>SJYV01038288.1:1006240-1025311 GCA_006410875.1 Neotragus pygmaeus
GGGGGCTCCAAAATCACTGCAGATGGTGACTGCAGCCATGAAATTAAAAGACACTTACTCCTTGGAAGGAAAGTTATGACCAACCTAGACAGCATATTCAAAAGCAGAGACATTACTTTGCCAACAAAGTCTGTCTAGTCAAGGCTATGGTTTTTCCTGTGGTCATGTATGGATGTGAGGGTCAGACTATAAAGAAAGCTGAGTGCTGAAAATTGATGCTTTTGAACTGTGGTGTTGGAGAAGACTCTTGAGAGTCTCTTGCACTGCAAGGAGATCCAACCAGTCCATCCTAAAGAAAATCAGTTCTGAATATTCATTGGAAGGACTGATGCTGAAGCTTAAACTCCAAGCTTTGGCCAGCAAAGAGCTGACTCATTTGAAAAGACCTTATGCTGGAAAAGATTGAAAGCAGGAGGAGAAGGGGACAACAGAGGATGAGATGGTTGGATGGCATCACTGAGTCTATGGACATGAGTTTGAGCAAGCTCCGGGAGTTGGTGATGGACAGGGAAGCCTGGCGTGCTGCAGTGGGGGGTTGCAAAGACTAGGACATGACTGAGCAACTGAACTGAACTGACCTATGTATCCTTTTATATATTTTGAGTATGGTAACAGTCCAGAAAATTAAACCTATTTTAAATAAGCACATGAAATTAAAACCTTTAAAACCAGTGACAAAAAAATACATTTAGTAATACTTACCTAGTAGGGGGAATTCCTCTCTTATAAAGGTCCACTCTCACTTTCTCTCCCACATGTCTATAAATCTCCACCGTAGCCAATATTGCAGCATCTCTAACCTGCCAAATAATTCAGAACTTAAAAAAAAAAATACAAGATACAATAAAATACTTTACCTCAAGATAACATTACATTCATGGACCAACTTGAAGCTCCAAGTTGGTTTTAATGCCTTTAAACCCCTGGGAGATTACATTAGGTCATTAATAAAAACCAAGACGATCTATCTAGAAATGTCTAGAGAAAGGTTGTAAAAGTTTCACAGAAATCTAAGAAGCATCTAAATAAATGTGACTTTTAAAAAAACTTCTATTTGTAATAAGATTGTGTAAAGAACTGATAATACAAATCATTATCACAGTTAACATATTTTCCTGGAATAAACTGCCTTTTAGAAATGTGGCCTGAAATCAAACAGATAATTATACACCAGTGTTCACAGCATTATTATTCACAATAGCCAAAAAGGGGAAACAACCCAAATATCTATCCATGGATGAACAGATAAACAAGATGTGGTATGTATTATTCAGCCTTAAAAGCAAAAGAAGGAAATTCTGATACACACTACAACGTGGATGAACCGTGAAGACACTATGCTAAGTGAAGTATGCCAGATACAAAAGCATTAATGTCACACGGTTCCACATGATGGCTGGTCAAATTCATATGGAGACAGAGTAAAACCCGGCTGCCAGGAGCTGAAGGACCGAGGACGAGGAGTCACTGTTTGACAGCTCGGAAGATGGAAAAGCTCTGAAGATGGCTGGTGGTGATGGCTGCACAACAATGTCAGCGTATTTACTGCCAGTGAACTAACTCTACGGTTAAGAATGGATGAAATGGTAAATTTTATGTTTTGAATATTCTACCACAATGAAAAGAAACAATAAATGCGGCCTAAACACAGGAATGTGGAAGGCAGCTTTCAGTTCCCCTGCACAGCTCACTGCAGAAGGGGAAATAAAGAGACAGCAGAACTGTCTACAAACCTCTATAGAAAGAGCAAGGGCCTAAAAGCAGGGAAACCTAACTCAGGGTCATTTCAAACGCCCAAGCTGTGCTAAAAGAGTTACAGTCAAGACTCCACCACAAGGGGCAAGTCCCAGAGCACATTCCTGTACTACGTCTATAGTATTTGTGGCTCAGGGCATGAAATCTCCAGCATGGGATATATCACTGGCACAAGCAGGGTTATGACTGCTCCAAAAATTACTGTTATGCAGGAATGAAAAGGAAGCTGACAATCTGCCCTCACAATTAGCTCACAGGAGGACTACAGAAGGATGTCCAGGTTCTTTGTTACTCAATCTTTCCAACCTAAGAATTATCCTTTAAGTCCCACCTATCCTTACTAGCCAAACAGCTAACAAACTCAAGTAACATTGTGAATAAAATGTGTTCTTAAAAACTAAATGTGGTGGAGTTTGAAAAAAAAGAAAATGAAGTGGAATCTTGATATGACCACCCCCCCTTCACCCTCTGTCTTCTTTTTTAAATACGGAATAAGAGCACTAGAAAACAAGAGGTGGCAAAAAAAAACTGACTGTAAATTTAGTGCTTGAATATAAATAAAATTTTACCTGACTGTTGGAATCTCCAAACAGGATACACAAATGTGGTACCAACTTGCTGAGGACTAGTGGCTGAGCCCCAAAACTAAATATAATTTGAAAAAAAAATAAGTAAAGAGAATTTGGTTTTAATTAAACAGTAAACAAAATACTGTTACACTTTCTTCTTGTCTGCCTCAATAAGACAAGTATGGTGGAGAGCATGAGCATACATCACTAAAACATGAAAGGTATGAGACACAAGCAAAAACTAACTCTAAACAATGTGAGATATGTAAAGTGGAACAATCATGACCGACAATAAAAACTGTCAACACATGATCCAACGGAGCAAAATGTTCAACCAATGGCACTCTTAAACCCAGCAACCTATCAATCACTCAGAAAATTTGAACTTTTGTGTTAAAACACTGACTTTTTTTTTAGACTCTGGGTCTCACAAAAATTTGCATTCCACTAAAATAAGTAAATTAAAAGATATTTATTTATGCTCACTAATATTTTGATGAGGTCATGGGTTGAAAGCAAATGACAAGGGAGCCAAAAAACCACAAAAGCTGTGCAGACTGAATGCACTTACAAGCTCTAGGTGGCAGAGAGGACCATAGAGGAGTAGAAGAAAATAAAACAAAGGTGAGTTAGAGAAAAGGAAGTGACACCACAGGAAAGACTGAAAGCTCCTGCATACTACCTATCTTGCTGACAGAACTTGAAAAAACCTAATCCAGAAAGAGAACAAAGGCTTTAGTTTACAATTTCGTCAGACTGCAGCTCTGTGGCATCTACACTGTCAGATCTCCGCATACTGTTGCCAGCTTCACTGTCTGATTACCTGGGGGAGTCTTCTTCAGTCCAGGATTTTGGTAACCACTTGCACTGCTCTAGAAAGCCCAGGGCCAACTGGCAAAAGGGGGCTGGGGAAATTGGCTACAACACTACAGAGTTAAAGAAAACTCCAAACTGGGTCCAGAACAGAAGTAGATTCCAAGTTCTACCAGCATATTTGTTATATGACCATCTATTTCAGGTGGCAACTATTAACATACTAAAGAGAAAAAGAGAAACTTCTTATCAGTGACTAATAATTTTTAATTAACAACATGAGAGAGAACTTATGCACAAAAAAATTAGCAGATAAAGCTATCAAATAAGATAAAAATTCTGGTGCCAGAGATCAATTATCAACTACTTAAAATCTGTTATTTCTAAAGCTTTCCTTGAGCTTTGTGAAATCAATACATTGTTTTTTCTTGAAAAATGAAAAACATATTCCAATAATCATAAAACTTACATGTTTAATGTTTCAATAAGACACAGACACACGCCTTCTCGAGATCGAAAATTCTTGTGCTTAAAACCAGAGGCCAACTGTTCCCAAATGTACTATTTGAAAAAAAAGTAAACATGTATAACAAAAAATTAAATTACTCACGTTATAATCTTTTCTCTATTCTTGACCTTACTACCAGCCTTACTGATAACTGAACCTTCCCATGGACTGTTCACTGCTCTACAAGCTTTTCTAAGCCAAACGTGCACTGACGCTGCTCTCACCCATTTTTAAGATCTTAATCAAATTTTTAATTTTGATTTTGTATCTTTAACTTTAGATTTCAATTATTCTTGGAAAAACTGTGTCTAATACCTAAAAACCTTAGAACTTCCAAGGACACATAAATTCCTCTAAGCTTTAGAAACCTTCAGTAACAATGCTACCATTATAAGCCTCGGAGTACTGTCAGCATTTAAAAGGTCCAGTGTTGCCTAGCAACTAGTACAGACTGTCACAAGGAACAGGCTTTTTCAACATTTTATAATTCACGCTGTTTTCCTTTTAACACTGGATCCAAATACAGAAACACATTTGGGCAAACCATTCTATTGCTACCCACCCAGTAATCTTTTTTTTTTTTGAAAAAGCATAGATAAACTTATACAAACAATCTAAAACAATTACATGGGTTTCTTATAAGAAGGAATTGAGCTTTGTTTTTCCAAACATATAGCCAACTGTCCCAATCAGTCTTTTCTCCACATTTAAGAAACACCACCCTTACCATTTACTAATGTGTACATACACACATATGCACAAACTTTCACACATACATACATACAAATGCCTCTTCCTGGACTCTATTCTCCCTGGACTCTGTATTCAATTTCTACTAATATTATTTCTCTCTGCCATTTCTGGAGAGTAACTTACAAGTTTACAAAAGAAAAAAGTCTTAAATGTGAATAATCTGACCTATTAACACCATGCCAGAACACTTCTCTATACTTACGTTTATGTCCAAAGACATAAGGATGCCCTTTATAGCACTCATAACAATAGCATGTCAAAAACAAGTTAAAATTCAAACTGCTAAGCAAGCGTCAAAGGATATTCACCAAGTTATAAATAAGAACTTATATACCTATTTATATCTTTATATTCTAGGGTATTAAAAAACAGAGGAAGTCTACTTTTACAACTCAATTCTCCAGATTTTTTAAATAAAACATACATAATACAATTCTTATACTGTATTTTAAATAACACAATATCATTGTATATTTTGTAAATTGATTTTTTTCCCACTAAAAGTGAGCTACTCTTTAAATATTTGTTTACATGTCACTTTATTCTTTACTCCTCTTTCAAAATACATCCATAAGACCGATTTTTTACCAACAACCACTTGTTACAATAAAAATTTTCTCCGTCTCAGTAAGGGTTTCAGAAACTCATATAACCCTCACTGAACACCAATATAATTTGCAGGTAGCGAAAACCAGAAAATCCTAACAAATAGTATAATCAGTACACTGTCAAATCACTGAAATCTATAAGTTAGCTTTCTGAAAAAGCATTAAAGAGTAGAAAATAAGAAAAAGAAAACCAAAAAATCAAGCAGTTAAATACTGACAACTTTTTTAAAATTTCAATTTCTTTAAAGCATTAGCAATAATTCACTGTTTAAAATTCTAAGTTTCACATCCCTGGGGCTTTACTGACTTGCTGTGATTACCACCTATCTTTACTGTTAGTTAATCATCAATTAGCAAAATCTGAACTTTAAAATATAGGCTTACCATAGGTGGTGCTACTTGATCCATTAACTTCAGTATCAGAGTCTGAGCTTCATCTCGAACCTTGTCTTTGGCATCTCCCATTCTGTCTACTAAAGCTACAATAACTAGAGAAATGAAGAGAGAAAAGAATAAATATTTATAAGTAATCTCCATTTATAAACTGTACTTACAAAATTACAGACATCAATTATTTCCATAATGAAAAATTATGAAGCAAACTGTTTCAAGTTCTCTATCCATGACTCCAATCAAAAACAACTGAGAAGCAAAGTTTCATAAGAATACATACAGTATGATATCCACTTAATAATGTTCAAAACACAGGCAAAATTTACTATCGTTCTGTCTAGAGATTCATATAGATGGTTAAGCGCTACAGAGCAGCAAGAGAATGATTATCCCAAGGTCATGACAATAGTCACCTCTGGTAAATAGTGGGAGGTGTCAACAGGAAAGCACTTATAAGGAACTGGTAGCGTTCTAGTTTTCTGACCTGGGCATAGGCAAGTGTTAGTTTTACAATTATTCCTTAAATTGTACATGCTTGATATGTATTCTTCTATATGTACAATGTATTACTCAAATGACAAAAACAAAGCCTGGTCCATGAGACTGAGGTCCTTCTCTATTATATCCAGGCCTCTGGCACTATTCTATGAAAGACAGCTGGAAAAGCAGGTTAGAGTCCATTCCTGGACAGTTTTCATGGAACAGGCTTCCATAACTATAAATCAACAAAGCACCATGAAGAAATCATACCTACTGGGGGTAGGGAAGGAGCAAATGAGAGGGTGGCTAGAACTGAAGTTATGGGTTGTAGTCAGCCCATAGGATAAAAACACCTCATGGTCAAAATTATCTTTTTGTAATCCCTTAAGTTACCACTATCACTTAGTGTGGTGATATCAGGTGTGTGACCAAACTACTTAATCTTTTTGTCTTTATCTCCTCAACCCCTAAATGTCTGGAGCAGTACTCCCCTGGGATTACTGAGATACATGTAAACTACTCAGAAAGTGAGGGACACTGGGTAAACATCAAATGGGTCGCCTACTGCTCCCATCAGCCTACAGGTTCAAAAGCATAGATATTAACTTCTTTTGTTTTTACTTTGATCTTACAGCTACAGCCTTCCTTTCTCTGAGGCCTAATTATACTCTAGTTATTTACAGACAAACAATTAAATGTGTAGCTAATGTGATGCCAACATAGTCTACAATGTAACACTGTCTACAGTGTAACAATCAGAATTGATATAATGATGATTAACAACATTTAAAGGAAGAAGAAACACATCCTTTTCAGAAGAAAATGAAAAGCCAACCATGCAAAATGGAATGATCATCCAAAAATCTAAGCTTAATCAAGGACATGATTATTTAAGAAAACAAAATCTTTGCCATAAAAAAAAAATCATAAGCCTAATCATGAGGCAACTGAAGTATCTGTCAGTTGAAACAATATAAATCCTTCTCATCTTTAAAATAAAATTTTTTTTAACTTATTTACTTATTTGGCTGTGCTGGGTCTTAGTTTTGGCATGCAGCATCTTTAGTTGCTGCATGTAGCATCTAGTTCCCTGACCAGGGATCGAACCTAGGTCCCCTGTATTTGGAGGGCAGAGTCCTAGCCAGTGGGCCACTAGCAAAGTCCCAATCCTTCTCATCTTGTTTAGACATATATTGTTAGCACTAGAGAAGTTCTCCCACATCTACAGAATTGGCTACTGTGGGACTCCGGTTCTGACAGCTTCGGACAGACAGAGACAAAACATTTAATAAATGTTAAATATTATGTACTATAGCAAGGAGAAATAAGAAAGCCTTCCTCAGCAATCAATGCAAAGAAATAGAGGAAAACAACGGAATGGGAAAGGCTAGAGATCTCTTCAAGAAAACCGGAGATATCAAGGGAATATTTCAAGTAAAGATGGGCTCAATAAAGGACAGAAATGGTATGGACCTAACAGAAGCAGAAGATATTAAGAAGTGGTGGCAAGAATACACAGAAGAACTGTACAAAAAAGATCTTCATGGCCCAGATAATCATGATGGTGTGACCACTCACCTAGAGCCAGACATCCTGGAATGTGAAGTCACTACGAACAAAGCTAGTGGAGGTGATGGAATTTCAGTTGAGCTATTTCAAATCCTGAAAGATGATGCTGTGAAAGTGCTGCACTCAATATGTAAGCAAATTTGAAAAACTCAGCAGAGCCCCCAGGACTAGAAAAGGTCAGTTTTCATTCCAATCCTGAAGAAAGGCAATGCCAAAGAGTGCTCAAACTACCGCACAACTGCACTCATCTCACACACTAGTAAAGTAATGCTCAAAATTCTCCAAGCCAGGCTTCAGCAATACGTGAACCATGAACTTCCAAATATTCAAGCTGGTTTTAGAAAAGGCAGAGGAACCAGAGATCAAATTGCCAACATCTGCTGGATCATTGAAAAAGCAAGAGAGTTCCAGAAGAACATCTATTTCTGCTTTATTGACTATGCCAAAACCTTTGACTGTGTGGATCACCAACTGGAAAATTCTGCAAGAGATGGGAATATGAGACCACCTGACCTGCCTCTTGAGAAACCTATATGCAGGTCAGGAAGCAACAGTTTGTTGAACTGGACATGGAACAACAGATTGGTTCCAAATAGGAAAAGGAGTACATCAAGGCTTATCTTGTCACCCTGCTTATTTAACTTATATGCAGAGTACATCATGAGAAACGCTGGGCTGGAAGAAGCACAAGCTGGAATCAAGACTGCCGGGAGAAATATCAATAACCTCAGATATGCAGATAACATCACCCTTATGGCAGCAAGTGAAGAAGAACTAAAGAGCCTCTTGATGAAAGTAGAAGAGGAGAGTGAAAAAGTTGGCTTAAAACTCAACATTCAGAAAACTAAGATCATGGCACCTGGTCCAGTCACTTCATGGCCAAACACACGAAGCAACAGTGGAAATAATGTCAGACTTTATTTTTTGGGCTCCAAAATCACTGCAGATGGTGACTGCAGCCATGAAATTAAAAGACACTTACTCCTTGCAAGGAAAGTTATGACCAACCTAGACAGCACATTAAAAAACAGAGACATTACTTTGTCAACAAAGTCTGTCTAGTCAAGGCTATGGTTTTTCCAGTAGTCATGTATGGATGTGAGAGTTGGACTACAAAGAAAGCTGAGTGCCGAAGAATTGATGCTTTTGAACTGTAGTGTTGGAGAACACTCTTGAGAGTCCCTTGTACTGCAAAGAGATCCAACCAGTCCATCCTAAAGGCGATCAGTCCTGGGTGTTCATTGAAGGGGCTGATGTTGAAGCTGAAACTCCAATACTTTGGCCACCTGATGCAAAGAGCTGACTCATCTGTAAAGACCCTGATGCTGGGAAAGATTGAGGACAGGAGGAGAAGGGGATGACTGAGGATGAGATGGTTGGATGGCATCACCAACTCGATGGACACGGGTTTGGGTAGACTCCAGGAGTTGGTGATGGATAGGGAGGCCTGGAGTGCTGCGGTTCGTAGGGTTGCAAAGACACGGACACAACTGAGTGACGGAACTGAACTGAAGCACTGAATTATCTCATTTAAGCCTCATAACAACCCTATGAAATAGAGTAGGTCCATTGGCTGAAGAAGGTCCAGAGGCATTTGAAATACCTGGTTCAAGGTCACACAAGTAGCAAGTAGTGGAAACCAGGATTTAAGTAGTTTTCTAGGCCACGGTCATAATTAATTTCATTTTATTTGTACTTGAGGTGGTGTGCGTGTGTGTGTGTGTGTGTGTGTGTGTGTGTATTAACAACCACATAACAATAATGGGAAAATAAAAACAGACACTTCATTCCTGAGCGGTTGAGTTTAACTCCAAAAAGAAAATAAAGGGACTTTCCTGGTGGTCCAGTGGTTAAGACTACTTACTCCCACTCCAGAGTTCTATCCTTGGTGGGAGATCTGAGATCTCCTAAACTGCAGTCAAAAAAAAATTTGACCCAAATAGGAGCTCACTTCAATTTTAAAACTAAAATTTATAAAATATAAACAACAAAATCAAAAAACTTCACACTACATAAACTTCAGACAGCTATTAACAAAATTTCATAATTTTTTTGCACTAGAATCCCTTTTTAACATATATACTCTTGGAGTCAAATAGAATAAGATTTATTTCTAGCTCTACTGGTTATTCAATTACATAAGACAGTAAACTTTGTTAGTTCAAAGATTTTCTCGTCTGTGAAATAAGGAGGGATCCAGGTCTATACCTCACACGGCGAGTGAGAGAATAAGTAAAACTGGTAAAAAGCACCTGTGCCAAGACCATAACAAGCGTTCAGAAGTGTCAGCACTCTTCCTTACAGGTGTGTATACAATGACCACCAAATTATTTATTATGCAACGTATGCAATCAATAATCACTGGGAATCCAAAACAGAGCTTTTCACTCTGTAAACTCTCAAAAACAACTTGTTAAACAAATAAATACATCTATCACAGACTGGAATTTGGACAGTGAAACATGGAAGGAGTTAGCATATTTTATTAGTGAGTATAAACATGGAAGCATAGCTGTTAGTATATTTTATTCACTTAGCATTGTATAAGATGCAGACCATTTACAAGATGCAAAGCTGAGGGCCATGTACCCTGACTGCTCTAATATTTTCTACAGTATCATTTTGGATTAAAACTTATCTGTTTAAGATTTGTAAATATCTTTAAACATCTTTACTGGATTTTGTTTTAATAAAGTTCCCTGGCAGTCCAGTAGTTAGGACTCCCTGCTTTCACTGCCAAGGGCCAGGTTCAATCCCTGGTTGGGGAACTAAGATCCTGCAACTTGCATGGCCAAGGGTGGCAGTGGCGGATAGGGGAAAGACAAAAAATAACCAAGGTTGGTGATCAGTGTTAAATTAAATTGTGTTTGGGGGAGGTTTGAATATTTAATTTTTCCATAAAACATCTAGTCACAAAAGAAACTATAAATATACTAATGAATTACATTAATAGAGTCCATACTCTTTTTGGTACTAAAATTGACCATGGATCCCAATTCTCCTAAAACTTCACTATTAATATAAAAAGATTAAAAATATCTGTAACAATAGTTAACCTAAGTTTATCAAAAGAAAAGCAGTATCATTCATATCAAGTTACATATACCTAAATTACCTAATCAAAAAGACCTCCAGCACATAACTTAATTCAATTTCCTTTCAAGGAAAGGCTTCTAAGATGGTTTGGCTGAGATTTAAAACAGGGTAAAACAAAAAGTGTTGGTTGCTTAGTCATGTTCGACGTGGAATTCTCCAGGCAAGAATAGTGGACTGGGTAGTCATTCCCTTCTCGAGGGGCTCTTCCCAACCCAGGGATCGAACATGGGTCTCCTGCATTGCAGGCAGATTCTTTAAGTCAACTCTGGGGTTCTTACTTTAGTACTATATCTCCTTAAGAGCACAAAGATACACTGTAGCCTATCTTGTAGAGGTAATTTGTCACACAAATTAGAAATAATTATTTGGGGATAATCTTTCATTTATGTAAAGCAGAGAAGCCCCGTAAATGGATAAAAAGTAGGCATTCAATAAATGGTAGCAAAACTGTGATTAAATATTTCTATTATATCATACTGACTCTCAAGTAATAACAAGCTCAAGTTTCACTAAGAACAATAATGAACACTTAGGGTTTAAAGTGAAAACAACGCTAACGGTAAATGCATAGGGGTAAACAAAAAGGGCAAGAAATTAACAGATAAAAAGCTACACACATAAGACAATGTAGATATGTGGGAAATATATACAAAAAACACTAGCCAACAAAAACAACTTAATGTAATTAATTAATTTTTAAGGGTACAGAATCATGAAGAAAAGAAAAATTCAGTACTGGGTGAGATTAATCTGAAAAATTCCCAGATACTGAAATCAGAAGTAAATCATTAAAAGAGAAAGGAAGGACCCTGGAGAAGAGAAGATTTGAAAAAGAAATAACAGCATAGCAGAGGCATAAACAAGTTAAGCCAGAACTAACAAGAGTGAGCAAGTTTTTGATTAACAAAAGCGGAGAGTATTTACTGACAATCACAGACAGATAAGGCTGCTGAGGTGGAGAAGAGTCATACGGGCTGAGAAGACTAAAACTCCAAGGACAGCAAAATCAGAAGTAAGCTTTGAAAACAGGATAGTTCTGGGAGGCAGCAAACGAGGATTCTGGTCCTAATACTTCCACAGTACCTAAATTCAAGCAGTCAGTACATACATCAAACTCCATCTGGTTATGCGTGAGAAATAAGTGATACATGGAATACCTAGAATTACTCTGAAGTCTGAAATATTGTTTCCAACAACTGATAGGGCAGGGGTCACAAATTCAGATGCCTACAGTCAAGGAGGTACCAGAAACACCAAAAATGAACCAGATCCGAGAACTGCAGTATTCCAACCTGTGTATTATAACCAAAATTCCAGTTATGAGGAGACAAGAGGACATGGGAGGAACTTAAGGACTAGAAAGCTCGTGACCAAGACAAAGAGGAAGTTACCGCAGAGCTTCTGCCGTGATATTCATGTGCGGGAATAGAAAGAAGATCAGGGTTGCCACACTTGCCAGTTTTTCAAGACAAGCTGCAAATATGAATTTTTATGTAAAATTTCCTAAATGTTAATTCAAAATATTGTAAGATAATACATAAGCAAGTAACACATGTTAACATCTATCATAGGATTTTAACCAAGAGACTGACAGTTTCAAAAATCTTTTCAGAAGCTATTCATACAAAGATTGAATTGGAACCAGGTATTGATTAAAAAGGAAATAATACAGATAGGGACAGTTATTAAGATACTTCCACTGAAAGGAGGGGCAGTAAAAATAAAGGCATAAGTTGGCAAAATTGAGTGGTATACTGAACATGAACCTGACAAAAGATAATTTGAAAATAAGGGTGATGATACACTGTGAGGCATTAACTGAATCCATAAAAGAAATCACAAATATGTGAGGTTACCCTTAAATACATTTCTATATAATAGGACCAAATCCGCTCATTGAAGCCCTTCAAAAGGCACACAAAGGTCACTTAGGTTGAAAAGGTAAGTCAAAGCCCAGTCTGCCATCTAACTACTGTACACAAGTGTGATACCAGCACAGCATTCTGGACTGCAAACACACCAGAAGTGCTATTCAGAGTATGGCCAGCAGCCCAGGACCAGTCTACAAACATCTTGTGGTCAAGACAGTGAGTTTCTAAAACAAGGTTTGGAAACAATGAGACCAAAGTAAATTTTACATTTGTTGACTCTCACAATAAAAACTGAGCCTTGTATTTTTTTAAAATTTCATTTCACTTCACTATAATTTATTTGTACTGTATTTTATAAAATACTGGCTGCAACAGACTAGCAATGAAAAAACTGGTCCTTCAGCACAGATAAGGCTGAAAAGTGGTGCTGCAAATTATTTTGTAAATTATTAATATGTTACAAAAAAGTAAAAGATACAGTAAAAAAATTTGAAATATGAAGTAAAAATCTATTAGATGTATATTTGGTAATTTTTTTTGCTTTTGTCTTAAAGGAAACATATTTATTTAAATAGGCTTAAAATCTTTTATATCTCAGCAAAATGCTAAGTAGTGGATCTCTGAATTGTATACAATTACATTTGTGCATTTACAGAGAACAAATTCTGTTAAACAAAAACTATGAAAAAGTCAGCAGGTCAAACACTGAAATAATTTATAAATAAAATTAACTTACCCATTGCTACATAGGACTTAAATCGTGTTGATAATCTGTCCACAAAGGCACTTAAAATTTCCAATCCCATTAATGACACCTACAGATAGAAAGAAATTTTAATGAATACAAATGACAGATGCATATTATAATAACAGTATGTAACTGTGACATAAAGTTCTTCATCTATTACCAAATTAAAAAAAAAAGACACTGAAATATTCAGGGTGAACAGTCATGAGCTTAGGGCACGCTATTCTTAAATGGCCAATAACAATAATAATATGCAAATGCAGGAAGATAGTGATATAGCCTATTTGGTAAAATATTAATAACTGGTGAATTAGGTAAAGGGTACACAGGAGTTCACGGACTATACCTGCAACTTTCCTGTAATCTTGAAATGTTTCTTAAATGAAACATTTAAGCAAAAACAGCACATTTAATTACAGAGGAATTCCAGCTCTGTCTAGGATGAAGAAACTGGAAAAAACTATCACTCCCACTGTAAACAAGAAAAAGCCAAATAATCTACAAAACCAATTCTTGGTAATCTACAAAACTATTCTTGAATCCATTTAGAAAGCTATGGTAGTAGAATCATCATCTAGCTTGAAATCTTAAGGAAAGACAGATGCCAAGGAGACATGAGACGTAAGCAGTAGGTCACACGTGGAAGAGGACACAAGTAAGATGAAGCCACAGTGCAAGTGGGTGAAAAGAATTCGGGTATATTCAACCCCTTGCTAATACCTGAATGTGGGTTGCGTGGAAATACAGAAACCTGTTACTGCAGACACAAGGGGAGTTCACGCCTGCTTGCAGGCTTTCTCCACAAACCGCCGCTAGACACAGTTTAGACGGAGAGCAGGGCGGGAGACCAGAGAAAGCCCACTGGCAGCTACAGGTCTTGGTAGAAAGGAGTAGCTACCTCTGCAAGCAAATCACAAACCTTTTCCAGCTCCTTGTCCTATAAGAAACAAAAGTTTGAAGCTACAGATGGAAAGAGAAACAGTTATCCTCCTGACAGAGGTAAAAACTAACAACTACTAAGTAAAGAGAAAAGGCGGGGGAAAAAGCCTTCTACTTCACGGGTAGAAGGAGAAAACCACACTGGGCTCTTGTGATTAAAGCTTTCCATTGAGGAGGGACAGGGTTTCTGACAAAGCTTTACCTCAAGGGTCAGGGACAGAGGGTTCTTAAGACTGAAGCTGGGCCAGGAAAACAATAGCCCCACTACTCATAAATGAGGCAGCAAGATAAGAAGAAGCAACTGCAGTTTACCATTGGGGAAAGGAGAAAACCCCTCTCTGAAGTACAAGAAAAAAGAGAAAGCCTAAAGTGTATGGCTAGATGATTTACAAGCTGGAATCAAGATTGCAAGAAGTATCAACAGCCTCAGATAGGCAGATGATACCACTCTAATGGCAAAAAATGAAGAATTAAAAGAGCCTCTTGATGAAGGTGATAGACAAGAGTGAAAAATCTGTCTTCAAACTCAGTATTTATTTATTTCATGGCAAATAGAAGAGGAAAAAGTGGAAGCAGTGACAGATTTTATTTTATTGGGTTCCAAAAATCACTGCGGATAGTGACTGCAGCCATGAAATTAAAAGATGCTTGCTCCTTGGAAGAAAAGCTATGACAAACCCAGACAGCATATTAAAAAGCAGAGACACCACTTTGCCGACAAAGGTCCATATAGTCAAAGCTATGGTTTTTCCGGTGGTCATGTATGGATGTGAGAGTTGGACCATAAAGAAGGCTGAGCGCTGAAGAATTGTGGTGCTGGAGGAGACTCTGGAGAGTCCCTTGGACTGCAATGAGATCCAACCAGGCAATCCTAAAGGAAATCAACCCTGAATATCCACTGGAACAATAGATGCTGAGGCTGAAGCTCTAGTACTTTGGCCACCTGATGTGAAGAGTCAACTCACTGGAAAAGATCTTGATGCTGGGAAAGACTGAAGGCAAACAAAGCAGGCAGCAGAGGATGAGATGGTTAGATAGCATCATTGACTGAATGTACATGAATGTGAACGAACTCCAGGAGATAGTAGAGGACAGAGGAGCCTGGCATGCTGCCAGGGGTCTAAAGAGTCAAACACGGCTTGACAACAACAAAGTTGGGGGGTGGGTGCAGAAACAATAAGGACTCAGCAATTCCACTCCTAGGTATACACCCAAAGGAATTAAAGCAGGACATAGATGCTTGCATGCCAATGTCATTATATACCATTCATTACAGCCCAAAGGTAGAAAAGCCCAAATGGCCATCAGATTGGTAAATAAACAAAATGTGGTATATGCATGCAATCAAATACAATTTGGCCATAAACGGTCATGACTGATGGGCTTCATGGTGACTCAGACAGTAAAGAATCTGTCTGCAATGCGGGAGACGAGGGTTGGGAAGATCCTCTGGAGGGCATGGCAACCCACTCCAGTATTCCTGCCTGGAGAATCCCTAGGGACAGGGGAGCCTGGCGAGCTACAGTCCATGGAGTTGCAAAGAGTCGGACCTGACTGAGCGACTAAGCACACAGCACAGTAATGACTAACACAAGCGGCAACATGGACAAGGCTTGAAAACACTCTGATGAGTCCAAAAGCCAGACACAAATGGTTACATGTTGTGTGATTCAACTTCTCAGAAATGTCCAGAACAAACAAATCCAAACAGAGAGAAAGTAGATTAGTAGTGCTTGGGGCTAGTGGATGTTGGGGGAAGGGAGGTAACAGTAAATGGTACAGGGTTTTTTTTTGAGGTAATGAAAATGCTCCAAAATCGACTGTGCTGATGGTCATGCATACCTGCAAATACACTAAAAAAACAATGAGGTGTGCACCTGAAATGAGTGAACCGTATAACATGTGAATTACATCAATAAAGCTATTAAAAACTTAACTGGAAATGCACAGACACACTCATACACGAAATTTAATGGATGATGAAAGCAGTATCTGAAATTAGCAGGAAAAACACACACTCTTAGTAAGATCTCACTTAGGGATCTATCCTGAAGATACACCAGCAAAATTATGAGAAGACACAAAAAGATTAATGCAAGACACTGGAAACTACCCAAACATTCATCAGTATGAGAAGATTTAAAAAATTATGGTCCATCCACACTACTGACTACTATGACACTTCAAAAATAAAATTGAAGGCTACCCTACTTTTTCTTTGCAATGAACTCCAAGATACAGTAAGTGAAAAAAGCAAGTTGGAGAGACACATATTTAATATATATTTAGAAAGGGGAGTGGAAGGGAGGCTCAACAGCAAGGGAATATATGTATACTTATAGCTGATTCACGCTGTTATACAGTAGAAAGTAACAAAATGTTGTAAAGCAATTTTCCTCCAGTTAAAAAAACTTAATTAAAAGAAATTTTTAAAGGAGGGCTACAAATATTAAGGGATATAGTTATGAATGTTTTAAAAATAACAACAATGGAAAGATAATCAGAAAAAAAATTTTATGGCTGGGAATAGGGTATATAAGTCACAGACAAAGAAACCAGACTACTTTGAATATACTTTCTTTGCAGCAATAACTAATTTCATTGAAAATGAAATAAAATAGGTAAACATAATGCTGGTGTTAGTCACTCGGTCGTGTCTAACTCTGAGACCCCATGAACTCTGTAGCCCAAGCAGGTTCCTCTGTCCATGGAATTCTCCAGCCAAGAATACTGCAGTGGGTTGCCAATGCTTTCTCTAGGGATCTTCCTGACCCAGGGATCAACCCCAGGTTTCCCACACTGCAGGCAGATTCTTAACCATCTGAGCTACCAGGAAAGCCCAAGTAAACTGAAATTCATACTCAATTAACAGCATAACCACACAGAAGACTATTCCAAGTGACTTTAAAATAAAGCAATTTGACTTTCCCTCTCTAGTGGGATATACCCTAAAGACAAAAACAAAACTCTGCCAAAGAGAAACTGTCAATATTACTTAGAATTTCTGTTGATAAAAGGAAATATAGATGGAAGATATATAAAAATAGCAAAAACTGCAGTCTTGAATCTGAATATAGGTATGAACTCAAGAAATACTATTCTTTAAAATTAAAAAATCTAGAAACAAAAATCAAATGAGTAACAATAAGTTCCAGTAGCACCTATGTTGTAGTTTCCACATACCATTTCCCACAAAAAGGAACCAAGTAGCTGATTCCAGGGCAGGAGCAGGAATATGATCTCATGATACTGGAAAGCAAAGATTACCAAAGATTCTTAGGGTCATCTGATAGAACAGTTTGGATATTAGTAAAAATAATAACTGGGAACTTCCCTGAAGATTCAGTGGTTAAGACTCCATCCTTCCACTGTAGGGGGCTGTTAAGGAACTTGAAATGTATTAGACATATTTAAATACAAGAGTTTGTATGATAACAAAAACTATCTGGCCAACATTGGAACATGCTAGTTATTTTTACCTCATTATTTTGACAATTAGTAAATAAAGAAATTATACAAACTATACGAAAGGAATGAAACAAGGTTCAGAATTTAGAGTTCCAGAAAATCACAATCACTGACAGTAATGCCACTTGTAAAGTCTGAACCACCAGCAGCCACATACCAGTAGTGGTGTGAACTGGCAGTGCTAACATTTACAGCAATATGCACTGGGGCAGCCATGTGACTAGCATTATGTCTTTCTGGGTAATCAGGTTGGCACATTTATACACTGCAACATTTTATCTCATTGTAACTGTATGTAATTTTCCTTTACAGTACAGTGAGAACATATTGGGGATTTTTAAAAATGATGTGTATTGCGTATTCTCTATAAACTTTATTTCAGGATTGAAAGGGGGAGCATTAAAAGAGGGCGCTGGCAGCTTCCATGGCAGTCTAGTGGTTAAGACACCATACTTTCATTGCAGGAGGCATGCGTCTGATCCCTGGTCAGGGAACTAAGATCCCACATGCCACAGCCAAAAAATGAAAAAAAAATTTTTTTAAGGGGGGGCACTAAATTGGACAGGGTTCATAAACACTACCCTACAGAACTCTCATGCACACATACAAGGTGACAATGCAAAAGAACAATGTGAATAGTAAAAAGGTAAAAACCTGGATGTTCTTCCTATGTGGCAGGTAAGCGAATAAGACAAGATCCATATATACATCCAGACTTCAAACAAAAAAAATAGTATACTGTAAGAAATTGATGGTTTATAAGATATACAATCAAGGTTTTGCTAACACTGGAAGGTGGCATCATCCTTCAAATGGTAAAAGAGCTGTGATTTTTGTATTACAAGAAAAGACTTGAAATCCTAGCATGTTACTAGCCCAGCACTACACAGTTATAATATAAATGCTATTTACTGTCTTTTCCATTTTGAGAGGCAACTTATTATTACATTTACAGATAGACAAAATTAAAAAGTTAAGAGATGACAAATGATAGGATGTTGAAGAGGTTTACCAAAGTACAGAAAAGGAAAGGAAAATTCTAATGTCCCTTGGTTCAAGTACTCTAAGAATTTACCAGGTCTAGGACCTAAGCCAAAATACTTACATCTTTTCTACACAATGAGCAAACAGTGCTGGCTTTCTAAGGCCACCTTAAAGATTAAATGAGATAATGGAAATAAGGCACCTGAGACAATGCCTGGTACTCACTAAGGGCTCTTTAAATGGTGGTTATCATATTTAACTGCATTTTACTAGGAACATTTTTATTGCTATAACACCATTTTAAAATTTGGTTTTTCCAGTGGTCATGTATGGATGTGAGAGTTGGACTGTGAAGAAAGCTGAGTGCCAAAGAATTGATGCTTTTGAACTATGGTGTTGGAGAAGACTCTTGAGAGTCCCTTGGACTGCAAGGAGATCCAACCAGTCCATTCTAAAGGAAATCAGTCCTGGGTGTCCTTTGGAAGGACTGATGCTAAAGCTCAAACTCCAATACTTT
>SJYV01038288.1:1025353-1066524 GCA_006410875.1 Neotragus pygmaeus
ACCTCATTATTTTGACAATTAGTAAATAAAGAAATTATACAAACTATACGAAAGGAATGAAACAAGGTTCAGAATTTAGAGTTCCAGAAAATCACAATCACTGACAGTAATGCCACTTGTAAAGTCTGAACCACCAGCAGCCACATACCAGTAGTGGTGTGAACTGGCAGTGCTAACATTTACAGCAATATGCACTGGGGCAGCCATGTGACTAGCATTATGTCTTTCTGGGTAATCAGGTTGGCACATTTATACACTGCAACATTTTATCTCATTGTAACTATATGTAATTTTCCTTTACAGTACAGTGAGAACATATTGGGGATTTTTAAAAATGATGTGTATTGCGTATTCTCTATAAACTTTATTTCAGGATTGAAAGGGGGAGCATTAAAAGAGGGCGCTGGCAGCTTCCATGGCAGTCTAGTGGTTAAGACACCATACTTTCATTGCAGGAGGCATGCGTCTGATCCCTGGTCAGGGAACTAAGATCCCACATGCCACAGCCAAAAAATGAAAAAAAAATTTTTTTAAGGGGGGGCACTAAATTGGACAGGGTTCATAAACACTACCCTACAGAACTCTCATGCACACATACAAGGTGACAATGCAAAAGAACAATGTGAATAGTAAAAAGGTAAAAACCTGGATGTTCTTCCTATGTGGCAGGTAAGCGAATAAGACAAGATCCATATATACATCCAGACTTCAAACAAAAAAAATAGTATACTGTAAGAAATTGATGGTTTATAAGATATACAATCAAGGTTTTGCTAACACTGGAAGGTGGCATCATCCTTCAAATGGTAAAAGAGCTGTGATTTTTGTATTACAAGAAAAGACTTGAAATCCTAGCATGTTACTAGCCCAGCACTACACAGTTATAATATAAATGCTATTTACTGTCTTTTCCATTTTGAGAGGCAACTTATTATTACATTTACAGATAGACAAAATTAAAAAGTTAAGAGATGACAAATGATAGGATGTTGAAGAGGTTTACCAAAGTACAGAAAAGGAAAGGAAAATTCTAATGTCCCTTGGTTCAAGTACTCTAAGAATTTACCAGGTCTAGGACCTAAGCCAAAATACTTACATCTTTTCTACACAATGAGCAAACAGTGCTGGCTTTCTAAGGCCACCTTAAAGATTAAATGAGATAATGGAAATAAGGCACCTGAGACAATGCCTGGTACTCACTAAGGGCTCTTTAAATGGTGGTTATCATATTTAACTGCATTTTACTAGGAACATTTTTATTACTATAACACCATTTTAAAATTTGGTTTTTCCAGTGGTCATGTATGGATGTGAGAGTTGGACTGTGAAGAAAGCTGAGTGCCAAAGAATTGATGCTTTTGAACTATGGTGTTGGAGAAGACTCTTGAGAGTCCCTTGGACTGCAAGGAGATCCAACCAGTCCATTCTAAAGGAAATCAGTCCTGGGTGTCCTTTGGAAGGACTGATGCTAAAGCTCAAACTCCAATACTTTGGCCACCACAAGAGTTGACTCATAGGAAAAGACCCTGATGCTGGGAGGGATTGGGGGCAGGAGGAGAAGGGGACAACAGAGGATGAGATGGCTGGATGGCCTCACCGACTCGATAGACATGAGTTTGGGTGAACTCCAGGAGTTAGTGATGGACAGGGAGGCCTGGTGTGCTGCAATTCATGGGGTCGCAGAGAGTTGGACACGACTGAGCGACTGAACTGAACTGAAAATCACAGGACTTACCAAAATCAAATGCCAGAGCATATATATCTTATATAGTGTACATACCTATCCACACATTTTTAAACCTTCAGTTAATGATTTCTCCACTCAGCTGAAGCTCCCAACTGACCATTTAACATCTCAACTTGGACGTCAAACAACCTTCTCAAACCTGACTTTTTACTTCCTTCACCTGACTTGTTTTCTCAGTCTTCCCCATTTCAGTAAACACTACCCTCTATTAGTGCTAAGCAATGCAGTGACCCCCAATTCCTCTCTCAACCCTCACACTCAATGCTGTTGGCTCTACCACTAAATCACACTCCAACCTCTCACTTCTCAAGTACTGCCACTGTTACCAAACCAGTCTGAGCCACCAACTCTGATTCTTTCACAAAGATGGCAACCCACTCCAGTACTCTTGCCTAGAAATTCCATGGACTGAGGAGCCTGGTAGGCTCCATGGGTTCACAAAGAGTTGGACACGACTGAACGACTTCCCTCACTTGACTCACCTCACAAAGCAGCCAGCCCTCTAAGTAAAAACCCTCCAATGATTTAGAATAAAATCCTACACAACTCTTTCTACCTGCCTCCCCAGTTTCACCTCTTTGAACACCTCAACTCACTTGGAAACTCTAGCTACATTGGCCTACCTTATGTTCCTTAGCAGAGCTAAGTCCTCTGCATTTGTGGTTTCCTCTGCCCAAAGGCATTCTTCACTCCTGTATTTCTTTCCTAAATGTACTCAAATTTCACCTCACTTCCTTTACATCCCAAACAGTCTGATCTTCGCCTCATTCTTTTACATCAGTTGATTCATAAGCACTTATTACACGGAACTCATCTGTATACCCATCTGCCTTCCTCTTTCTTATAGGATCTCCATGACAGCAGCAATCTCACTCCTCTGCTTTAAATCACTCTGTCAGTGAGGTCTTCAGCGACAATTTAAAATTCACACATCTGCATCCTACCCAATGCCTCTATTCCCTTCACTGCTTTCTCCAAAGCATTTATTATCATCTAACACAGAACAGACTCCAGTTATTTATCTCGTTTATTCCTCTGCCCCCACGAGAATCCAAGCACACAAAGGCAAGGACTTCTGTTGTTTTTTCACTCTTGTATCCCAATGCCAAGAAGAATATGTCTACATTGTAGGTCCTCATGTAATAATGTTAGTCACTCTGTCGTGTCCAACTCTTTGTGACCCCATGAACTATATATATAGCCCACCATGCTCCTCTGTTCATGGGTCTTCAGGCAAGAATAATGGAATGGGTTGCCATCCCCTTCTGTATCTCAAGTGCCCAGAAGAGTGTCTGCACATTGTAGGTCCTTACTTAATGCCCAAATGAAGCTGAGTGAATAAGCCTTTCTAGTCTTGTTCATAGGTGGGTTTTCAATATCTGGAATACTTGCATTAAGTATACACACTCAAATTCAGTGAAGCAATGACTGTTATTAAAGACACACACACACACAAAATAAAGACACTCAAATTGTGAAGTACTAACAATTCCGAAGAAAAACTTAATTTTGTTCAGCATAATTTGAATTTAAGCACACTTCTATTTGTGTGTATATTCAAAAAATTAATACACTTTTTTTCAAAAGATATAGTCATTGTACCTTCAGTAAAAAATGATGACTTAGCTTGGTAATTCAGCATATAAATTTCAAATAAACTAACTAGAATGCCTTCTCCCAAACAACGTCAGAAAAGGTCTTATATTATAGCATTCAGTAGAAAGGAGAGGAATAATGATTCAGGCAGGAGAGATCCAAGTTGATGAATTCATGTCTTAAGAAGACAAGAGGGCATGGATACACATGCCTTCAATACCCACGTGGAGGAACTGGTAGAAGTGAGAAAGCCCACTTCTGTAACAGAAAAGGTAGAGTGAAAGGGGCACAAAAGGAAGTCTGCAGGTGAGGTTTTGGGAGTTCTCTCCGATTTCTAAAACTCTCTCAGGCTACAGTGTCTACCGAGGAGCACGGAGAGAATGTAGAGTAAAGAGATACGAACCTGAGTCAGGTCCCTGATGGATCTAACTCTGAAGACCAGTTAAAGGAAAAGCAAAGCAATGAGTAGAAGTTCTGGGCAGAGACATCAAAGAAAAAGCAGGATACCGTGGAATCACAGAAGCCAAGAATATGTTTCAAGAGAGGGGACCGCTCAACTGTCACTCACTGTCGGCACCTCTGAGGAGTGCCCATTCAACCACAGGCAGCATAGCGGCGACACAAGGGCCTTCAGGTGGCAATGGAAGTAAGCATTACCAAAGAGCCAACTTTGCACAACAGCCTCATCTACAACACAAAATCAACCATCTTAAGTGCGTACACCCTTCCTACAGCGCAAGTAAATTTAGGTCGTGTCTTCCAAAGAAATAAGACTAATCCTCTAAACAGTAATAGTGTGTCTTTAAACATTAACTTTTCCCAAAGTTTTCAAAAATAATACAGAAGCAGTATATAATGGAACACTGGGGTGGTTAATTCTCAAACTGTTTATTATCCTTGTAAAAAGTCAAACCCTTCCAAAACTCTTAAGCTTCATCATTAAATCTGCATAATAATTTTAGAGTTTCCCTTTCTTCTCTATGATGATAATGCTTTCAAACTACAGCCTATTCGCTGTTCTAAGTATCTGTTACTAAGAAGAATCACTTCAACCACACGATGCTTGGACCAGCATTTTAAAGCAACACTGCCACCAGAAGACTAGAAAGCAAAGTTACTGCTAAAAACCACGGTACAGGCTGATTACAGAAAAGTTACCTGGTCTCCCAACGTGGCTACAACCTGCCTACTACCGGCTCTTCCGAAACACTCATTCCTTCTTGTACCTCATTCTTTTATTTTTTTGCCAGAATCAGCTAACCTGCCACGGCACGGTTTCAAATTCGAGTCAGTCCTTAACTACGGCAAAACAAAATGACACAGAGCGTTCAATTGCTTTCCGTCGACTATAAACGAAAAGCAAATAAATAATGCCATGAAGTCAGACTCTTTTCACCAGATTTAACGGTAAACTTAATCAGGCACCTTATTGCGCTCTAAAGATGCTTTAGACACGAAAAGCACGACCGTTCAGAAACAGAAAAAATTATACAAGAAAAAAGAAACCAGGCGATTAAGTAGGATAAAAATGCTAATTCAAAAGGATTAACTTGACATCTTTTGAACTTAAAATCTGAATCTTCCCGTCCTACGTCTCGCCCTGGGTGGTGTTACACAGGTACGTACAAAAGGGTCTGCTACACTTTTACGCATGTAAATGATCACTATTTTTTAAAATAGGTGTTGAAACATAATGTCCTAGTGCCAAGGAACTCCACACGGTTTCACGCAATCGCTGAATTCGCCACTGCTCACAGTCGTGGAAAAGTTGGTCTTGGTGGGAAGGTGGGCTCCCGCTAGCTTTCGGAGAGGCAGGCTCGCCGGTGGGGGGCCAGTCTGGGGACCCAGGGTCCGCGAAGTGGTCCAGAGGTGCCCGGGGCCGCCCGGCCGCCAGAGCACGTCGGGGATTAAAGGGCAGGCGGGAGAGGGCGTGCCCCGCCAGGCCGCGCAGCCGCCGCTTACCCGGTAGTTGCTCGAGCCCACCCAGCCGGTGAGAGCGTCGACCGTCTTGCTCAGACGGGCCAGGTCCTCCTCCAGATCCGGGATGGCGCCGGGCGCGCCGAGGTAGAGCAGCAGCTCCTGTCCGACCTGCAGGCGGCCGCCGACGTCCTTCTGCTGCACCTGGGCGCTGAAGTACTCCATGCTGCGGGGCTCCATGGCCGCGGCCGCCCGCCCGCTCGTGAGGGGCCAACTTTCGCCGAGCGCCGCCCAGCCGCCAGAGCGGGGCCCCGCGGGAACGGGCGGGACGCGCTCGGTCCGGCCGAGGCGCGGCTCGCGGGGCGCGGCGGGCGGCGGGAGCAGCGCCAGGCACCCAGCGGCCCCCCAAANCTTCACAGTCCAACTCTCACATCCATACATGATCACTGGAAAAACCATAGCCTTGAGTAGACGGACCTTTGTTGGCAAAGTAATGTTATTTAGCTTCCTGCTAATTATTTCCAGCCACAATTTAATCATTTTAAATATCTGTCTCTTCTATTACACAGAAACTTCAAGATCATTCGTATTTTCCCTAGGATGGTGCTGGACAAATAATGGATGATCAATCAATTTAAGCTGAATAAGTGAATGAATTTAATGAAATGCTTGAAATGTTCACATTAACAAAATAAGAACAAAATAATAATACACTCTCCAAATCCAAAGAAACCTTTTCTGTGTTTACTCTGAGGTTTTTTTCCCTATATTACTCTGTTTCTCTTTGTATCATGATATAAAGTTTCTTCCATCGTTAATTAGCTGTAATTTCCATACAGTTGGGCCTAAATCAACTACTATAATAACTGCTTCTTGCTGTCTAGAGGTTCCTTTCCTAAGGGTTGTTGTTGTGTTGTTTAGTCGCTAAGTTGTGTGACCACATGAACTGCACCATGCCAAGCTTCCCTGTCCTTCACTGTCTCCCAGAGTTTGCTCAGATTCGTGTACATTCGGTAATGCTATGTAACCATCTCATCCTCTGCCACCCCCTTCTCCTGCTCTCAACCTTTCCCAGTATCAGGGGTCTTTTCAAGTGAGTCGGCTCTTCACATCAGGTGGCCAAAGGATTATACCTTCAGCTGCAGCGTCAGGCCTTCCAATGAGTATTCAGGGTTGATTTCTTTCGAGATTGCCTTGTTTGATCTCCTTGCAGTTCTAAGGACTTTCAGGAGTCTTCTCTAGTACCACAGTTCGAAAGCATCAATTCTTTGGCACTCAGCCTTTTTTATGGTTCATTTCTCACATCCATACATGACTACTGGAAAAACCATAGCTTTGACTATACCGACCTTTGTCAGCAAAATGATATCTCTGCTTTTTAATATACTGTCTAGGTTTGTCATAGCTTTCCTTCCAAGGAGCAAGCATCTTTTAATTTCATGGATGCAATCGCTATCTGCAGGAAATTTTGGAGCCCAGGAAAATGTAACCTGTCACTGCTTACACTTTTTCCCCTTCTATTTGCCNTCTCTGCTTTTTAATATACTGTCTAGGTTTGTCATAGCTTTCCTTCCAAGGAGCAAGCATCTTTTAATTTCATGGATGCAATCGCTATCTGCAGGAAATTTTGGAGCCCAGGAAAATGTAACCTGTCACTGCTTACACTTTTTCCCCTTCTATTTGCCAAGAAGTGATGGGACCAGATGTCATGACCTTAGTTTTTGGAATGTTGAGTTTTAAGCCAGTTTTTTCACTCTCTTCTTTCATCCTCATCAAGAGGCTCCTTAGTTCCTCTTCACTTTCTGCCATTAGAGTGGTATCATCGGCATATCTGAGGGGTTGATATTTCTCCAAGCAGTCTTGATTCCAGCCAGCCCAGCATTTCGCATGATGTACACTGCATATTAGTTAAATTAAAAGGGTGACAATATGTATAGCCTTATCGTACTCCTTTCCCAATTTTGAACCAGTCAGTTCCATGTAAGGTTCAAAATGTTTCTTCTTGACCCACATACAGTTTTCTCACAAGACAAGTAAAGTGGTCTGGGATTCCCATATCTTTAAGAATTTTACACATTTATTGTGACTACACAGTCAAAGGCTTTAACATAGTCAATAAAACAGAAATCAGTGTTTTTCTGGAATTCCCTCACTTTCTTTCAGTTCATTTCAGTTCAGTTGCTGAGTCATGTCTGACTTTTTGGATTGCAGCATACCAGGCTTCCCTGTCTATCAACAACTCCCGGAGCTTACTCAAACTCATGTCCATTGAGTTAGTGATGCCATCGAANGAATTCCCTCACTTTCTTTCAGTTCATTTCAGTTCAGTTGCTGAGTCATGTCTGACTTTTTGGATTGCAGCATACCAGGCTTCCCTGTCTATCAACAACTCCCGGAGCTTACTCAAACTCATGTCCATTGAGTTAGTGATGCCATCGAACCATCTCATCCTCTGTTGTCCCCTTCTTCTCCTGCCTTCAATCTTTCCCAGCATCAGGGTCTTTTCCAATGAGTCACTTCTTCACATCTGGTGACCAAAATATTGGAGGTGCAGCTTCAGCGTTAGTCCTTCCAGGGAATATGCAGGACTGATTTCCTTTAGGACTGACTGATTTGATTTCCTTGCCGTCCAAGGGACTCTCAAGAGTCTTCTCCAGCACCACAATTCAAAGCAATAATTCTTCAGTGCTCAGCTTTCTTTATGGTCCAACTCTCATATCCATATATGACTACTGGAAAAACCATAGCTTTAACTAGATGGACCTTTGTCAGTAAAGTAATATCTATGCTTTTAATATGCTGTCTAGGTTTGTCATACTTTTTCTTCCAAAGAGCAAGTGTCCTTTAATTTCATGGCTGCAGTCACCATCTGCAGTGATTTTGAAGCCCAAAAAAATAAAATCTCTCACTGTTTTCATTGTTTTGCCATCTATTTGCCATGAAGTGGTGGGATCAATGTCATGATCTTCTTTTTTGGAGTGCTGAGTTTAAGCCAACTTTTGCATTCTCTTCTTTCACTTTCATCGAGTGAAAGTGCAGGAGATGCAGGAGACCCTGGTTCAATCCCTGAGTAAAGAAGATCCCCTGGAGAAGGCAATGGCAAAGCCGTTCCAGTGTTCTTGCCTGGGAAATCCCATAGACAGAGGAGCCTGGTGGGCTACAGTCCATGGGGTTGCAAAAGACTTGGACACAACTAAGTGACTAAAGCAATAACAGCAAGTATTTGAGTAACTCTGGAACTACCTATGCAATGTCTAGTTAACACTGTCTACCATTATCTGTGTATATCCTCTGTATGTTTCATTAATTCATCAACAGATATCTTCTGAGAGCTTGTTATATGCTACACACTGTACCATAGGCCACAGATGCAAAGTTCATTTAGATATGATCTCTGCCCACAACATATCTATGTAGAGACAAGAAAATCAACATTTCTAGGATGCAAGGATCGGGTAAGCAGAGGGTTTCTGGAAGCCTGGGTGAGAGTCTCTCCTTGTCTAGCTGGCACAAAGAATAGGGGTGGGAGAGTTGTAAATTGAGAGGGTTTCCTTGAAGAAGTTTATATATAGAGGTTTGAGACTATATAGGATTTGGCAGAGGTTTGAGAATATATAGGATTTAACTAATTAAAGAAGCAGTTCTTTCATAAGATCCAGCAGCCCCATTCCTGGGCATGTATACTAAACAAAACCATAATTCAAGAAGTTCAAAAAAGAGATATATGTATAACTGATTCATTTTTCTATATAGTATAAACTAACACAACATTGTAAAGCAACTATACTCTGGTAAAAGTTAGTTTAAAATAAACCACAATTAGAACAGATACATAAATCTGCTGTGTTCACAGGAGCACTATTTACAATAGCCAAGGCATGGAAAGAACCTAAATGTCCATCAACAAATGAACAGATAAAGAAGATGTGGTACACATATACAATGGAATATTTCTCAACTATAAAAAGAATGAAATAATGCCATTTGCAGCAATATGGATGGACATAAACATGATCAAGTGAAGTAAGTCAGAAAGAGAAAGACAAATACCATATGATCACTCATATGTGGAATCTAAAATACAACACAGATGAACATATCTACAAAACAAAAACAGACTTAGGACAGACTTGTGTTTGCTCTGGGACAGTAAAGGGTGGAGGAAAGGACTGAGAGTTTGGGATTAGCAAATGCAAACAGTTACATATTGGATGGATAAACAACAAAGTCCTATTGTATAGCACAGGGAACTATATTTAACATCCTGTGGTAAACCATAGTGAGAAAATAATAGGAAAAAGAATATGTGTGCATGCTAAGTAGAGAGCAATACTGCATGGGAACCTGGAATGTCAGGTCCATGAATCGATGCAAATTGGAAGCGAACAGTTTAGGGTCAACATTTTAGGGATCAGCAAACTAGAATGGACTGAAATGGGTGAATTTAACTCAGATGACCATTGTATCTACTACTGTGGGCAAGAATCCCTTAGAAGAAATGGAGTAGCCATCATGGTCAACAAAAGAGTCTGAAATGCAGTACTTGGATGCAATCTCAAAAATGACAGAATGATTTCTGTTCGTTTCCAAGGCAAACCATTCAATATCATAGTAATCCAAGTCTATGCCCCAACAAGTAATGCTGAAGAAGCTGAAGTTGAATGATTCTATCCATCTAGAACTAACACC
Organism: Neotragus pygmaeus; assembly: GCA_006410875.1. Lineage (NCBI taxonomy): Eukaryota > Metazoa > Chordata > Mammalia > Artiodactyla > Bovidae > Neotragus > Neotragus pygmaeus. The sequence continues at coordinate 1,035,303 of SJYV01038288.1, forward strand.
CAAAACAGATGTCCTTTTCATTATACCAGACTGGAATGCAAAAGAAGGAAGTCAAGAAACACCGTAAGTAACAGGCAAATTTGGCCTTGGAGTACAGAATGAAGCAGGGCAAAGGCTAATAGAGTTTTGCCAAGAGAACACACTGGTCATAGCAAACACTTTCTTCCAACAACACAAAAGAAGACTACAATGGACATCATCAGATAGTCAACACCTAAATCAGATTGATTATATTCTTTGCAGCCAAAAATGGAGAAGCTCTATATAGTCAACAAAAACAAGACAGGGAGCTGACTGTGGCTCAGATCGTGAACTCCTTATTGCCAAATTCAGACTTAAATTGAAGAAAGTAGGGAAAACCACTAGACCATTCAGGTATGACCTAAATCAAACCAATAAAAGATTTAAGGGACTAGATCTGATAGATTGCCTGATGAATTATGGATGGAGGTTCATGACATTGTACAGGAGACACCTAACAGAAGCAGAAGATATTAAGAAGAGGTGGCAAGAATACACAGAAGAACTATACAAAAAGATCTTCATGACCCAGATAATCACAATGGTGTGATCACTCACCTAGAGCCAGACATCCTGGAATATGGCCTTAGGAAGCATCACTATGAAAAACGCTAGTGGAGGTGATGGAATTCCAGTTGAGCTATTTCAAATCCTAAAAGATAATGCTATGAAAGTACTGCACTCAATATGCCAGCAAATTTGGAAAACTCAGCAGTGGCCACAGGACTGGAAAAGGTCAGTTTTCATTCCAATCTCAAAGAAAGGCAATGCCAAAGAATGTTCAAACTACCACACAATTGCACTCATCTCATGGCACCCCACTCCAGTACTCTTGCCTAGAAAATCCCATGGATGGAGGAGACTGGTAGGCTGCAGTCCATGGGGTCGCAAAGAGTCGGACATGACTCAGCGACTTCCCTTTCACTTTTCACTTTCATGCATTGGAGAAGGAAATGGCAACCCACTCCATTGTTCTTGCCTGGAGAATCCCAGGGACGGGGGAGCCTGGNATGGGGTCGCAAAGAGTCGGACATGACTCAGCGACTTCCCTTTCACTTTTCACTTTCATGCATTGGAGAAGGAAATGGCAACCCACTCCATTGTTCTTGCCTGGAGAATCCCAGGGACGGGGGAGCCTGGTAGGCTTCCGTTGATGGGATCTCACAGAGTCGGACACGACTGAGTGACTTAGCAGCAGCAGCAGCAGCACACGCTAGTAAAGTAATGCTCAAAATTCTCCAAGCCAGGCTTCAGCAATACATGGACTGTGAAATTCCAGATATTCAAGCTGGTTTTAGAAAAGGCAAAGGAACCAGAGATCAAATTGCCAACATCCGCTGGATCATCAAAAAAACAAGAGAGTTCCAGAAAAACATCTATTTTTTCTTTATTGATTATGCCACAGCCTTTGACTGTGTGAATCACAACAAACTGTCGAAAATTCTTCAAGAGATGGTAATACCAGATCACCTGACCTGCCTCTTGAGAAATCTGTATGCAGGTTAGGAAGCAACAGTTACAGCTGGACATGAAACAACAGACTGGTTCCAAATCGGAAAAGGAGTACATCAAGGCTGTATATTGTCACCCTGTTTATTTAACTTATATACAGAATACATCATGAGAAACACTGGGCTGGTGGAAGCACAAGCTGGAATCAAGATTGCAGGAAGAAATATCAATAACCTCAGACAGGCAGATGACACCACGCTTATGGCACAAAGCGAAGAAGAACTAAAGAACCTCTTGAGGAAAGTAAAAGAGTAAAGAGTAAAAAAGTTGGGTTAAAGCTCAACATTCAGAAAACTAAGATCATGGGATCTGGTCCCATCACTTCATGGGAAATAGATGGGGAAACAGTGGAAACAGTGGCAGACTTTATTTTGCGAGGGCTCCAAAATCACTGCAGATGGTGGTTGTAGCCATGAAAGTTAAAGATGCTTACTCCTTGGAAGGAAAGTTATGACCAACCTAGACAGCATGTTCAAAAGCAGAGACATTTTGCCATCAAAGGTCCATCTAGTCAAGGCTATGGTTTTTCCAGTAGTCATGTATGGATGTGAGAGTTGGACTATAAAGAAAGCTGAGTGCCAAAGAACTGATGCTTTTGATCTGTAGTGTTGGAGAAGACTCTTGAGAGTCCATTGGACAGCAAGGAGATCCAACCAGTCCATCCTAAAGGAAATCAGTCCTGAATATTCATTGGAAGGAGTGATGCTGAAGCTGAAACTCCAGTACTTTGGCCACCTGATGGGAAGAACTGGCTCATTTGAAAAGACCCTGATTCTGGGAAAGATTGAAGGTGGGAGGAGAAGGCGATGACAGAGGATGAGATGGGTGGATGGCATCACCGACTCAATGGACATGAGTTTGAGTAAACTCCAGGAGTTAGTGATGGACACAGATGCCTGTTGTGCTGCAGTCCATGGGGTTGCAAAGAGTCGGACATGACTGAGCAACTAAATTGAACTGAACTAAGTTTTTTCTGTTGTGTGTTACTCTTTTTGACCCTATAGACTGTAGCCCTCCAGGCTCCTCTGTCCATGGGATTTTCCAAGCAAGAATACTGGACTGGGTTGTCATGCCCTCCTGCAGGATATCTTCCAGACCCAAGGATTGAACCTGCATCTCTTAGGTCTCCTCCATTGTCAGCAGGATATATATATCTATAGCCAAGACACCTTGTTATATAGCAGAAATTAAACAACATTGTAAATCAAGTATACTCCCATAAAACTTTTTTTTTAAAGAAGTGGGGTTTTTTGAGAAATAACCTGTTTATCTATAAGATGTAGACTTGACTATTTAAATTTAACATTTGCCATTATCATTACATACCTCCTACAAAATCTACTTACTTCTCTGTATCACTGTTGTCTGTCCTCTGTTAAACATCCTTAGAACAGAAAGTTCTCAAAACTCCTAGTTCAGCACTTGATCTCAGTCATTTTTCACACACCCATAGACCAAAAGAAACACCTAGCAATTACCATCTACTGAATACTAAGAACCAAACAACTTAATGAGTATTCACGTCCTAACATCTTGGCAGACATATGAAAAATAATACACATAAACTGAAGAATGTGCATTTTCATTTCGTTCTTAAATAACACACTAATAAAGTGTCTATACCTGTGGATACACTGCACAACTTCTAAAACCTTGGAATCAGACTGGACACGGCCAGCTTCATCCTGTGGTACACTGATTTTTGTGTAGCACTTGCTTTCTATCATAGCAACCACAGAAAACAAAACCTTGTAAAAGTAAGACATCAGTGACAGAAATATACCACAATCTAATGTTGAAACTTTGAACTCCTTGGAGCTGGTCGTTCACTCTATAACCGAGATATGTNTTGTGTAGCACTTGCTTTCTATCATAGCAACCACAGAAAACAAAACCTTGTAAAAGTAAGACATCAGTGACAGAAATATACCACAATCTAATGTTGAAACTTTGAACTCCTTGGAGCTGGTCGTTCACTCTATAACCGAGATATGTCAAATATCACTGTTTCTCTTTAAAGTTAAACTATTTTGGAATGCTCTTTCTTTTATTTTTTTTTTTTTCAGCCACTCTGCACCAGCAGGTGGAAACCTAGTTTCCTGACCTGGGATCGAAGCCATGTCCCCTGCGTTGGAAGCATGGGAGTCTTAACCACTGGAGCACCAGGAAAGGCCCCTGGAACGCTCTTGGTGAGTTTCTGGCAGCACACTGCTGTACTTGAGCACACAGTTTAGGAATCTTGGCAGACATACCTGATGATGCTTGAGTTATCAGAGAGACGAAGAGAATAAGAAACAAAAATAGCAGCTCATACAGGAAGAAGGCGTAGGTCTGGTGAGAAATGGATTTCACGAAGGCCATTGCTCAGCTTGACACTTGTTAGGTCTTTTTATAAAAAAAAATTTTTAATTTATTTTTGGCTGTGCTGGTTCTTCCTTGCTGTGCAGGCTTTTCTCTAGTTGCAGTTAGCAGGTGCCAGAATCCAAAATAAAGCAAATTTTACTTTCCTGAAGCCCCAAAATGCTTCCCCAGCTGCAGTGTGGGGCTTCCCATTACAGTGGCTGCTCTTGTTAAGGAGCATGGGCTCTAGGGTGCCTGGGCGTCGGGAGCTGTGGCCCCTAGGCTCAGAAGTTGGGGAGCATGGGCTTAGTGGCTCAGTGGCACGTGGGATCTTCCCTGATCAAGGATCACATCCTGTGTCTCTGTGTTGCCAGGTGGATTCTTTGCCAATGAGCTACCAGGGAAGCCTGACACAGGTTAGGTCTTTTAATCCTCCAAGCAGCCCTATGTGAAAGACATTATATCGCCATTTTAAAGACGAGAACGCCAAGGCTCAAATGTTAAGTCTCCAGCCTCAGATTCAGATTCATGATTTAAACACAGGATATCTGGCTTCTCCCCAGCAGATAATTTTAAAGGAAAGAAACAAGCAAAAAAAGTTTGTAATTTACTACCAAAATAATAACACTCCTTATATATAACAGTCTTTCTTTGAATATCTAGGCAATAATTCCACTGAGAATCTGCTTTCCTCTGAATTGCTGTTAAAAAGAAAAGGACAAGGAGACGAAGGAAATGGGTAGAAAATTTAAGGGAAAAAACAGCATAAGAAACAACTACATTTTTTTCATAATCAGTCACTCAATGTATCTGGGAGTACAAGTTTATTTTTAACTGGCAACAAGACTGAAATAGATCATATAAATACAGGAGACTGACTTCCTGACCTATTTGTTCATTATTTGTGATAATAGTGGAAACTTTGAGTCAACGTTGTTCTGACATTGGACTTTATTTTCCACATGGAGACTGACAGACAAATCACCACACTACTAGTTTAAAACTATACTTCCAACAAACATCCATCAAGGGGGGCATTGTGTTAGTGATACTAGAGTGTGGGGGTTGGGTGGATTACCAAAGACAGATCACAATCTCTCCTCAAAGGTTAAAAGGTGTTCAGAGTGTTAAAATGAGTATTCGGAGCAGCTTTATTCATGAGTCCAAACTGGAAACACCCCAAACATCCACCAACTGGAAAATTGATGACTGTGGTACATAGCCATACAATGGAATTCTACAAAGCAAAAAAAAAAAAAAATTTACTGATGCTCTTGCCAATGAGGAGGAATCTCAAAAACACCATGCTGAGCGCAAGAAATCATATACAGAAGAATATATACTCTGTGATTCTATAATCAAAAGTGGGATGCGGCTGCCCACCGCTCAAAAGCCAGTAGAGGCAAGGTTGTTGGAAAGGAAAGTTTGCTTTATTTTGGATGTTGGTAACTTGGGGCAGGGGGAGTAGGGGGCGTTGCAGGTGCCTGTCCAAAGGTCGACTCCCCTCAACTGACAACCAGTCTCCAAGAGCTTTTATAGGCTGAGGGAGAGGGCTGCATGCAAAAAAGTACAGTCAGCAGTGACAGACATCTTGAAATTGGTCATCAGTGGTCTGATCAGTGTCATCTAGATTGTTTTAGGCAGAGTTAATCTTCAGCTCCAGGACAGGTTTGTTTCCATTTCTCTGAGGCCAGCTCTCAGAACTGTGCAGCTTACGTCACGGCTACTCCCCAGGTGGCGCAGCGGTAAAGAAGCCGCCTGCCAATGCAGGAGATGCGGGAGACTCGGGTTTGATCCCTGGGTTGGGAAGACCCCCTGGAGAAGGAAATGGCAACCCACTCCAGTATTCTTAGAGAGAATCCCATGGAGAGAGGAGCCTGGCAGACCACAGTCCAGGGGGTTGTAAAGAATGGGACACAACTGAGCAAAACTGAGCATGCGCACGCGCATGTCATGGCTACTGTCTGGTCATCCTGCAGTTAACGTCTCCACCTGACTGGGGTGTCAGTAATATCACAGGATATTCAGAATATTATCTACAGTCCTTAAGGAGGAACTAAAGGTCCTTGACTATGCTTAATGACTAAACCATTATTATTTGGTCTCCTTTGACTGTTTTCCTTTGTTTCTGCCTGTTCTCACTTCTCTTATTGAATTTATTCCTTGGCTAAAGTTTTTCTACAGACAAAAGGCATGGGGGATAAGGATCTGCTCTGTTTCAATTCTGATTACAGGAAGTTCTAATACAAGGAAAACTTACTGGTGGTGATAAAAGTTAAAAGAGTGGTTAGCACAAAGAATGGCCATTGGTGGGTATTGACTAGGAAAGGGCCTGAGAGAACTTTCTGCAGTAATGGACATGTTCTATATCTTGACCGGAATAGTGATTATTGAAGTGTATGTATAGGTATCAATTCAACAAATTATGCACGTAAGACTAGTACATGGTGCATTTACTACATTTATGTTAAAACTAATAAAAATGGTTAAAAAGTTAAGAATCAACTAAAGGAAAATAAGAGATAAAAGATTTGTGGTCTATTGCAGTGGTATCCAGTAGAAATACAAAATATATGCAATTAAATTTTTTCTAGTAGCCACATTTTGAAAAGTAAAAAAAGTGAGGTTATACTTAGTAACATATAGATTTTATTTCATAAAATAACATTTAATAAAATTATAGGCAATATTTCCACATTTATATTTAATATTTTATCAATATAAAGATGTTATTTAGACCTGTGATCAAAATGAAAATTATTAATAAAGTATTTCATATATTAGACAGTACATGTAAGTCTATTGAAATTAACACCAATTTAGAATTAAAAAACTCAAGTTATTACATGTATAACTGAATCCTTCACTGTATACCTGAAATAACATAACACAGTAAATTAATTATACTCCAACAAAAAATTTTAGGTATTTTTAAAAAGCAAAAAATAAAATTATATCATATTCCTAAAAAAACTGAAGAAAACTCAAGTTCTGAGTTCTTAGTTATGTAAACTATCAATTTGTTTGAGCATCAGGGTTTCAGTCAGTCTAAATAAAGGAAATTAATAATGCTTGTGGGGAGAGAGACTCTCCTACATGAGTCTCACATACGTCTTGCTCGGTATGCCAACAAAGGAGACCCTGACTGTTACTGACAACGGTTTTTTGTTTCCTTAATCAATAGAAATTCATAAGTGACTTCTCTGGTGGTCCAGTGGTTAAGAATCCACCTGCCAATACAATGGACATGGGTTCGATTGCTGTTCTGGGAAAAGTCTACATGCCACGGTGCAGCTAAGCCCATGTGCCACAACTTATGAAGCTGGAGCTCCCTAGAGCATGCTCTGCAACAAGAGAAACCAGTGCATTGAGAAGTCCATGCACCACAACTGGAGAGAGCCACATGGAAGACCCAGCAGAGCCAAAAATTTAAAAATTAACTTAAAAAATTAAATACAAAATAGACATTGATAAGAGACCATACAAGAAATTCAGGCAAGGCTTTATTGGGGGCCTCTGTTGCAGCAGGGCCGGGAACTTTGCTTGCTTGCTCACTTCCTGGGCTGCGGCAGGGTGAGCTGGTTTCTTACGTGGGGTGAGGAGAGGGGCAGGTCCAGGGGTGGGGCCAGAGGGCTGGTGTGGGTGGTTTGCCCCCCTCTTTGGCGGTGGTGTGTGCAGCTTTCACTTCCTAATGTACTGCCTACATGCACAGTACCCCACTCTTGCTCCTGGCTGTTCGGAAATGGCAGTTGGGGTTTTGGGTCTTTTTGTATCTTGTCCATAATTTGCCCCAGCCACGCATACACACAGTTACTCTTAGTCCCTCCTGGTACCTTTGTACTTTGCTGCTCAAGGAGACATTAGTCTGGGTAAGAACACTGAAGTGAGGGTTCCCAGATCCTGGCTTCCAGATTGTTCGTGGCCACCTTGTATGTTTGCAGTGAGCAGCCTGGAGGGGTGAAATAATGTCTTCTTCCAGGACAAAGAACAGGTTACTTAGGGCTTGCTATAGAGTGGAGGATTTCCCAGCCTCTGTTTCTCTCCTGTAACAGAACCCTCTGAAATCCGGGTGGAGACAAAGGGGAAGGGTGCAAACATAAAGTTTATGCTGGTTATTTGCCTTGAGTGGAAAAGGCTTTTGTTTCTGACCCAGGAGTCTTGGGTCTTCCGTTAGCATCTATGAAACAGCAAAAGGCTGAGTAATTAGCTTGTAAGTAGGGTAAAATCAAATCCCATTTCCCACAATCAAAGGTGTTTTTTTTTTCCTTTTTGGTAAAAATAAAATGAAATCCATTAGGAAGTGAAAATATACCATCAAAGAGTATGAAAAAGAACATATATATATGTATAACTGAATATATAAATATATATAGGTACAATAACTGTCCAGAAGAAATTTATGCAACACTGTAAATCAACCATACTTCAATAAAATTTTACAAAAAGATTTCATCAGTGTAGTAGATATATTTGAAAAACAATACTAGGTGGCATATAATGAACCCCTAGACAAATTAAACACAAGTATTAAGGAAGTCTGGCTAAAAAATCTGACAAAACTTCACGGATCGCTCTAGAAATTAATGATGAAACAGACCTACCGGTTGCAGCAATGTTATAAAATCGTTTCTGTGAGTAAATATTTTCTCATAAATTTCCAATATAAGAAAGCCAGGGACTTCCCTGGTGGTCCAGAAGCTAAGGCTCTGCCCTCCCAATCCAGAGGGCATGGTTTCAATCAGTCAGCGAACTAGAGTCCGGCATGCCATGACTAAGACCTGCTGCAGACCAAAAAAAAAAAAGAGTCAAAGGTAGGTTCCCAAAGACTAGAATGCTTTGTTGAAGAATGGGGCTAACAGTTAAAAGGGTGATCAAGTCCAGGTGCATTGAGAATTATACTGTTTAATCACCCTGCCTATTGGGTAGGCTTTACCCAACTATACTACCAATGGCTTCAAGCGTCCTAATTTCCCACCACTACACTGGGGTGCAGGACTAATTTATGTATTTCTTTAACTAGGAAATACCTTTGGGTTTCCTACCATTTTTAAGAATTTGAGTTACGTTCCCACAGGTATCCAGCCTCTGGGATCTAATGCCTAATGATCTGAAGTGGAGCTGATGTAATAAATTGCATTGTAAATGTAACACACGTGAATCATCCCCTAACCCACACATCACATCCCAGTCCGTGGAAAAACAGTCTTTCAGAAAACCAGTCTCTGATGTCAGAAAGGCTGGNCCTAATGATCTGAAGTGGAGCTGATGTAATAAATTGCATTGTAAATGTAACACACGTGAATCATCCCCTAACCCACACATCACATCCCAGTCCGTGGAAAAACAGTCTTTCAGAAAACCAGTCTCTGATGTCAGAAAGGCTGGGGACTGCTGCTATGAGGGATCATTCAAAGCAAGAGGGAACTTAATGCTTCTTGGCAAGAAGAATTTAACTCAAAACTTTCAATTTCAAAAACATTTATGTTATCATGCTAGAAATAGTCATAAATGAATGGGGTCCAAAGTGGGGAAAATGATTCTCACATGGCAGATTTAAGAGATACTTCTATCAGTTCAGCTCAGTCGTGTCTGACTCTTTGCAACCCCATGAATCGCAGCACGCCAGGCCTCTTTGTCCATCACCATCTCCCGGAGTTCACTCAGACTCATGTTCATCTAGTCTGTGATGCCATCCAGCCATCTCATTCTCTGTCATCCCCTTCTCCTCCTGCCCCCAATCCTTCCCAGCATCAGAGTCTTTTCCAATGAGTCAGCTCTTCTCATGAGGTGGCCAAAGTACCGGAGTTTCAGCTTTAGCATCATTCCTTCCAAAGAAATTCCAGGATTGATGNTTTTTTTCTCTTTTAGATAGACAAGTTTTAGAGCAGTGTTAGGTTCACAGCAAAACTGAGTAGAAGGTACAGAGATTTTCCATGTATCCCTGGCCTCCATATACACACAACCCTCCATGCTATCAACATTCCCCACCCACCAGAGTTGTACGTTTGTTACCATCTATGAACCTACATCAATACCTCTTATAAACATGGTTTGTGCTGGGATTTACTCTTGGTGTTGAGTATTCTATCGATTTGGACGAATGTATAGTGGCATGTGGGCTTCCCAGGTGGCCCTAGAGCTAAAGAATCCACCTGCTAATGCAGGAGACATAAGAGATGTGGGTTTCATCCCTGGGCTGGGAAGACCTCCTGGAGGAGGGCATGGCAACCCACTCCAGTATTCTTGCCTGGAAAATCCCATGGACAGAGAAGCCTAGTGGGCTACAATCCAAGGGGTCGCCAAGAGTCGGACACGACTGAAATGACTTAGTAAGCACGTGTGCATAATGACATGTATGTACCATTATAATGTGGTACAGATGATTCACTGCCCTAAAAACCTGTGTGCTCTGCCATCTGTCCCTTGTCCCAACCCCTGGCAACCACTGATATTTTACTGTCTCCATTGTTCTTGCTTTTCCAGAATGTCGGAATCATACAGCCTTTTCAAATTGCCTTCTTTCCCTTGGTAACATGCATATAAGGGTCCTCCATGTCCTTTCATAGCTTGATAGCTCATTTCTTCTTAGGGCTGAGTACTAGCCACTGTCTGGATATACCATAGTTATCCATTCACCTACAGAACGACATCTTGATTGCTTGCAAGTTTGGGCAGTTATGAATAAAGTTGCTTTAAAGATCTGTGTGTAGGTTTTTGGGTAGAGATAAGTTTTCAACTCATTTGGGTAAATACCAAGCGGGATCATTTTGTAACAGTGTATTTAGTTTCATAAGAAGTCTCCAGGCTGTCTTCAAAAGAGATGGTACCATTTTGCAACCCCACTAGCAATGAATGGTAGTTTATTGTTGATAGTTCAAATATTGCTATCGTTCATAGCAATAGTTAGTTCCTGTTGCCCCACATCCTCACAAGCATTTAGTGTTGTCAGTGTTTTGGGTTTTAGGTGTGCAGTGTTAGCTCACACTTATTTAAATTTGCATTTCCTTAATGACATACAATGTGGAACATCTTCTTGTATGTTCATTTGCCATCTGTGAGGTATCTGGTGAGCTTTCTATTCCAATCTTTGGCTTATTTTAAAATCAGGTTGTTTCCTTATTATTGCATTTTAAGAAATCTTTGTGTGTTTTTGCATAACAGTCCTCTATCAGACATGTCTTTTCCAAGTATTTTCTCCCAGTCTGTGGCTTGTCTTCTCATTCTCTTGGCAGTTTCTTCCACAGAGCAGAGCAGAGTTTTTAAATTTTAATGAGGTCCAATTTATCAATTATTTCTTTCATGGATTGTGTCTTTGGTATTGCTTCTAAAAAAGCCATCACCATGCTTGAGGTCACCCAGATTTTCTCCTATGTTACCTTCTAGGAGTTTTACATCAGTAGTTTTGCATTTTACATTTAGTTCTATGATCCATTTTGATTTACTATTTTTGTCACAGTTCTAAGTTCTGTGTCTGGAAATTTTTGTTTGTTTTTTTTTTTTGCATACGGATACCTTGCTGCTTGGCACCGTTTGTTGAAAAAGATGATCTTTTCTCCATTGTATTGTCTTTGTTCTTTTGTCAAAAATTAGCTGACTTTATTTATATGGATCTATTTTTGGACTCTCAATTCTATTCCATTGATCTGTTCATCTATTCTTTCACAATGCAGTCCTCTGACTTTGTGCTTTTCCTTTAATATTGTGTTGGTCATTTTGCTTCTTTATATAAACTTTAGAAGCACTTAGTTGATATCCAGGAAATAATTTGCTGAGATTTTGATTGAGACTGTGTTGAACCCACAGATCACATTGGGCTGATATAACATCTGGCATGCTGTAGTCGATAGGGTCACAAAGACTTGGACACGACTAAGTGACTGAACAAAAATAAACATCTTGAGAATTTGAATCTTCCTATTGATGAACATGAAATATCTCTACATTTATTTAGTTCTTTTCTGATTTATCAGAGATTTATAATTTTTCTCATATACATCTTGTGGCTGATCTTTTTAAAGTATGTATTTGAAGACATACATACTAGTTGTACTTTTGTTGTTATTGTTCAGTCACTAAGTTATATCTGACTCTTTGTGACCCCATGGACTGCAGTATGCCAGGCTTCCCTGTCCTCCACTATCTCGTGGAAAGAAAGTGAAAGTGAAAATGAGGTCGCTCAGTCATGTCCTACTCTTTGCGACCCCGTGGACTGTAGCCTACCAGGCTTCTCTGTCGATGGGATTCTCCAGGCAAGAATACTGGAGTGGGTTGCCACTGCCTTCTGCAGGGGATCTTCCCAACCCAGGGATCCAACCCAGGTCTCCCGCATTGCAGGCAGACGCTTTAACCTCTGAGCCACTGGGGCATCTCCTGGCATTTGCTCAAATTCATGTCTACTGAGTCAGTGATGTATCCAACCATCTCATCCTCTGTTGTCCCCTTCTCCTCCTGCCTTCAATCTTTCCCAGCATCAGGGTCTTTTCCAATAAGTCAGTTCTTTGCATCAGGTGGCCAAAGCACTAGAGTTTCATTTTCAGCATCAGTCCTTCCAATAAATATTCAGAACTAATTTCACGATTGACTTGTTTGATCTTGCAGTCCAAGGGACTCTCAAGAGTCTTCTCCAGCACAATTCAAAATCATTGATTCTTTGGCACTCAGCCTTCTTATGGTCCAACTCTCACATTTGTACACGACTACTGGAAAAACCATAGCTTTGACTAAATGGACCTTTGTTGACAAAGTAAAATGTCTCTGCTTTTCAATATGCTGGCTAGGTTTGTCATAACTTTCCTTCCAAGGAGCAAAGGTTTTTGTAATTTCATGGAGGCAGTCACTGTCTGCAGGAAATTTTAAAGCCCAGGAAAATAAAATCTGTCCTTTTCCTCTTCTTCTATTTGCCATGAAGTGAGGGGACCAGATGCCATGATCTTCGTTTTTTGAATGTTGAATTTTGAACCGGTTTTTTCACTCTCCTCCTTAACTCTCATCAAGAGGTTCTTTAGTACCTCTTCAGTTTCTGCCATTAGAGTGGTATTATCTGCATATCTGAGGTTATTGATATTTCTTCAGTCAATCTTGATCCCAGCTTGTGATTCATCCAGCCTGGCATCCAGCCCCACATGACGTACTCTGCATATAAGTTAAATAAGCAGGGTGACGATATATAGCCTGGATGTACTCCTTTCTCAATTTTGAGCCAGTGAGTTGTTTCATGTCCAGTTCTATCTGTTGTTTCTTGACCTACATACAGATTTCTCAGGAGACAGGAAAGGTGGTCTGGTATTCCCATTTCTTTAAGAATTTTCCAGTTTGTTTGATCCAAACAGTCAAAGGTTTTATCACAGTCAATGAACCAGAAGTAGATGTTTTTCTGGAATTCCCTTGCTTTTTCCATGATCCAGTGAATGTTAGCAATTTGATCTCTAGTTCCTCTACCTCTTCTAAATCCAGCTTGTACATCTGGAATTTCTCCATTCATGTTCTGCTGAAGCCTAACTTGAAGGATTTTGAGCATTACCTTGTTAGTATGTGGATTAGGCACAATCATGTGGTAGTTTGAACATTCTCATTCCTTGGCATTGCTCTTCTTTGGTGTTGGAGCAAAAACTGACCTTTCCCAGTCCTGTGGACACTGCTGAGATTTCCAAATTTGCTGGCATATACAATGCAGCACTTTAACAGCATCAACTTTTAGGATTTGAAATAGCTCAGCTGGAATTCCATCACCTCCACTAGTTTTGTTTTCAGTAATGCTTCCTAAGGCCCACTTGACTTCACACTCCAGGAGGTCTGGCTCCAGGTGAGTGACCATGCCATCGTGATTATCTGGGCCATTAAGACATTTTTGAGAGAGTTCTGTGTATTCTTGCCATCACTTCATAACCTCTTCTGCTTCTGTTAGGCTCATACCGTTTCTGTCCTTCACTGAGCCCATCTTTGCATGAATGGTGTGCTGTGACTCATGGGGTCGCAAAGAGTCGGACACAACTGAGCGACTGAACTGAACTGAACTTGCATGAAAAGTTCCCTTGATCTCTCCAGTTTTCTCGAAGAAATCTCTAGTCTTTCCCACTCTGTTGTTTCCCCCTATTTCTTTGCACTGTTCATTTAAGAAAGCCTTCTTATCTCTCCTTGCTCTTCTCTGGAACTCTGCATTCGGTTATGTATATCTTTCCTTTTCTCCCTTGCCTTTTGCTTTGTCTCTCCTCAGCTATTTGTAAAGCCTCCTCAGACAACCACTTTGCCTCTTGCAATTTTGTCATATTTAAGTTTCTTCCAACTATTACATTATCTTTATTATTATATTTATATTATGTGGCAAAAAATAAAAAGCCCAAGCTTGTTTCAGAACATTTCCAATCAACATCAATTAAGTGGCGAAAAACAGCTACAAATTAAAAAACTTTTGATTAATACCAACATGGAAGAAAAAGTTCTTTGGATACAGTTCCATCCCCAATAAGAATATAGCACAATGACCAGCACAAATTATACCCACATTGACACTTAGAGCTGGTCACAATTTTGAATCTCTTTCATGAAGCTAGCACATTAGATAAAATAGTTTTTTAAAGCCTTTTAAGAAGGGTCATTGATCGGTTCCAAATTAAAGGAAACTGAAGAGACACGACAGTTAAAGGCAAAGTGTAATCCTGGATTGGACCCTGGACTAGGGGGAAAGCAGCTATAAAAGGTCAATACTGGGACTATGCATGAATTTTCATATGGATTAGCTAACAGCATTGCATCAGTGTTTCACTTCTTGATTTTGCTCACTAAGATGTCCTTGTACTTTGGAAATACACAGTGAAATATTTAGAAATGAAAGGCCTGATATTTTCAGGTTTCTTTCCTTTTTTGTTAACTATAGCGCATGTTGTACATGTACATGCGAAAAAGTGTAATTTTTTATACAGAGGGAGATAATGAGAAATCTAATGCAGGAAAATGAAAACAAACTGGGTAAAGAGTACATAAACAATCTTGAAACTTCAAAATGAAAAGTCACCAAGCCAATAAAAAATGCTCTAAAATTAAGTCTAAAAAGTTAAAAAATCGTGTATTTGACATATTTTCCTGACTTCACTCTAATATTCCAGACTTTTTTTAAAGCCAATTCAATGCAGTATTTGGCCTAAAGATTTAAACATAAGCAAAAACAGCTTAAAAAACTACATAATGTCTATTAATACATGATTGCTAGACAGAAAATATAAAATTGAAGAGAACACTTAATCTTAGATTCTTATAATCTTTTATTCCACTATTTGTGAAGTTAGCACTCATGAAGAGATAATAGTATAAGCAGGTTTTTTTTTCTTCAGTGAAAGAGACCTGAGAGAAGATATGCTTCTTTGCCTTCATGAGAGTGGAAAGTGTTTAGAGGTACAGGGGCATTACATAAACAAATTATTCTCAGATGGTTTGGAAAATAATAATATGAGATGGGACTTCCCGGTGAGCCAGTGTTTAAGCCTCTGAACTTTCAAAGCAGGGGGTGCAGATTTAATCCCTGATAAGGCAACTAGATCTCAAATGTCCAAAATATAAATAATAATAATGATAAGAGAAGCTAAAAAAGTAAAAGTGTCTTAAGGGTAACAAAAGTGGGACTGAGATGAAGTGTGTACCGGAGTCTTTTGTACCCGTTTTTCCTCTCTTGCTTTTTCTTTTTGACTGAAACTTTTCTGTAAGTTTGAAATTATTTTGATATAAAAGATTACAGTGAAAAAAAAACCCCAAACATATATTATGAGTCATCAGACAGTTCTTCTGGTCTGTTCCATATTGCATGATCTGCTTTCTGAGGGAGCTGTCAGCACGGGCACATGTCTGGATCCATCCTAGTTGGCCTTCTATCTTTCTGCTGCCTGCATCTCAAGCCCTGGACTACTTGCCAGTGAGCCTGACTCAGGCTAGTCACTACCCTGAGCAACTCAGCCAAGACTGGTCCAACTGGTTAGGGTCCTCTGACCGTGTATATAGTTAGGCAGGCAAGTAGCACCAACAGCACATACTCAGTCATTAAGTCATGTCTGACTCTACGACCCTACACTTTGAAGCCCGCCAGGCTCCTCTGCCCACGGAATTCTCCAGGTGAGAATACTGGAATGGGTTGCCATTTCTTTCTCCAGGAGATCTTCCCAACCCAGGGATCGAACCCACGTCTCCTGCATTGTCAGACAGATTCTTTTCCACTGAGCCAGTTGGGAAGCCCCATGTGTCCATTGCGAAATATACGCTGTTTAGCTGAAGCTCTAAAAATGAAACAAAATCAAGTTTGCTTCTGCAACAGGAGACCAGTGTGAGGTTCTCCGTTTGATGATAGACCCTGAGCAGCTGGGAGCACCGGTCCTCGCCTCTGGTGCCTGCAGCCTGGCTGGCAGGAGGCTCTATGTCCCCTTCCTCCCTGACTCCGATCTCTGTGATTTATTTTTGTGATTTCCTTCAGTATAAAATCAACGTCAGGGAGCATATTCTTCCCCACAAAGACAGTGATTAAAGCAGCATGTGGAGTGACATTCAGTCTAACCTTTTTATTGGCATATCCTTTCTTGCTTCCTATAGAGCTGGTGTGTCATCAGCTGATAGGAAAGCACATTTTCCAGGCTCTCAATATTACTGTAAATATTAGGTAGCATTCATTAAAGGGGAATTTACTGCATTGGATTTAGGATATTTAGTATACCGCAAATGGGATAGCTATGAAGGATGTAAATTGTAGTTAACAGAGGATTTGAAAGGAAGGCATATACTCATATGGTGATGCATGCTTGGTGAAAATTTTTTTGTGAATAACTTAGTGGGGGGAGAAAAAGAGTGCATTGAATCAGTAGAATAAGATAAACACATTTTAATCAGCAAGGGCGTAGGCACTGATAATGAGGAAGAGGTAGTTCAGTTTCTGCACTTTTTTAGTTAAAAAGTAAAGTGAGATGGAGCTGAGATTGTAGCAAGGGGAACAGAGAGCTTGACTGAGAACAGACTGCATAACCTAATGAGTGCACGCTAAGGGCTGCCCTCTATGCTAATTTCATTATAATGAGCAAAACCACGTGGAAGCATTAATAGCATAAGTTGTAGTCAAGAGCCAATTGGACACTTGGAAGGTCTGCTGGGCATAACATTTAGAAGAAGCTTCAGGAAAAGATAAAAAATTATGTCATCTGGGAAGGGCATAGATTTTATTTAAGTAATTAATTTACTTACTGTATTTCATCAGTCTTATCTAAGTCATATTGAGAAAAAAGTTTCTTTCCAGTGAGCCTGTTTCCCAGAATGCAAAAGGGTGGGTGAAGAGGAGGTACGGGTGTGGTTGACTTTCCTAACTCTCCCCGTTGTCCAGGAGTAAAGTTAAAAACTGGCAGTGTCTCTGGAGCACTTTCATCCCCTTCACTTCATCCTCAAATGAGAACATGGAGACTTCTTGGTGAGGAGTTCTTTTTGGTTGTGCTGGGTCTCTGTTGCTACAGGTGGACTTTGTCTAGGTGTGGCAAGCGGGGGCTACTCTCTAGATGTGTTGCGGGGGCTTCTTGTTGCAGTGGCTTCACTTGTTGATGAACGAAGGCTCTAAGGCGAGTGCGCTTCAGAAGTTGCAGCGTAGTTGCAGCACACAGGCTTACTTGCTCCATGGCATAGGTAATCTTCCTGGGCCAGGGATCAAACCCATGTCTTCTGCACTGGCAGGTGGATTCTTATCCACTGTGCCTACAACGAAGTCCTAGAAAGGGAATTCTAATGCCCCGGTTTATTGCAGCCTATCCTAGGACACTCAGAAGCTCAGAACTGGTCCCAAAGCTCTGGGTCATGGATCAGGTAGGAAACTGGAGAATGGGGCAAGAAGCAGGGAGACCAACAAAGGGGAAGGGAACAGCATACCATTAATGTGTCCTAAGTATTCCTTAGCACTCAAGTATAGACTGCAGGCTGACAATACTGTCACCCTGCTTATTTAATTCACAAGCAGAGTACATCATGCGAAATGCCAGGCTGAATGAGTAACAAGCAGGAATCAAGTGTGCCGGGAGAAATGTCAACAACCTCAGATATGCAGATGATACCACTCTAATGGCAGAAAGTGTAAAGGAACTAAGGAACCTCTTGATGACGGTGGAAGAGGAGAGTGAAAAAGCTGGTTTGAAACTCAATATTCAAAAAAAAGATAATGGCATCCAGACCCATCACTTCATGGCAAATAGAGGAAAAAAAGTGGAAACAGTGACAGATTTTTTTTTTTTTTTGCAGCGGCGGGGTAGTGGGGATTCCAAAATCACTGCAGATGGTGACTGCAATCATGAAATTTAAAAACCCTTGCTCCTTGGAAGGAAAGCTATGACAAACCTAGACAGCATATTGAAAAGCAGAGGCATCACTTTGCCAACAAAGGCCCATATAGTCAAAGCTATGGCTTTTCCAGTAGTCATGTATGGATGTGAGAGTTGGACTATAAAGAAAGCTGAGTATGGAAGAATTGATGCTTTTGAGCTGTGGTGCTGACAAAGACTCTTGAGAATCTTGGAAAAGGTACGGATGTGGTTGACTCTTGGACTGCCAGCAGATCAAACCAGTCAATACCAAAGGAAATCAACTTTGAATATTCATTGGACAGACTGATGCTGAAGGTGAAGCTCCAATCCTTTGGCCACCTGATGTGAAGAGCTGACTCAATGAAAAAGACCGTGGTGCTGGGAAAGATTGAAGGCAGGAGGAGAAAGGGATGACAGAGGATGAGATGGTTGGATGGCATCACAGACTCAATGGACATGGGTTTGAACAAACTCCAGAAGATTGTGAAGCCTCCAGGAAAGCCTGACATGCTGCAGTTTATGGGGCTGCAAAGAGTAGGACACGACTTAGCGACTGAACAACAGATTGCAGAAACTTTTAGAGACACTCGACTTCCTGGAGAATCAGAAAGCCCTCGCATACAAGGAGAAAAAAGGTTCCTTAGTGAGCATGTTAAATAAAAGGAATACGCTGTACCTGTGAGTTTTGAGGTATCATGCAACACTGCACACACCTATAATTTCTCCCACTGGTACAGCAACAACTTGTGAAAATCAACCAAGGACCAGGGATCTATGAGTCCACACGGTCCTGCCTATCTTGCTTCCCAGGGCTACTGCGTGGAGAACACTTGGAAATGGAGACACCAAACTCTCTCTTCTCATAGATTAAAAAAAATATTTTTCCCTCGGCCATGCCATGTGGCATGTGGGATCTTATTTCCCTGAACAGGGATCAAACCCACGCCCCTTGCATTGGAAGCACAGAGTCTTAACCACTGGACCACGAGGGAAGTCCCTCTCTTCTCACAGCTTTTCAGGATTGTTTTTAATTAAACTTTTAATTTTGTACAGGATTATAGCTGATTAACAATGCTGTGATAGTTTCAGAGGGATAGCAAAGGGACTCAGCCATACATATACATGTATCCATTCTCCCACAAATTCCCTTCCCATCCAGGCTGCCACACAACATTGAGCAGAGTTCCCTGGAGGAAGGGATAGTTAAGGAGTTTGGGATGGACAGGTACACACTACTATATTTAAAATGGAAAACCAACAAGGACCTACTGTATAGCAGAGGACTGGTTTTGATATGCACGCGAAAGGAGCCAGTCACTCCCCTCTGCCGCAGAGGAGGTCAGAGATGAAGGTGAGGTGCCTCAAACTTAAAACACAGAATGTTCTCTTGGAACATGGGTTTGCAATAATAAACAAAACAAGACGTCTTTGAGCAACTCTTCCTTCACATATGCCAAGAACACTTTTCCCTCCTGCTCTTACATAGTTTTGACCAACTCAAGAGCTAAATATCTGTGAGAATTCATACATGATGGCAATTTATTTTCTATGTTCGACAGTGTCATTAACAAAATAAATGTTGCCAACATTTATTCTGCTAGCTCTCCAAGTTTGACATGAACTTTATTGCAAGGATATGCTTGCTTTATGATGATAACTTGATTTACTCCTATTTTGTTACTCAAACTGCAACTTTGAATGATGTTTTTCTAGTATTGGTCTCTTCCCCTATGTTTGTAACAAGACCCATTAGCTACATAGCTCTGAAATTAGTTAGTAATGATGACAACTCTGCAAATACACCCCAAACCACTGAACTGTACACGTTAAATGGGTGACTTTCAGAGTATGTAAATTATATCTTATTAAAATTGTTATTTTTTCAGTGCTAACTCCCAATGTTCATTGCAACACTGTGTACAATAGCCAAGATATGGAAGCAANCCCAAACCACTGAACTGTACACGTTAAATGGGTGACTTTCAGAGTATGTAAATTATATCTTATTAAAACTGTTATTTTTTAAGTGCTAACTCCCAATGTTCATTGCAACACTGTGTACAATAGCCAAGATATGGAAGCAACCTAAATTTCCATTGACAGAAATGGATAAAGAAGATACAGTGCATATACACAATGGAATATGACTCAGCCATTAAAAAAATAAAATAATGCCCTTACAGAAATGTGGATGGACCGAGAGATTATCATACCGAGTGAAGTCAGTCAGACAAAGACAAATGTCACATGACATCACTTATACGGGGAATCTAAAAAAAAAAAAGATACAAAAGAACTTATTTACCAAATAAACTCACAGACTGAGAGGAATGAATTTGTGGTTATCAGGGCAGGGGTGGGGCAGGGGCAGTTAGGGAGTTTGGAATTGACATGTACACACTGCTATATTTAAAATAAATAACCAGGACCTCCCTGGTAATCCAGTGGTTAAGACTTTACAGTGTCAATGCAGGAGGTGCAGGTTTGATCCCTGGAAAGCCCAAAACCAAAACATAAAACAGAGGCAATATTGTAACAAATTCAATAAAGACTTAAAAGAATGGTCCACATCAAAAAATCTTAAAAAAGAAAGAAAACAAAATGGACAAACAAGGAGCTACTGTATAGCATAGGGAACTCTGCTCAAACAATTTGAAAAACAATTTGAAAAAAGAATAGATACATGTATAACTGAATTACTTTGCTGTGCACATGAAACTAACTTTTTGTTTAATATTGCAGTTAAAGAATAGAAAGAGACTTGTTTATAGAACATAGCTCACATGGGTAAAAAAATTATGATTAGATATTATCCCTGCTCATCTTTATTGTCTTAAAGAGAGGTTTTATTTTTGGTTGGTGCAGCCATTTCTTTGAAGCAGGTGACTTGCTGAGAGGGAAAATCTCCCTTTCCCTAACATCATCTCTAAAAAAAGGTAGAGGATCAAATTTTGCTTGTACATCTTACACGTAGAAAGCTGAGATTATTTTAAAAAGACTGAAACCAATGTGGTATTATCTGAATGTTGGACATTACGATTATTAAAGAGCAATGGTTCCCAACCTTGGCAGTACATTGGAATCAGCCGACGAGTTTTAACAATACAATGACTGGGTCGCACTTGAAGAGACTCTGATTTATGTGGTCTGAGGTGTGGCTGGGGTTTGGAATTTTAAAAGCTTTGCTAGTGATTCTAATGTGTAGACAAGGTTGAGATACACTGCCATGGAGAAAAAGGAGGAGCAGAATATCTGACTAGTTTATTAGTCCCTTGGTGCTCCGAAATTTCCAGTTACTGCTCATTTTTAAAAGATTAAATGTATGCCTAGGTCAGACTAGTGATGTTGGGAAGTGCCTAGAACAGCTAAGTTTTTCTTAGTGGTTGTATTTAGGTTACTAATTTTAAAGTCTTTATTGAATTTGTTATAATATTGCCTCTGTTTTATTTTCATTACTAATTGTAAGCTTCCAATAACCATCTCTCATTGACTGATATAATGACTTGGGAATATGGAACAACACAGCAGAGAGCATCAAAGGAAAAAGGTAATTTATTTCTTTGAAAAATTTCTCACCTCTTTTGCTCTGTTCTTTCTTTCTGGAACTATTTGTTAGACATTAGACTCTCTGGATTAGTTCCACTCACTGATTTTCATATCCTTTTTTTCTTTTATTTTGATTCTACTTTCTAGGACAATTCCTCTATTTTATTTTCCAAACTATCTACTGAATTTTAAAATACTGATTGTTATATTTTTATTTCCAAGAACTTTTTCTAAATCTCTTACTGTACTTTTAAGAACTCTGTTCTTGTGTCATAGATATAACTTCTGTTATTTCTCTAAGGTTCTTACAGATTTTTTCCTGCTTCCTGCATATTCTATTTACCTGAACTTCCTTTTTTTCATCTCTGTCTCTCACGATAGCATGTGTCTTTAAATGTTTATTTAGTAAGAGGATAACAAAAATATATTGGAAGCTTTGTATGTATGGATCAGAGCACTAGGGGGTGATCAGGCAAGAACAAGGATGTTTGATTTGTACTTCATCAAATGTCAGGATCTTCAGGTTTGTTCCTCTTGACTAGGTCAGTTTTCTCAGAGAGTAATCCTTCAACCTCCTGCCTAGAATGCAGTTATGGGTTGAATTGTGTTCCCCAGAAAGATATGTTGCAGTCCTCACCTCCAGTACCTCAGAATGTGACCTTATTTGGAAATAGGGTTGTAATTCATTAAGATGAGGTCATATTGGTGTAGGGTGAGCCCTTAATCCAATATGACGTGTCCTTATAAGAGGACATAGAGACACACACACAGGGAGGGAACCACCATGTGGGGATGGAGGTAGAGACTGCAGCGACACGCCTATGTACCAAGGACTACCTCGGGTTATCAGAAACTTGAAGAGACAAGGAAGAATCCTTGGAGCTTTGAAGAGAGCATGACACTGCCTACACCTTGATTTCCAGCTTCTAGTTCCTTAACTGTTAGACAATAAAGTGAAAGTGAAAGTGTTAGTCACTTGGTCGTGCCCGTCTCTTTGAGACCCCTTGGACCTCAAAGAAGCTCACCAGGCTTCTCTGTCTATGGGATTTCCCAGACAAGAATACTGGAGTGGTAGCCATTCCCTTCTCCAGGGGATCTTCCCGACCCAGGGGTCAAACCCAAGTCTCCTACATTGCAGGCAGATTCTTTACCATCTGAGCCACCAGAGGTGTTGTTTTAAATTGGCTAATTTGCAGTGCTTTGCTACAATAGCCTGAGGAATTAATATAGATGCATAAGCCTGGTTTTCATGAAACAGTAAGGACAAATGCTACTGATCCCATTCAGTATCTAGACTATAGTTAATTCCCCCTCTTCTCACTGTGACACTTTACCCCTGCCCTCAGCTCTGCCTCATATCCTCTTTGGTTCAGTTTTTTCAGTATCTGAGCCTCCAGTATTATGCTATTGTGGAGGAAGGGTAGCCTTCTGGTGGCACCGGGTAAGGAAAGTGACTTTCTGTTTCTCAACTGTTGTTTTAACTGCTTCTTATTCATATAATCAGCCAATCCTCCCACACTCTCATCCTACCTTTGGAAGTGCTTGGTCCTTCATATATATGTGTGTGTGCGCGTATATATATACACACACACACACACATATATTTATTTATTTATTTTTGGCTGTGCTGGGTCTTTGTTGCTGCGTGAGCTTTTCTCTCGATGCAGTGATGATCGGGGGCTGTTCCCCAATTGCGGTGCGTGGGCTTCTCATTATGCTGGCTTCTCCTGTTGCAGTCCAGGCTCTCTAGGCTCAGTAGTTGTGGCTCACAGGCGCTAGAGCACAGGCGCCATAATTGTGTTGCAAGGGCTTTGTTACTCCATGGCCTATGGGACCTTCCTGGATCAGGGGTTGAAGCCGTGTCTCCTGCCTCGGCAGGCAGATTGTTTACCACTGAGCCACTTAGGGAAAACTTTGGTTCTTGTTTTTAAAGTTTTCTTTTTATTTATTTTTTGAAAGATTTTTTAAAGTGGACCATTCTTAAAGTCTTTATTGAATTTGTTACATTACTGTTTCTGTTTTCTGTTTCGGTTTTTTGGTCGCGAGGTGTGTGGGATCTGAGCTCCCCCACCAAGGAGTGAATTGCATCCCCTGCATTGGGAGGTGAAGTCTTAACCACTCGACCACCAGGGAAGTCCCAGTACTTATTCCTTACTTATTCTGAGCTCAGGTCTTTTCAGAGGGTTTTGTCCTTCAGTTAAGTTTGTTCTAAATTGCTCCCCCCTACCACTGAAAAGTAAGTAGGCGTTCAGCTTTTGCAGTGCTGTTAAGTCTGGTTTTTTGGTTGTCAATATTTTGGCTTTTTTTATTCTTTGAGTCTATATCTTTAAAAAAAAATCTTATATGATAATTTGGGTGAGGATTTGGGAAGGAGTAGATGAATGTATTTACCCAATCAAGGATGGTCAGCTAGAAATCCAACCACATAACTTTTTAGAGGATCTAGTTGTGAGTTAAGTAGAAAGAAAGGAGAGCTTGTTCCACTTGATAAAACACAGCTAATAAAATATTTAATTATATATAATGTTTAATGTCAAAATTATTGAATGCTTTCTCCCCTAAGATCAGGAACAAAACCAGTGTGTTTACTGTCCCGTTTACTCAGCATGTCACTGGAGAGGCTAGCCAGTGCAATAAGGTAAGTTTTGCTCTTGGAACTTTCTGGAGAAGAAAATTGTTTCTGAATACTTTCATATTAGTAGACTCTGTGGATGTGGAACCCATGAATACAGAACTTGTGGATATAGAGGGTCAACTGTAGTTAACTGTATGTCAAATGTACCTCAATAAAGCTGTTAAAAATTCAACTCAGAGAAAGATAAATATCATATTGTATGTAGAATAAAAACAATGATATACATGAACTTATTTACAAAACAGAAAGAGACCCAAAGACATAGAAAACAAACTTATGGTTACCAAAGAGGAAAAGGTGGTGAGGGAGGGATAAATTAGGAGCTGGGATTAGCAGACACAAACTACTGTGTATAACGTAGTTAAATAACAAAGACATACTGTATAGCACAAGGAGCTATACTCAGTGTCAATGTCAGCCTGTAATGGAAAAGGATCTGAAAAAAGAATATATACCACCCTTATGGCAGAAAGCAAAGAACAACTAAAGAGCCTCCTGATGAAAGTGAAAGAGGAGAGTGAAAAAGTTGGCTTAAAACTCAACATTTAGAAAACTAAGTTCATGGCATCTGCTCCCATCACTTCATGGGAAATAGATGTGGAAACAGCGACAGACTTGATCTTTTGGGGCTCCAAAATCACTGCAGATGGTGACTGCAGCCATGAAAATAAAAGACACTTGCTCCTTGGAAGGAAAGTTATGACCAACCTAGACAGCATATTAAAAACCAGAAACATTATCTTGCTGACAAAGGTCCGTCTAATCAAAGCTATGGTTTTTCCAATAGTCATGTATGGATGTTAGAGTTGGACCATAAACAAAGCTGAGTGCCAAAGAATTGATGCTTTTGAACTGTGGTCTTGGAGAAGACTCTTGAGAGTCCATTGGACAGCAAGGAGATCCAACCAGTCCATCCTAAAGGAAATCAGTCCTGAATATTCATTGGAAGGACTGATGCTGAAGCTGAAACTCCAGTACTTTGGCCACCTCATGTGAAGAACTGACTCACTTGAATAGACCCTGATACTGGGAAAGATTGAAGGTGGGAGGAGGAGGGGACGACAGAGGATGAGACGGTTGGATGGCATCACTGTCTCAATGGACATGAGTTTGAGTAAACTCCAGGAGTTGGTGATGGACAGGGAGGTCTGGTGTGCTGCGGTCCATGGGGTCGCAAAGAGTCAGCGACTGAACTGAACTGAACTGATATATGTATTTTAGGTTGGCCAAAAAGTTCATGTGGGTTTTAGAAGCCCTTATGGAAATATATACATGCATACACACACACATATACACACATACAACTCAGTCACTTTGCTGTACACTTGAAACTAAGACAACACTGTACATTAACTATACTTCACTTTTTTTCAAGTGATGCAGTAAAAAAGTTGGACTCTTGTCATTTTTGTGTGGTTTCCGGATGGAGCAGAGAAATAGATGTGGTTCATCCATTATGTTTACCTGAAAATCCAATCACATAACTTTTTAAAGAATCCTGTTTTCATTCCAAAAACTTTTTTTGTAATTTTCTTGGTCTATTTCTGCCTATCACTCACGAATACTCCCATTCATTTATGCCTCATTTTGTTCCCAGTCAAACCAAGTTCTGGGTTGGGTCCTAGGGATGGGCTTCAATGCAGTGAATTACGGAAGGTACCTGGAATGTTATTGCCTGAGGATTAACTGCATAGTTAAATCAGGTACAGATCTGTTCCTGAAGCAAGAGAAGAGACCAATCAATGTTTCAGGTTCTTTTCTTTTCAATACAAGCATTGATTGCTCATGTTATAAATGGTGACTCTTAAAAATGAAGGAGTTGACAAATTAAATAGTATTGCTTGGCGTTTGCAGTTTCGTATATGCCCTCTCCCTCTTCACCCCTTCATCCAAGCGTAATCCAGTCTTAATAGTATCTGAAAAAGACCTTGAGTCTACAGGCTCCTGGGATGGGTGGAGTGAGCATGAATGATGTACACATGTAAGGTATGCCCATCACATGTGTGGACATGTCAGAGGAACACCCGTGTCATGATTGGTGAATCTAGATGGGAATTCTTTTCCTCAGCACTGCTTTAATCACTCATTACTTCTTTTTAATAAGAGGAGTCTCTGGTTTTACCAGTTATATTTTCCTTATAACACATTAAATAAATAATGGTTTTCTTTTTAAATGTTTTTGTTCTCACAGTGAATGGGAAAGTTCCAGGATGATCAGGAATTTTTCTTGAGTATAAATCTGAAACAGAAACTCCCAGATCTCAAAGACCTTTCAGATAGAAATCAGAAGGCTCCAGTCTGGGCACCTTCCAAATGAGGTAAAGCCATTTACTAAATTGTTAAAGGAAAGAAAAGGAAGAAAATTGGGGAAAATGAGCTCGTTGAGGGTTGTGTCTGTGTTTTATTACCTCTGTACTCATATTGCCAAGCTCAATGGCTAGACATCTGTTGGGCATCTATCATTTGGGGTGTAATTTGCATTTCTCTCCTCATACTCTGATACCAGACTGCTTCTTTCCTGTGGGGAAGTCCTATCAAGTGGGTCTGGTGAGATTGTCAGTGTTCACTCCCCAACAGGTGACCAGGTCTGGCCATTCATTTCCCTGGGAACGTTAATTGATTTAGACGAACAGTTACCTGAACTAACCTAGGCCAAATGCAGTTTTCAACTAAGACTTCTTTTCCCTGCTCGTTGGAGAGATTTCTCTGAGATATAGATACTGCTTTTTATTTGGCTGTGTTGGGTCTTAGTTGTAGCATGCGGGATCTTTCATTCCAGCTGAAGGAAAGTTACCCGGCTCAAAATAGCCTGGAGTTAAAACTCCCCTCTGAGTTCTCCCCACCATTCTATGCAAAACAAAGAACTCTCTCATCCGAAGGAAAAAAATGGACATTAAGGTTGATTACGCCCAGCTCCCCAGCCAGTCCAGCCTCTGGCCGGTCTCCAGAATTCCTGGCCCCAGCCATTTAAGAGATAACCACTCCGAACAACCTTGGAGAAGAACAGGCCCCTTAAGAGAGTAGCTTTCCACATACATGCCTCTGTATACTCATTCTTTTCTCGGGTCAGTGCAGCCACTCACTAATCTGACTGCTGCCCCTTCTTGCCTCATTAAAGGTGATCTGTTCCTGTAAAGTGCCCGCTGGGTCTTTTCCCAAACCTCAGCTTCTCTAACTCCCTTACCCTACAGCAGCTCTTGGGCCTCTCTAACTGCTGCTCTAACTCCAGAACACATGGGCTCATTAGTTGTGGCATGCATACTGAGTTGCTCCATGACACGTGAGATCTAGTTCCCCAATCAGGGATCAAACCAGCATCCGCTGCACTGGAAGGTGGCTTCTTAACCACTGGATCACCAGGGAAGTCTCATGAGATACAGCCATAACCTTTGATTGTAGGAGAAAAACATGACCCCTCTAGACAGTGTTTGAGCCCCTAATCCAGCTATAGCTGAAAGTATACGCAATCCTTTACTGTTTGAGCTAATTTGAGTTGGGTTTCTGTTACCCACAACCAAAAGAATTCCAACTAATGCAATCATGATTTAATGGCACCCTCTAAAATATTACTTTTAAAAATAAACAGGAAGGTCAACAGTCTCCCAACTCAAATGAAAACAAAATACAGGAAACTAAAATTTAACCCCATGTTGGGAGAGAATGGTTTGCAACTAGGATCAATTTNTCCAACTAATGCAATCATGATTTAATGGCACCCTCTAAAATATTACTTTTAAAAATAAACAGGAAGGTCAACAGTCTCCCAACTCAAATGAAAACAAAATACAGGAAACTAAAATTTAACCCCATGTTGGGAGAGAATGGTTTGCAACTAGGATCAATTTTCAAATAGTAAAATCTTTCAAACAATAAATAGAATTAGAACTGGACATGGAACAACAGATTGGTTTCAAATAGGAAAAGGAGTATGTCAAGGCTGTATATTGTCACCCTGCTTATTTAACTTCTATGCAGAGTACATCATGAGAAACACTGGACTGGAGGAAACACAAGCTGGAATCAAGATTGCTGGGAGAAATATCAATAACTTCAGATATGCAGATGACACCACCCTTATGGCAGAAAGTGAAGAGGAACTAAAAAGCCTCTTGATGAAGGTGAAAGAGGAGAGTGAAAAAGTTGGCTTAAAGCTCAACATTCAAGAAACAGAGATCATGGCATCTGGTCCCATCACTTCATGGGAAATAGATGGGGAAACAGTGGAAACNAGAAGGGGACGACAGAGGATGAGATGGCTGGATGGCATCACTGACTGGATGGACGTGAGTCTGAGTGAACTCCGGGAGTTGGTGATGGACAGGGAGGCCTGGCGTGCTGTGATTCATGGGGTCACGAAGAGTTGGACACGACTGAGCGACTGAACTGAACTGAGTGAGGAAGTCTAAACATTTCTTTTGAGGGACTTCTCTGATGGTCCAGTGAATAAGACTCCAT
The DNA here is from genome assembly GCA_006410875.1 of Neotragus pygmaeus. Classification (NCBI taxonomy): domain Eukaryota; kingdom Metazoa; phylum Chordata; class Mammalia; order Artiodactyla; family Bovidae; genus Neotragus; species Neotragus pygmaeus. The sequence goes on from SJYV01038288.1 coordinate 1,064,121, forward strand.
ACTCTGAGTGCAGGGGGCCTAGGTTAGATCCCTGTTTGGGGAACTAAGATCCCACATCCACAACTAAGCCTGTGTGCCGCAACTAGAGAAGTCCACACGCTACAATGAAGACCCAGTGCAGCCGCTTTCAGAAGTTGGTTAGGATCAATCTTGGCATGTATTTCTTTGGGCTTATCCTGTTTGGGATTCAACAGCTTCTTGAATCTATGGTTAACATCTTCTGCCAAGTTCAGAACACTTTCAGCCACTATTTTGTTGAGCTCTTTTTCAGTCTCACACTCCTTCCCTTCTCTGGAAAGACTTGTTATGATCTCACATATCCCTGAGGTTCTCTTCATTTTTTTTCTTTCTTTCAGTTTATTTCCTTTCTGTAGTTCTGACTGGGTAAGTCTTATTGATCTCACTTCAAACTCACTGATTTATTCTCCTGTCTGCTAAAGAGCCCTTCCAGGGAGTTCTTATATTTTATTTCTCAGTTTTAAAATTTTCTTTTTGCTCTTCTTTATAGTTTCCATTTCTTTGCTGAAATTTCCCACTTTTTCACTTGTCTAAAGCATGTTCAAAATTTTTCATTGCAGAATTTTTTATGATGGACTCTTTAAAACCCTATCGGCTAGTTTCAACATCTGTGTATCTTGGTCTTGCCATCTGTTTGACCGTCTTCCTGATTCGTGGGAGTAGGGTTTCTTTTTCTAAATTAGTTCCAGACATCTTGGTTATTATGTTACGAAATCATGCGTCTTATTGAAACCTTCAGTTTCATCTGGTTTCCTCAACACCATACCTCTGGAGGGAGTGGGATGCTGTCTTTCACTGCCAGGTGGAGTGGGAGCCAAGTTCTCTGCATGAAGCTGTGGAGGATGGAGGGCTTTTGAACAGGATGATTAGGATGAAAGTCCTGATTCCTCATTTGAACTTCTCTGACATCATTCAGATGCAGGGAGGAGGGTGCCTCATTCCAGCGAGATGAGGATGGAAGTCTAAGCTCTCCACTCAACCTCTGTTGACAAGGGTGGGGATGGGGCCTGTTATTCCTGAGGCATTTGACTGCTGCTGCTAAGTAGCTTCAGTCGTGACCGACTCTGTGCGACCCCATAGACAGCAGCCCACCAGGCTCCGCCGTCCCTGGGATTCTCCAGGCAAGAACACTGCGGTGAGTTGCCATTTCCTTCTCCAATGCAGGAAAGTGAAAAGTCAAAGTGAAGTCGCTCAGTCATGTCTGACTCTTCGTGACCCTAGGGCCATTATTGTCTACAAGTTTTCAGTCTTACTAGACTGCTCCTTTCCTGTCCTTTGGCTAGAAAGAATGAATTTTTCTTAGATTTTTTTTTTTGGGGGGGTCGATATGGCATTTCTAGATTGGTAGCTTCTCCAGGACCCAGTTGAGAATATAAGAGAAAAGGAAAACCTACGGAATTCAATACACAGGGATCCTTGAGTTCTGAGGTCCCTAACTATTCTGTTGTCTTTGCTCCATCTTTCAAAGCTGTCTTTATTTGTTTTAAATATAATATCCAAAGTTTTTAAGGAGATCAAGTCAGTCAGTCCTAAAGGAAATCAACCCTGAATATTCACTGGAAGGGCGGAGGCAGAAGAGCTGTCCCAGCCCGTGGGTTAGCAAGCTGTAGCTTCTCTTTTCAATGTTTTGTGTTATCCAGTATATTCCAGGAGAAGGTATGTCAAGTGTATTCCTGAATTAACCTACACTTGAACCCAATTTCTCTATTGAATGGCACCTTAAGGCCTCAAGCCTCAATACCAAAGCTTTTTCTGCTGGTCACCACTGCTGTAATTGTTCCTGGTGGTTGCAGCTCTCCACCACCTCAAGTGTTCACAAAGTTCTCCTTTTCTGCCCCCAAACACTCCATATTGCAGGTTTACTGAAAGCTTTAACATGTGAACGTTGAGACTGTATATCTGGGGACTTCCCTGGTGGTCCAGTGGTTCAGATTCTGCCTTCCTTGCAGGGGACATGGGTTCGATCCCTGGTCAGGGAACTAAGATTCCACATTTTGTCGAGCCACTGAGCCTGGGTGCTATAACTAGAGAAAGACCAGGTGTTGCAATGAAGACTCAGCACAGCCAAAAAGAGAAAAAACCCTGTACATCAATCATTACTACTCCTAAATCAGCCATGCTGCAAAATCTTGGTTTTTTTGTATCAGTCAACAAAAACAAGACCAGGAGCTGACTGTGGCGGAGATCATGAACTCCTTATTACCAAATTCAGACTTAAATTGAAGAAAGTAGGGAAAACCGCTAGACCATTCAGGTATGACCTAAATCAAATCCCTTATGATTATACAGTGGAAGTGAGAAGTAGATTTAAGGGCCTAGATCTGATAGATAAGAGTGCCTGAGGAATGAACTATGGACGGAGGTTCGTGACACTGTATGGGAGACA
>SJYV01038288.1:1077031-1187255 GCA_006410875.1 Neotragus pygmaeus
TTTTCTGAGTGTTGAGCTTTAAGCCAACTTTTTCACTCTCCACTTTCACTTTCGTCAAGAGGCTTTTTAGTTCCTCTTCACTTTCTGCCATAAGGGTGGAATCATCTGCCTATCTGAGGTTATTGATATTTCTCCTAGCAATCTTGATTCCAGCTTGTGTTTCTTCCAGTCCAGCATTTCTCATGATGTACTCTGCATAGAAGTTAAATAAGCAGGCTGACAATATACAGCCTTGACATACTCCTTTTCCTATTTGAAACCAGTCTGTTGTTCCATGTCCAGTTGTAAATGGAGGTGGGACTTCCCTGGTGATTCAGTGGTTAAGACTCCTTGCTCTCAATGTCGGGGGCACAGGTTCCATCCCTGACCAGGGAACTCAGATCTGGCATTTCACATCATACAGTCAAAAAATAAAAATAAATGGGGGTAACATTGACAGGGACTTAACATGTTTCCTATACTTGGTTGTGCACTACAGTTAGATCTTGATATATTGAATGTTTGCAAAAAGGGCTCTACTGTAACCAAGTCAGATCCTAATCTCTAAACAGATTGGCCAAATTCCTATTTATTAATATTAAGAGGAAAACTGCATCCTACAGAGAACACCAAAGTCCATAATTCTGTAATGGAAGTCAGTATTTATAAAAGGGAAAAAAATGTTGAGTGATCAGAAGACATGAGAAAAGTGTAAAGTTTTTTTTGTCTCAAAATAGCCAAGCCGGTGCATATTTCACAAAGCTTTGTTACAGAGTGGAATTTGGGTTACAAAGCTGAAAATTAATGCAACTGAGTCCTAGATTATAAAAATGAGGCAAATCTCAAATGATCTATTTATAAGCAGTGTGTGAGTGTGATTTTTCACACTCACTCTGAGGCAGGCTGAAACGCGCAGTGTCTCACTTCAGCTCCTCTGGTTTGCCCACCCAGGTATCTTCCCAGGACTGTACCTGCCATGTGACCGATCATACACTCCTTTCCTATTGCCTTTCCTGGTTAACCTGATATACAGCTCCAGAATATTGCAAAGCAGACTCCTTTCAACTTAGTGATTAAGTGCATTTGAAGTTTTTGTTACTTTCAGTTTGTTTCTGGACATGGGCTCCCTCTTGTGGTTCATAGGGTAGGCCTATGCGATACAAGATCTAAGAAATTTTATTTTCATTTTTGCGGCTGCAAGATTACTTGGGCCCTGGTAGAAAAAATGATTATAGCTGAATGGAATGATAATTTTTAAGGAAGCATTGCAAAGACCCAAGTTAACTGATTTCATCCAGAATGATACATGTATAAAAGACCCAGTGTGGGGCTTCCCTGGTGGCTCAGCGGGAAAGAATCCACCTGCCAATTGGGAGACACAGGTTCCATCCCTGGTCTGGTAAGATTTCACGGGAAACCAAGCCCGTGCCCCGGGACTGCTGAGCCCACGTGCTGCAGCTACCGCAGCCAGCACACACAGATCCCACGCTCCGCAACAGGAGATGCCACCGTGAGAGGAGCCTGAGCAACCAAGAGTAGCCCCCGCTTGTGGCAGCTCAGAGGAAGCCCGCACAGTCACGAAGACCCAGCCCAGCCATAAATAAATAAAACACCCAGTATGTGGAGAGCCATACCAACTGAACACAGAGAAAGCTAACTTGTTTGTTCTCCCCAAAATCATAACCAGCATTTTTTGAGTGCTTAGGCTTCCCAGTGGCGGTGAAGAATCCACCTGCAGTCCAGGAGNCATAAATAAATAAAACACCCAGTATGTGGAGAGCCATACCAACTGAACACAGAGAAAGCTAACTTGTTTGTTCTCCCCAAAATCATAACCAGCATTTTTTGAGTGCTTAGGCTTCCCAGTGGTGGTGAAGAATCCACCTGCAGTCCAGGAGCTGCAGGAGACGTGGGTTCGATCTCTGGGTCAGGAAGATCCCCTGGAGGAGAGCATAGCAACCCAATCCAGTTTTTTTTGCCTGGAAAATCCCATGGACAGAGGAGCCTGGTGGGTTACAGTCCACAGAGCCACAAAGAGTCAGACACGACCGAAATGACTTAGCACTGAGTATTTGCTAAGTTTCGGCTACTGCTATAAACATTTTATGTGAAGAATTAGGTAACCTTTTATTATGGGAAATTTTAAGCTTAAGAAATAAAAAGCATGAAAAAACCTCTATGTATGCCTTGCACACCATTTTTTATTATTCTTTTTCTAATTGGAGTATAGTTGAGTTACAATGCTGTGTTAATCTTTGCTGTATGGCAAAGGGACTCAATTATACATACATTCTTTTTTTTAATTTTTTTAAAGATTTTCCTTCTTCAAAGTATATATATATATTTTAATATAAATTTATTTATTTTAATTGGAGGCTAATTACTTTACAATATTGTATTGGTTTNCTGGAGTGGGGTGCCATTGCCTTCTTGTCTACCAACCCCAAACTCCCAACGCATCATCCTTGCTCCCCTGACTCTTGGCAACCACAAGGCTGTTCCCCCTGTGACTCTCTTTCTGTTTTGTAGATAGGTTTGTTTGATGTAGCACCGATTTTAAATCATTATCATCAACATTTTAACATTTTGCCCTCTATGTTTCATCTACCACCACTGTTCTCCCTCAAATTTTTTTTCCTAAAGTATTTAAATCCAATGCCAGATGTCCTATAACTCATTCATAACTATCTTAAATATATTATTAATTTAAAAAATATATTAACTATTTTAATCCTTAAAAGCAGATAATCTTATTATTCCCATTTCCCTATGTATAAACTGAGGCAAATGTGATTAGATGATTTAAACCTTGGAGTCTGACTGCCAGCCTCCCAGGGGCCCTGTGCCCTGCCTCCTGATATCGATCCTCTGTGTAAGTTCCGCAACATGTTACACCAGGGTGGATCTGTGAGACCCATGGCATACGGTGGAAAAGATGCTATGTCACTTCTGAGATTGGATTGTGCCTTCTGTCTTGGGTGACTCTCCCTTTGTTGAATTATCTGCCTCTAGGGGAAGCCAGCTGCCATGTCCAGCAGTTCCACGGAGAGTCCCACATGGTGAGGAATGCAGGCCTCCAGCTAGCAGCCAGCCCAGGGCTCAGGTTCGCCAACAGTGGCTTGAGGTAACTTGAAGCCAGACTCTCTAGCCCTATTTGAACCTTGAAATGAACACAGTGTGACCGTAACCTCCAGAGGGACCCTGAGCCAGCACCATCCAGCTAAGCCACTCCCAGATCTCTGACCCATAGAAATAATGAGAAAAATTTATTGTTGAAGCTGTCGTGTTTTGAGTAACTTGTTACATGGTGCCAGATTATTAACAGTCTGTGTTCTCAATCACTGTTGTATTCTGTCCCCAAATACAAGTCTGTGATGGCTTTTGCTTTGCCAGTACTGTGATACTTAAATGAGAATACTGAGGCAATGAACCGAAAGGATATACTTAGGGAGCTTAATGTCATGCACACATTTCACTGTTACTCTAATCTGTGAGTGGTGAATATAACAACAACAACAACAACAAAAACTAGTTAATTAAACCAAATACTGCAACCATGAAATTAGAAGACGATTGCTTCTTGGAAAGAAAGCTATGACAAACCTAGACAGTGTATTAAAAACCAAAGACGTCACTTTGCTGACAAAAGTCCATATAGTCCAGGCTATGGTCTTTCCAGTAGTCATGTACAGATGTGAGAGCTGGGCCATAAAGAAGGCAGAATGCCTTTTGAATTGTGGTGTTGGAGAAGACTCTGGAGAGTCCCTTGGACAGCAAGGAGATCAGACCAGTCAATCCTAAAGGAAATCAATCTTGAATACTCACTGGAATGACTGATGCTGAAGCTAAAGTTCCAATACTTTGGCTACCTGATGCAAACAGCCAACTCATTAGAAAAGACTCTGATGCTGGGAAAGATTGAAAGGCAGAAGGAGAAGAGGGTGATAGAGGATGATGAGATGGTTGGATGGCATCACCAATTCAATGAATGTGAACTTGGGCAGACTCTCAGAGATGGTGAGGTACAGGGAGGCTAGGCATGCTGCAGTCCAGGGAGTCACAAAAAGCCAGACGTGACTTGGCGACTGAACAACAACAACAATCCCACCATTCATATCATTTTCAGTTTACTTCCTACTTAAAAAAAAAATGACTACAAAGGAAATCCCCTGACGGTCCAGTGGTTAGGGCTCTATGCTTCCACTGCAAGGGGCCCAGGCTCAGGGAACTGAGGTCTTGCAAGCTGTGTAGCAAAAAAAAAAAAAAAAAAGACTGCAGAGTATTTTCTATTACACCAATACCCTATTCATATCCTATTAATTGCAATTTAACTATTTCCAGGTTGTCATTTTTTTTTGCAACTATAAATGATGCTTCGTTAAACACCTGTATACATCCTATCTTGATGAACTTTGGCAGGTATGATCTTATGGAATATTTCTAGCAGTGAGCTTGACTGACCAAGCATATGTGCATTCTCCACTGACAGCAACCCTAAATCACGTACACGAAAGTCCAACTAGTTATAATACTACCAATCCTATGTGGACATCCCCGCCTTCCCACACTTTTGTTAGAACTAGATACCATTAAACTTATCAATTTTGCCAATCTAAGAGGTGTTAAATATCTTCCATTATTTAACTGTGGCTGAAGTTAAGTCTTTCTTTATGAGTTTATTGATCATTAGTATTTCTTTTTCTCTGAACTATCTGCCGTATAAGAGCTCTTTGCAGTTTGGACTTTAGCTTGTCAAATATGTTGCTAATATTTTTCCTGGTCATTTGACCTTGGACTGTTTATGATTTATGGTTTGGACTTTAAGTACTACTTAGTAAGGCTTTCTTTATTCTACAGTAGCAAATATATGTTCCCATGCTTTCTTCTAGAAGTTTCTGTTTTTCATTGGTTGCATAACATTTTTGCTCCCTCTGGAACTTATTTTGGGTTAAAGAATGAAATAAGGATTCAGTATTTCTCCCCCAAATATATATAGTAATCTAGTTGTTTTGATGCAATATATATAATTTCTCATTCCTCATCAATTTGACAGGATACCTTTATGACAAACTAACTTTCCATGTGTATTTGGATCTATTTTGCACCCTTTATTCTGTTCCATGGATCTGCCTATTTCTTTGCAAGTTTAATTAATTTGTGGTCGGACCAGTTCCCATCCACACTTTGTTTTGAATGTTCTGGTTACCATGAATTATAGAATTGTTTTTCAGGATTAAAAAAATCCATTGTATTTTAATTGGGATTGGATTGAATTAGCATGACAATTTAGGAAGAATTTCTGTATTTAACATATTTAGTCCCTTGATCCAAAAAAATGTTATGTCTTTCAATTTACTTATCTTCTTTCATGTCCCCAAATAGAATTTTGAAGTTTTCATTCAAGTTTATACATTTTTTATTTGTGAATGTTAAGACAGTTGATCAGTTTATAGTTTTTAAAATAAAATGGCTTCTTCCACTAAATTTTCTCAGAGTTATTGATTAGGGATATGTTGCTCATTTTTATATACAAAGTGTATAACCTTCCATTTTCATGAATTCTACAGTTGCTTCTAATAGTTTTTAGTAATTATCTAGGTTTTTTTTTTCTTCTAGATGTTTTTAAAAAATATTTATTTATTTTGCTGCACTGGGCCTTAGTTGTGGCATTCAGGATGTAGTCCTCTGACCAGGGATTGAATCTGCCCCCTTCCCATCCCCAGCGCCCCTCACAGGGAGCGTGAAGTCTTAACCACTGGACCATCAAGGAAGTCTCCGTCAACACTATTGGTGTCCCACTCAGATTCCCGTTACAAGCCCAGCACACCCATCGCCTGGGGCTGTGACCGTTGATCACTAACTACGGACAGGTGGCCCCTTCTGTGGAGAACTGGGGGTTCCCAGGTGGCCTAATGGGCAAGTAACCTGTCTGCCGATGCAGGAACCAGGTTTGATCACGAGTCAGGACAATCCCCGAGAGGAGGGCTTGGCAACTCACTCCAGTACTCTTGCTTGGAAAATTCCACGGACAGAGGAGCCTGACAAGCTACAGTGCATAGGGTCACCAAGGATTGGACACAACTGAAGCGACTTAGCACGCTTGCTGGAGAATTGCCTTTGGATGGATGGGAATTGAGTTGCCCGGGAGACAACATTCTTCTCCACCTCATCCAAGCAGCTCGTAGTTAATAACTAGTGACTTTAATTTGGGTGAAAAATATAAGCTTACTCCCTTGTTTCAAAATGGTACCGACTATGTGGTCCAATTCACGCTCCAGAGCTCTCCAGGGCAGGCCAAGCCTAGACTGCAGCTGAGACCACATCCCTCCTGAGTTCCTCTTCCTGCCTTACCCTGTTGCCCACATTACCTTTCTCCAAAGAGCACGCCTTCAATAAATAACATGCTTGTGCATCCCTGTCTCAGGCTTTCCTTCCAGAAAACTTTATTGAAGACCATATATAATTCTAAGGATTAAACAAATATTTACTAAGCCAATATTAATGGGCATTTGTAATGTGCTAGAACTTCTAGACAGGCATCTGAACAGACCAAGTTCCCTGTCTCGTGGAGCTTATATTTTAGTGGGAGACACCGACAGAGAACAAGTAAATGAAGATATAAATATATAACAAGGAGGATCAGGGTGCCTGTGATAAGGCAGGAGCACTATTTTTAAAATAACAATGAGGGAAGTTGTATCAGTTATTTTACTTTTGGTACAAGTAAACAGAAAACCCAACTCAATGTGGTTGAAGCAAAACAGGAAATTTATTATGCCACATAACAAAAATTCTAGAGACAGGAGGGCTCCAAAGTTAGTAAAATAGAAACACCACCAAGGAAGCAGGTTCTTGCTGTCTTCTTGCTATGCCATCCTTAGGGTATCACTTTTGACCTTCCCCCCAGAGAAATAAACAGGGACTTCCCTGGTGGTCCAGTGGTTAAGACTTAGCCTTCCAGTGCAGAGGGTAAGCGTTCAATCCCTAGTTGGGGAGCTAAAATGCTACATGCCTAGTGGCCAAAACAAAACAAACATTAAAAAAAAAAAAAGAAACAATACTGTAACAAATTCAGTAAAGACTTAAAAAATCGTTTTAAACAATGAAACAAAGATCCTGAGGCAGAGTGAAGTGTCCATACTCCAAAAATACTTGGGAGACAAATTTAGCATGAAGTCATCAGGACTTACTTATCTAACAGGTATAAAAGAGAGAAAACAGCCTTCTGACGACAGGGTCCCTTGTCTCTCAAAGGCAAGGGCAGGACCTATAAAGGCAGAAGTCACAAGTTTTCACAGAGAATAATGATTTCTTGGTTTCAACAACTCCTTTGATTGCAAGTTCTAAGTTGGTTAGTTACAGTAGAAATTGGCACAGCTGATCGTTATGCCCCAAATCAGTTTGTTGAGTCTAGACAGGACAGTCACAAATTCTTCACAAGGTTGCTTTTCTACTGATTGACTAGTTTTCTGAAAAACAGTTGCTCTGGTTCCTTCTTCTGGGGAAGCAGTTGCTCTGATTTCTTGCTAATATTACAGGCTCAGGGTTACGCAGTGAGCAAGTCTGAATACATATATTCAAGATTCAGCAAAAAAAAATTTTTTTTAAAATCCCTTTCCTCATGGTCACAAGATGGCTGCAGCAGTTCCAGAGGTCAGATCCAGGCGTACACTCTTAGTCATGCTACAGCATTGCAATTTATCAAGCCTTCAATAACTCGCTTTAGTAGTATACTAGATAAAATGTGCTGGATTCACAATGCAATCCTCATTTACCTCCAAGCAATGAAGCAGAAAAATACTGGTCAGAATGAGAATCATGGTGACTCATAGTTTTAAAAAGGGCAGGTTGAATCATGAAAGGACCAAAGATTCTAAATAAATTGCCCAAAGAAATACCCAATTCTGTTTGGATCGGATTACTTTCTTGACTAAGTAAATGTTTTTTTTTTGAGCTGTTGATTACATATTGAAAAATCCCTGAACTCAAACATTTTAAAGAGCTATACTTCTCTGCACTGCCTCCCTTAACCAATCCATGTCAAGTTCTAACTACCCTTCTTAAGGAGGAAGCTGGGCTTTCAACAAGCAAACTTCTGGAAAACAGAGTAGGAAAGAAAGGCAAGATACCCCATCTCTTCTAGGAAAAATACTGATTTTATTTCAAATCATTGGTGATGCATTCACTGTTTATAGCCTGGGAAATCTGTCCTGAGGCTGCTGAAATACAGGAATTAGGGGTATTTGGGGAGCTAATTTCAACCTGCCACCACTGTATTTTCCTTGAAATGTAAAAAAAAGTCAGGGGGAAGGGAGTGGAGAAAACTTGAGGGGATTGTCAGCCTGGAAAAGGGCTGAAGGAAAGAGCGGAGGTCTAGGGATCACACAGACAGACCAATCCAGTTTCACAATCTTTCCTGGGGCCAGGTCGAAATGGTTTACTTTAAAGCTCCTGAAACTGGTTGAACTACCTCGTCTCTGTCTTAAGCCCATAATTTCTTTGGCTATAAACTTCATTCATGATTACCACGTCGCTTGTCGTTACCTAATTCAATTTTTAAACTTCTTAAAAGTTTCTCACCACCTCACCCTTCTAGTTTGGTTTATGTTTTTGTCTTCTTTTCACATAAACAACACTATTTTTTCAAAACATATAAGAGCTTTCCAGTCCAGTTCCAATTCTGGTAAACTAGTTATGGAGACTTCCCTGGTAGCTCAGACACTAAAGAATCCCCCTGCAGTGCAGGAGACCTGTGTTTGATCCCTGGGTTGGGAAGATTCCTTGGAGAAGGGCACAGCCACCTACTCCCCAGGTATTCTTGCCTGGGGAATCCATGTGGACAGAGGAGCCTGGCGGGTTATAGTCTACAGGATCTCAAGAGTCGGACACTACTGAATGACTAAGCACAGCACAGAACAGTTGTGGAGACTGGACTGGCAGAGATGAAGAAAGAGTTGGCCTAACATTCATTCATTCAAGAAGTGTTTGCTGAGTGCCTGCTGTGTACCAGCAGGGAATGAGATGAAGAAGACAGCCTTTTCTTTAAAGAGTTTAGTGATTATTCTTTATCACTACTGGCTTCCCAGGTGGTGCCAATGCAGGGGATGTAAGACACGGGGGTCTGATCCCTGGGTGGGGAAGATCCCTTGGAGTTGGCCATGGCAACCCACTCCAGTATTCTTTCCTGGAGAATCCCATGGACAGAGGAGCCTGGCAGGCTATAGTCTATGGGGTCGCAAAGAGTCAGACTTGACTGAGCTATTTAGCATCTGGGAATTTATAGATACTAAATCATTTAGGTGACACCATTTCATAGTCAGTACCTATCCATTAATAAGCTTCATTGTTTGGGGGCTAGAATTCAAAAGAAGAAACATCATGCCAGCTCTTCATCATACAGATGGGGCATGGCATTAGGAAGCTTGGGTCTGAATGGAAAGGCATCAGGCTGATACCCTGAAGAAGTCCCAATACATATTCTTGCTTGACTCAGTCTCCCACCAAATAATGTAAAAACTTCAGTTTATATGTGGGCACTTTCATTCATTATTTTATTTATTCATCTAAAAATAAATATTAAGCAATGGCACCCCACACCAGTACTCTTGCCTGGAAAATCCCATGGACAGAGGAGCCTGGTAGGCTGCAGTCCATGGGGTTGCTAGGAGTTGGACACGACTGAGTGACTTCACTTTCACTTTTCACTTTCATGCATTGGAGAAGGAAATGGCAACCCACTCCAGTGTTCTTTCCTGGAGAATCCCAGGGATGGGGGAGCCTGGTGGGCTGCCGTCTATGGGGTCGCACAGAGTTGGACACGACTGAAGCAACTTGGCAGGCAGCAGATGGATGAGAACTATCAGGATTGTTCCCAAGATAGAGGCTTTTGGAAACTGATCATTTCTGCTTCCTCCACAGGCTACTGGCTTTAGCTTGAGAGGCTGTTTGCAATAAATAATCATCTCTGCAGGTCTGAGATTTGGGAGGGGTCCCCTCAGCTTCCTGCAAATGAGGACTATGGTTGTAGAGAGGAAAATGGGGTGTATCTGATAAAGTCTTGAAAATAGTATGACAATATATCTATCACAACTAGAAAGACATTCATGAGGAAGAAATGATGTGCTGGTTACAGGTATTGTCCCTTTTAAAAAATATTTATTTGGCTGCACTGCACTCGGTCTTCGTTGTGGCAGTTGGGATCTTCAATCTTCACTGCGGCATGTGGGATCTAGTTCTCTGAAATGCTATAACAGAAATGAAGTGTGTCTTTGATGGGCTCATTAGTGGACTGGACAGGGCTGAGGAAAGACTCTGAGCTTGAAAGAAAGTGAAAGCGAAAGTCGCTTCGTCGTGTCTGACTCTTTGCAACCCCAAGAACCATACAGTCCATGTAATTCTCCAGGCCAGAATATTGGAGTCGGTAGCCTTTCCCTTCTCCAGGGGATCTCCCCAACCCAGGGATCGAACCCAGGTCTCCCACATTACACACAGATTCTTTACCAGCTGAGCCGCAAGGGAAGCCCAGGACCTAGTTCCCTGACCAAGGATCAAATCTAGGCCCCCCTCCATTGGGAGCATGGAGTCTTGGCCACTGGACCACCAGGGAAGTCCCTCGGGTATTACCTCTTGACTGTGACATACCTAGTGTCCTCCAAAGATCATTTTCCTTGATTACCACACCCCAAGACCGAAGCTACCAGGTGCTATGGAGACTTTCTGCCATATCTTCCTTCTCTCTCTCCTTAGGGTAAAAACCTTTGACGATCAACCATGTTCCTCACTCCTGCTGACCACCATCCAAAGGACACAGATGGCCAAACTCTGCATAGTAACGAATTGGCATCCAATTTCAGGCAAAAAAAAAAAAGGATTTATCCACTTGGTTGTTTTCTTTTTAGGTTATAAGAGTGAATCTTTATCTATTCAATTAATTATTGAGCATCTTTAGGTATAAGGCAAAATGCTCTGCCTTCAGAAGCAGTTTCACTGTTACAAGCATCTCTTCAGAACACTTACTCCTGTATGTGAGGGAGGGTAGCAAGCATTGAAGATGGCCTTCCAGAAATGTCCACCTCCAGGTATTCCCACCCCTGTGTTGCCCCCTCCCACAGTGTATCAGGGCTGGCCTGAATATGGCAGAAGTGATGGTATGTGACTCCCGAGGCTCAGTCATAAAAAAACATGGTGACTCTGCCTGGCCACCCATAGGAACTGTAAGATAATCAATTGAATTGATTCAAGCCGCTCAATGTGGGGGTAATTTGTTATGCAGCAATAGTTACATCAATATGGTATGTGAGGTCAGGATTGATCCATCTGAAGCTTTAAAACAGGGTTTTGTGGACCGACAGGATTTGTCATAGTAGGATAACAAGTTGATAATTGCTTATCACAAAAGTAGTTTAGCAAACTATAGCTTTGAAAAGGTAATTTACCTCAATGCTAAAGATATCATGAAAAAATGATTTTTTTCATAATAATCAACATATAGGAAGTACATAATGAAATTATATATGCCAGTTTTATGGAAAAATTACCTGAAGATTTTAGAAATTGTAATTAATGGATCCTGCTTTAATGGATTTTTGAAAGATTTTTATGAAAAACCATCAAAAAAGAAAATTTAAGAAAAGTGATTCTCAATTTTTTAAGATTTAAGAATATATTTTCTTCTCTTAATAATAGCTGTCATTTTAATTAAGTCCTTAAAATAGTCTTGTGAGGAAAGTATTTCTATGCTCAAATTTTAGCTGAGGAAACTGAGGCTTGGACAACTTAAATAAAACCTATTTAAAGTCACCCAGATAGTAGGTAACTGAGTCAGTATTTGAACCCAATTTTGCCTGTCTCCTAATCCTATACTTTTTCCATTATAAGGGACATTTTTCTATGATTAGGTTTAAGGTTCAATATGTGTTGAATATCTTCTAGGCTACCACTACATATGGAAAATGAGTAGACTTAATTTCTTATAATTTGGGTTTTTAAGAAAGTCTTTACTCTTAAATGAAAAGAAAGGGGTTGGTCTTTTCAACTATTCAACATATCTCCATTTTCTATCCATTCCCACCACTGGTTAATTGCTTACTTTCTTGTTCACTATGGATAACTGCAAAATTGATAAGAACTTGTTATTTAGAGAGGAATTACCCCCTAATTAACATTTAGTTGATAAAGATTCTCTTATATAACATATATAACAAATGACCTATAACTTGCAGATAACAAAAAATTATTTCCCAGCTAACATTTAGTTGATACAGTCATGCTATCTACTTTTTTTGGTAGCAGATGTGATCTTTCGATGCTTGGTAATCCATGCACAAGGCAACCTCAGAACTGGCCACCGTAACCACTACATATTCATGTAAAGTAACAAACTTTCTCTTGCTTTTTTAGTTTTTCTACTCTGAATATAATAAAACAATGTCCATTCTGTAAGTATTTTTGTCAGTAAAATTGCCTATTTAATAAATATAGCAAGACCATAGTATATATTTTGTGATTCTATTTTTACAGAGATCTTCTCCTCTTTCGATATGATGAAAACACCTGGAAGATGATGCGCTTTGCTGAAATGTTTTGGTCTGTGCTCACGAATTAGCCTTTACTTTCTCTCAGTGTGTGGCACAGTCTTCTGTATATTTTCCCCACACTATTTTCTCTAGGAAGTGCACGTATTTTTGTTTTTTTAACATCAGTCACAAGTAAGTACTTTGAAGTACAATATTATAACACTTATGTGCAGAGTACATCATGAAAAATGCTGGACTGGAAGAAACACAAGCTGGAATCAAGACTGCCAGGAGAAATATCAATAACCTCAGATATGCAGATGACACCACCCTTATTGCAGAAAGTGAAGAGGAACTAAAAAGCCTCTTGATGAAAGTGAAAGAAGAGAGTGAAAAAGTTGGCTTAAAACTCAATATTCAGAAAACAAAGATCATGGCATCAGGTCCCATCACTTCATGGGAAATAGATGGGGAAACAGTGGAAACAGTGTCAGACTTTATTTTTTGGGCTCCAAAATCACTTCAGATGGTGACTGCAGCCATGAAATTAAAAGACGCTTACTCCTTGGAAGAAAAGTTATAACCAACCTAGATAGCATATTCAAAAATAGAGACATTACTTTGCTGACTAAGGTCTGTCTAGTCAAGACTGTGGTTTTTCCTGTGGTGATGTATGGATGTGAGAGTTGGACTGTGAAGAAGGCTGAGCGCCGAAGAATTGATGCTTTTGAACTGTGGTGTTGGAGAAGACTCTTGAGAGTCCCTTGGACTGCTAGGAGATCCAACCAGTCCATTCTAAAGGAGATTGATCAGTCCTGGGTGTTCTTTGGAAGGACAGATGCTAAAGTTGAAACTCCAGTACTTTGGCCACCTCATGTGAAGAGTTGACTCATTGGAAAAGATTTTGATGCTGGGAGGGATTGGGAGCAGGAGGAGAAGGGGACGACAGAGGATGAGATGGCTGGATGGCATCACTGACTCGATGGACGTGAGTCTGAGTGAACTCCGGGAGTTGGTGATGGACAGGGAGGCCTGGTTTGCTGTGATTCACGGGTGCGCAAAGAGTCAGACACAACTGAGCGACTGAACTGAACTGTAGTTTAGAGAAATAAATGCATTTTCACAGTGTTTGAGACCATAAAATGTAATTTAAAGGTTTTGTGTTGAATAATTAGAATGTTCATTTAACATGAAACTCTTTTTTTCTTCCTTCCTGCATACTTGATACCTTGTACACTAATCCATCCCTTTGTGCCAGCCTCAGTAGAGGTGTGTGTTTGCTCAACACACAGATCTTTGTGTTTGACCTCCCTTCTCCCCGTAGATTCTGGTTCATCAATTACTCCTTTCATTCCTTTGGCCTCCTTCTCTCTCTCTCTGCTAACTTTTGGCCTGCTGCTTGTAGTTGAGCTCAAAATTCCCAGCCTGATACAAAACCAAAGCCCTTTCCAAAAATTAACCCAAGAAGATGTAAAAAAACATTAACAGGTCAATAACTAACAGAAAAAAATTGAAAAAAACATTAAAGGAAAAAGTCATTAATTGATCATTAATGACAGTAACTACATTTAACGGCCTTGCTAAACATTTACTATATTTAAGTGCCATGCTGAACAGTTAATATAAATTATCTTATTTAATCCTCAACAACAATATGAGTTAGATATTAACACCATTTTACAGAAAGGGAAATTGAGGTTCAAAGAAGTAATGCTTGTGCACTTCAGAGCCTGCACACCACAACCAGAGAGTGTGTGCACCACAATGAAGACCCAAAGCAGCCAAATATATATATAAATATATATAAAAGAGGTAATGTTGCCCAGTGTTATATGGCTGTATGTATCTCAGTTACTGTGAAAGAGCTGGAGCAGGACCCAAGTTTGGTGGATTCTCTTAACTGTGCTTCTTCACTTGGTCAGCCAATTTAATGAAAGATAACTTAGCACCTTTGTGTAGTTTCTGAACATTTGTTGCTGTTGTTCAGTCGCTCAGTTGTGTCCAATTCTTTGCGACTCCATATCCTTCACCATCTCCTAGAGTTTGCCCAAACT
Source organism: Neotragus pygmaeus (assembly GCA_006410875.1). NCBI lineage: Eukaryota > Metazoa > Chordata > Mammalia > Artiodactyla > Bovidae > Neotragus > Neotragus pygmaeus. Next base: position 1,091,580 of record SJYV01038288.1, read on the forward strand.
CACGTCCATTGAGTTGGTGATGCTATCCAACCATCTCATCCTCTGTTGCTTCCTTCTTCTCTTGCCCTCAGTCTTTTTCAGTCTCAGAGTCTTTTCCAGTCAGTCGGCTCTTAACATCAGGTGACCAAAGTACTGGAGCTTCAGCTTCAGCATCAGTCTTTCCAATGAATATTCAGGGTTGATTTCCTCTAGAACTGACTGGTTTGATCTCCTTGCCTTCCAGGGGACTCAAGAGTCATCTCCAGCACCATATTTTGAAAGCATCAATTCTCTGGCGCTCAGCCTTCTTTATAGTCCAACTCCTATATCTGTACACAACTATAGGGAAAACCATAGATTTGACTAGACAGACTTTTGTCAGTAAACTGATGTCCTGCTTTTTAAAATGCTGTCTAGGTTCGTCATAGCTTTTCTTCCGAGGGAGCAAGCATCTTTTAATTTCATGGCTGAAGTCATCATCCACAGTGATTTTGGAGCCCAAGAAAATGAAGTCTGTCACTATTTTCATTTTTTCCCCATCTATTTGCCACGTTGTGATGGCACTGGATGCGAAGATCTTAGTTTTTTTGAATCTGAATTTTAAGGCAGCTTTTTCACTCTCCTTTTTCACCTTCATCAAGAGGCTCTTAAGTTCCTCTTGGCTTTCTGCCATAAGGGTGGTATCATTTGCATATCTAAGGTTGTTGCTGATATTTCTCCCTGCAGTCTTGATTCCAGCTTGTGCTTCATCCAGTCCAGCATTTCTCATGAAGTACTCTGCATATAGGTTAAATAAGCAGGGTGACAATATACAGCTTGGACGTGCTCCTTTTCCAATTTTGAACCAGTCCATTGTTCCATGTCTCATTCTAACTGTTGCTTCCTGACCTGCATATAGGTTTCTCAGGAGGCAGGTAAGGTGGTCCCATCTCTTGAAGAATTTCCCACAGTTTGTTGTGGAAACTAGTTCCACACAGTCAAAGGCTTTAGTGTAGTCAAAGAAGCAGAAGTAGAATTCTGCTGGAATTCTCTTGCTTTTGCTATGATCCAATGGATGTTGGCAATTTGATCTCTGGTTCCTCTGCCTTTTCTAAATCCAGTTTGTACATCTGAAAGTTCTCTTTTGAGGATAATAAATACATTTCTAATTTTCTTGGGAAAACTAGCTTATTTGTCCAAACCTATACTATACATATGGAGAAGGCAATGGCACCCCACTCCAGCACTCTTGCCTGGAAAAATCCCACGGACAGAGGAGCCTGGTGGGCCACAGTCCATGGGGTTGCTAAGAGTCGGACACGACTGAACGACTTCACTTTCACGCATTGGAGAAGGAAATGGCAACCCACTCCAGTATTCTTGTCTGGAGAATCCCAGGGATGGGGGAGCCTCGTGGGCTGCTGTCTATGGGGTTTCACAGAGTTGGACATGACTGAAGCGACTTAGCAGCAGCAGCAGCAGCAGCAGCATACTATACATAGAGGCAAAAATTATAAAATTTAACAAATTAACTATATTAAGGTAAGGTAAGGTAAGGTGAAGTCGCTCAGTTGTGTCCGACTCTTTGTGACCCCATGGACTGTAGCCTACCAGGCTCCTCCGTCCATGGGATTCTCCAGGCAAGAATACTGGAGTGGGTTGCCATTTCCTTCTCCAGGGGATCTTCCCGACCCAGGGATCGAACCCAGGTCTCCCGCATTGGAGGCAGATGCTTTAACCTCTGAGCCACCAGGTAAGCCCTAACTATATTAAATTTATATTATTAATAACAAAGGATCATATTAAATGATTGTGTGTGCATGCTAAGTCACTCAGTCATGTCTGACTCTTTGCGACCCTATGGACCATAGCCCGCCAGGCTCCTCTGTCCATGGGATTCTCCAGGCAAGAACACTGGAGTGGGTTGGGATGCCCTCCTCCAGGGATCTTCCCAATTCAGGGATTGAACCCACATCTCTTATGTCTCCTGCATTGGCAGGCGAGTTCTTTACCACTAGCACCACTTGCGAAGCCCATATATGTATATAAATCACATACGTGCCCTATAACATAAGCAGTCACTCCCATCAACATTCATATAGCTTCTTTTGAAACCATACACAGAGGCTTACACTTAGATGCACAAAACTCCCTGTTGATATGCAAATGCCCCTCCTCTTTTCCTTACCAGGGAGTTGCCACTCTCGCTGTTTTCATTCTTCATCCACACATACCCTACCACAGAACTCACACAGATCAGACTTTCGCTTCACCAAAATTTGACACTTGCCTGGACGATACCAAACTCAACCCTCAAGCTTTCATTCTCTTTGTTTAAACGGAGGGATAGTTGACTTACAATGTTGTGTTAGTTTCTGTGAGCAATGTGATTGGGTTACACACACACGTTCTTTTTCATCAAGTTTCATTTGAACTAATAGCCCTTGGCATATCTGATCATTCTCTCCTTTTTCAACGACTTTGCCCATGTGGCCTCCAGGCCACCCCTCTCTCTGTGTTCTCCTCCTGTAGCTCTAGCTGCTCCTTCTGCCTCCCTTGCTCGCTCCTCTACATCACCTTCCTGAGCTTTGAACACTGGAAGGACCCTGGCTCAGGTACTAGAGGTCTTCTTTCCTCTGTCTACCTCATGGTCTTCTCCAGCACTGCATTTTTTAAAAAAAAATTTAAATTAATTTTTATTTTCTTGAAATAACTTTTATACACATAGAAAAGTCAAATAGTACTTGTGAGATAATGGAAAATAGGTATCTTGGTGTCTGCTCCCATTTCCTGACATGGAATTCCTAAAACTATTGTGATTTCCTAAGTGGTAAGAACACTAGGAAATTCTAAAGGATTCATTAGAAGGACTGATGCTGAAGCTGAAACTCCAATACTTTGGCCACCTGATGTGAAGAACTGACTCATATGAAAAGACCCTGATGCTGGGAAAGGTTGAAGGCAGGAGGAGAAGGGGATGACAGAGGATGAGATGGTTGGATGGCATCACCAACTCGATGGACATGAGTTTGAGTAAGCTCCAGGAGTTGGTGATGGACAGGGAAGCCTGGCGTGCTGCAGTCCATGGGGTCACAAACAGCTGGACACGACAGAGCAACTGAACTGACTAACTGATGCTTACTTGAGGAAACCTACATAAAATCCTGACAGTATGGGATTCAGAGAGCTTCCATGCTGGCAAACACATGTATACCTGGAGGATGACATCCCAACTCCATGAAGACAGAAGGTGCTGTGTTCTGGACCCTCACAGACCACACGTATAGCTCTTCATCTGCCTGTTCATCTGTATCCTTCATCATATCATTTAATAAACGGGTAAAATTGTCTCCCTGATTTCTGGGACTTGGTGTGAAATTAATGGAACCCAAGGAGGGGGTCATTGGAGTCTCTGATCTATAGCTGGGTGGTCTGAAGCACAGGTGAGTATGCGGGCTTGCCCTGGCGTCTGAAGTGTGGGGTACTGAAACGGCTAGGTGGTGGGATTTTGCTGCTGAGCAAGCCTGCTTGGTTTTGTAATTAAGCAAATCTGCTTTCTTGAGTAATCCGTAACTCACAGGGGGTCTTCCATATTTGTTTCTATTTACAATCCCCTATGGAGGAGCCTGGTGGACTTCCGTCTATGGGGTCACACAGAGTCGGACACGACTGAAGTGACTGAGCAGCAGCAGCAGTGGAATTAACTAGGAGAAGGCGATGGCACCCTACTCCAGTACTTTTGCCTGGAAAATCCCATGGATGGAGAAGCCTGGTGGGCTGCAGTCCATGGTGCCACGAAGAGTTGGACACGACCTAGCACTTTCATGCACTGGAGAAGGAAATGGCAACCCACTCCAGTGTTCTTGCCTGGAGAATCACAGGGACGGGGGGAGACTGGTGGGCTGCCATCTATGGGGTCACACAGAGTCAGACACGACTGAAGCGACTTAGCAGCAGCAGCAGTGGGATTAACTATTTAATCACCTACTTTGTCCCTTTACTCTGTCCCTATCAATGGGAGCAGTCTTACGGGACTGAGCCCTTGATATGTAGGATCTGATGCTATCTTCAGGTAGATAGTGTCAGACCTAAGCTGTAGGACATACAGCTGTTGAAGACTGGCTTGTGGTGGGGGAAAGAACTCACATATTGGATGATCACAAGTGTCAGAAGTGAAGTGTTCTCTCTGAAGGTAAAACTGACGCAAGGAATAAGGACATGGTAGGGAAGAACTGAGTTTTTCCCTACATAGGAAAGACAACAATGCCTGAGTTTTTCCTTTTCAGTACTACAAAAGCTTATGACAAAAATACAGCCCTTTTTTCCATCTCTCTCTAGTTTCTTCATTCCTCTTCTCTAGAAGCAACTAATTTTTACTCCTTTAGCTATCTTCTCTGCATTTATGTCTGTACCTATTTGTAATAACATGCACATTCCACTTTAATTTTTTAAAGATTTTTGTCAAGATTAAAAAAATTTTATGTGACTTTAAAAAAGACGTTTTTAAAGTCTTTATTGAATTTGTTACAAATTCCACAATATTACTTTTATGTTTTGTTTTTTCGGCTGAGAGGCATGTGGGATCTCAGTTTCCCAACCAGGGGTCAAATCCCTACCATCTGCATTGGAAGCAGAGTCGTAACCACTGGACCGCCAGGGAAGTCCCTGAATGCTACTTTAGATATTATCTACCAACTTCCATCTACTATGGTACATGCAAATTTATTCTCTGATAGTGTTATTTTACTATCCTTCATCTTCTGGAATATAGTTATAATATTCGGTCAAGTCAATATTCAGTGTTTATATTATTAGATATACGCAAATGTAACTCCCAGCAGAGTGTTGTGATATTTTATGATTAGGTTTATAACATATCTTCCAGATTATCTGCTTGTAAACTCATTCATTTATCTTAAATTTGGTTTATACAGTATTTTTCTCTTGTCAAATTTTATTTGGTTCTTTTATAAATGTGGTTTGTAACTTTTTAGAGTTCCCTGTTGAAAATTTCCAGTGTGGGTTTTGCATTCTTTAGCAGGTACACTTGTTTAGGAAGTACACTTATTTCACTATCTGTGTTTTTTGTCATTTTTATTTTTGTCTTCATTTTAATATTTATTTTTATGTGTTTATTTATTTGACTGTGCCGGGTCTTTGTTGTGGCATTTGGGATCTTTAGTTATGGCACTTGGGATCTAGTTCACTAACCAGGAACCCACCTCCCCTGCATTTGGAGCGAGGAGTCTTAGCCACTGGACCACCAGGGATGTCCCATTTGTGTTTGATAATTCCAGTATTTGGAAGCCTGAAATGGCAATTCACTCCAGGACTATTGCCTGGAGAATCCCATGGACAGAGGAGCCTGGTAGGCTACAGTCCATGAGGTCACAAAGAGTCGGACACGACTGAGCAAACAAAACATAAAAGTGACTTCACTTCACTTCACTTCAGGGTTGTGTCTGATGTCAGTTATTTCTGTTTGTTCTCGTTCATTTTATCTTGGCTCCTTTTGTGTCCAGTTATAATTGATTGTGTGCTGAACAGTGTTTTTCAAAAATGAGTTATAGAAATAACATCAGGATTATGTTCTCTCTCTGAGAGGACTTTCACTTGCTTCTTCAGGCCCCTGGTACCCACTGGTAACCTAGGATCACTTTAATCTGACTTTAAAGCTTTCGATTTGATGTGTGCGCTCAGTCACTCAGTCGTGCCCAACTCTGTGCGCTCCCATGGACTGCAGCCTGCTAGGCTCCTCTGCCCAGGGAATTCTCCAGGCAAGAGTACTGGAGTGGGTTGCCATTTCCTTTGATTGGGAGCCACCCATAATTAGAAGCTCATGAGAAGCTGTTTGAAGGCTGGTTTACTGTCAATTTACTCTAACCTCTAGGGTGCAATCCTTTGAGGTCTTAATCCAAAGCAGGAGATTGTTTACCAGGGTACCTCACCCTCAATGGGTGGCCCCTAACTCTGGGAGCCTTTCAAAAATGCAAAAACTTAGCTACTCCTTTAGATGAGCAAATGCCCACAATGGAAGTGACATGAATGCTATGCTCACCTTCCAGGTTCCATTCTCTCCTGGGTCTACCTTGGTATCTTGTTAGCTCATTAGTGCCCTAAGAAGGGTTGTTCAACATTCCGTGCAGCTGTTTTGTCTGTCTTTGGTGGTGGGGTTGGTCTGAAGAAGCCAGTTCCACTGCTATTAGACAGTGAAGTCCTCATCTGATTTCCCTTCTTGGTTTTTTCTTTGTTTTGGCTGCAGCACATGACTTTCAGGAACTTATTTCTCCAGCAGTAAAATCTCACAATACTAACCACTGGACTGCCAGGGAATTCCCTCTAGGTTTCTTTCTTGGATATGTTAATTGCTCGGAAATATTAGTTTCAGTCTTTCGGGAAATGTTTCCTCAAAACTTCCTTTTCTTGTCTCTGTTAGTTGCTCTCGAGATGTTCTGCACAACCATTATCCAGGACTTTCTTCTGATGTTAGTCTTGGAATTCTCTTTTTCTTATGGGTTAGATTCCCTCAGCCCTTGATCTGTATTTCTATATTTAGATTTATTCTCTGTTTAGTGAAGTTTCGCCTATTTATTTATTTTATTTATTTATTTATTTTAAATTTGACTTTACAATACTCTATTGGCTTTGCCATACATCGACATGAATCCACCAAAGGTGCACACAAGCTCCCAATCCTGAATCCCCCTCCCACCTCCCACCCCACAATGTCTCTCTGGATCATCCCCATACACCAGCCCCAAGCANAAAAAAAACTAAGATCATGGCATCCAACTCCACTACTTCATGGCAAATAGAAGGGGAAAATGTAGAAGTAGTGATAGATTTCCTTTTTTTGGGCTCTAAAATCATTTTGGATGGTGACTGCAGCCATGAAATCAGAAGACGTTTGCTTCTTGGCAAGAAGGCTATGACAAACCTAGACAAGGTGTAAAAAAGCAGAGAGATTACTCTGCTGACAAAGGTCCATATAGTCAAGGTTATGGACCTCCCAGTGGTCATGTACGGTTGCGAGAGCTGGACCGTAAAGAAGATGGAGCGCCAAAGAATTGATGCTTTCCAACTTTAGTGCTGGAGAAGATTCCTGAGAGTCCCTTGGATAACAAGGAGATCAAACCAGTCAGTCTTAAAGGAAATCAACCCTGAACACTCACTGAAAGGACTGATGCTGAAGTTGAAACTTCAGTATTTTGATCATTTGATGCTAACAGTTGACTCATTGGAAAAGTCTCTGATGCTGGGAAAGACTAAGGGCAGAAGGAGAAGAGGGCGTCAGAAGATGAGATGGCTGGATGGCATCACCAGTGCAATGGACATGAACTTGGGCAAACTTCAGATGAGGAGGGATAGAGAGGCCTGGCATGCTGCAGTCCATGGGGTCACAAAGAGTCGGACATGACTCGGCAACAGAACAACAACATATCCTTTAATACATTCTTTTCTGCTTAAACTATACACAGTTCATTTCTGTTGCAGACAAGAAAGAACCCTGACGTACAGAAACATGCTCCCTCATCCACATCTTGGGAAGGAAAGGTCATTTACAGAAATTCTCTCGAAATAGCAAAGAACTTTCCTTCTCTGAGACCTCTGACAAACCTCTTTATATCTCGGCAGCCAGAATTGGGTCAAATTTTTTTTTTCTGAATTACTGGTGCTTGAGGATGGGATTGCAGTAATGAGCTAAGGCCTGAGCCACATCCTTATCCATTAAGGCCTAAGACAAAGGGCAAAAGAAAAAAAGGACATAGAGAGAAGTGAGGATACCCAGGTGAGGACTAGGATACTTAGAGAAGGGGAATGGGTGAAGATATATGAGAAGCAGGATAACCTCAAAGTCCATCAGATTACAGTGGTCTCTCAGTATCCATGGAGAATTGGTTCCAGGACCCCCATGTACATCAAAATCCAGAGATGATCAAGTACCTCATCTAAAATGGTGTAATTTACATATATCCTATGCACATCCTACCATATACTTTATTTTTTAAAGTATTTAATAATTATTATTTAAAAAAATTTAAAATGTATTTGTTTGGCATCAGGTCTTAGCTGCAGTAGGTGGGATCTTCTTTGGGGCATGCAGGATCTTTTCAGTTTTGGCATGCAAACTCTTAGTTAATGGCATGTGGACTCTTATTCCCTGCCAGGAATCAAAGCTGGATGATCTGCATTGGAGCACAGAGTCTTAGCCACTGGGCCACTAGGGAAGTCCCCTACCATATACTTTAAATCATCTCTGGATTATTTATAATACCTAATACAACGTAAACACTATGTAAACAGTGGCTATTGTGGTAAATCCCAGTTTTGTTTTTTTTGGAACTTTCTGGAAAACTTTTTCCAAATATTTTCGACCTACTATTGGTTGAATCATAGATGAGGAACGCACGGATAGAGGGTTGACTACATGGCCACACGCTTTTCAAGAGTGACTCTCGCCCTGGGTACAACTGACGTTTTGTGCCGGACATCTCTTTGTTGCCTGGGGCTGTCTTGTGTGTTGGAGGTAACAGCACTGGCCTCCACCCACTATCCGACAGCAGCTCTCCCCTACCCCGAAAGTTATGACAACCAAAAATGTGGCCAGACATTGCTAAACGTCTCCTGGGGGCAAAATTACCCGAAGTTGAGAACCACAGGGCTAGCGGAAGACCCTGGGAGGGAGCGTGGTGGGTGAGGGCAGGGTGGGGAACTGGAACTACTCAGATCCTACAAAGTACAAGGTAGGCGAATTAACTCCAGGTTACTCCGGGTTGTAGATGAGATTCTTTTTGTTTCTATGAAACAAAAGTGATTCTACAGGGGACTGTGGAATCACCATCTCCCAAAGGCAAATATTACTTTTTATAGAGAATACAGCCTAACCACAAAGTGGAAAATATATACTTTTTCATCTGCCCTATAATTTTCAAGGCCACATCTCTTAAAATGAGGTTACTTTACATTACATAGTATTACATATTATTCAGAGTGGATTTAACCCACCTACCTTGCTTCCAAATGTATCTTTTTTGCATCATCACTGAGTGATATTCCTTTTAATTCTCTTAACTACTCAAGCATTTGACCAAAAGATTGAAATTTATTAGTTCGATACATAGATATTTTGGGTTGCCTGATACATAGGTATTAAAAAGCTATATTGTCGTTTTAGGTACTTTTTTTTTCTGGACAATTTTATTCTTTAGCATTATGAAGTGTCCTTAATCATATTTAAATCTCTTTTTTTGGCTTCAATTGTCTGATATCAAGATAAGAACTTCTGCATTCTTATTGTTTTCATGTGGCTGGTGTATCTTTGTCTATTTCTATTTATCCTTTCTGAACCACTTTGTTTTAGGTGTAGCTTGTATGTGGCATGTTGGTGTATCAGTTAGCTTTGCTGCACAACAAACTGTCACAAAACTCAGTGGCTTAAAACAAGAGTCATTTGTTTAGCTCATGGTTCTGTGGGTTGGGCATTTGCTGTCTAGGCTGGCTCTGCAAAGCTGATGGGCTTGGTCACATAACTAACATCAGCTGGGGGTTGGCTGGTAGCCAAATGATCTAAAATACCCTAATTCACCAGGTGGTGCTAACTGTAAAGAACCCAACTGCCAATGCAGGAGATGTAAGAAACACCGGTAAGATCCCTGGGTGGGAAAGATCCCCTGGAGGAAAGGGCAACCTGCTTCAGTACTCTTGCCTGGAGAATCCTATGGTTTGATCTCTGGATCGGGAAGATCCCTTGGAGGAGAAAATGGTAACTCACTTCAGTATTCTTGCCTGGAGAATCCCATGCACAGAGGAGTTTGGCAGGTTACAGTCCATGGGGTAGCAGAGTCAGCCACAATTGAAGTGACTTAGCATACCACACGTGATGATTAGTGCATTGCATGGACTTTCCTTACATCAAATCCTTGTCCTACTTACTCTCTCATTTACTATAAAAACTCTTTCTTACAGTCTTCTGTGCTTGGCTTTTATAAGTTTCTTTTCTCCTCCACAAGGCTTCCACTTCTTCCAAAAACCACAAGCACTTACTTTCAGGCTATCGTTTCAACAGGGACTTGAAAGGCTCTATTTTGAAACTTAAAGCTTTTTTCAGCAGGATTATGTCTATCCAAAGAGGATGATTTCCATTAGTTCAGCAGTGAGAGTAATGATGGGCCAGACCAGAACCAGGGATTATCAGGCAGGAAAAATTTATTGATTTAATATTCCCCAAAATGTTACACTGTGGATACACTGTAAGAAATTGTATGGAGTTTCATTACACAGAGGGCTTCCCAGGTGGCACTAGTAGTAAAGAACCTGCCTGCCAATGCAGGCAACATTAGAGACAACGGGCTAGATCCCTGGGTCGGGAAGAACCCCTGGAGGAGGGCATGGCAACCCACTCCAGTATTCTTGCCTGGAGAATCCACGGACAGAGGAGCCAGGCAGGCTACAGACAGTGGGTTGCCAAGAGTTGGACATGACTGAAGTGACCTAGCATTACACAGATGGAAAATCAATGTTATCGTGAGTTTGGAAGCAGTGAAACATCTTCAGAAAGCATCACTAGGGCTCCCTAACATCCAGTTTTCTGGGCCCTTGTGGGCATACAAAAGACCACCGCTCCTGGTGTGATGGAGTCATGTGAGGCGTTCTAGCCAATGAAAGGTAATGGAAGTGAAAGGGCTGAGGCAGTGGACAGCTGCTGGTGTGACAAGTCCCCTCTGCCCCTTTGAAACGAGTTTCATGGTGAGAAAGATGAACTGCAGGATCAAACTAGTCTGAACTATAGAGACCCTGCTTAGAGGACAGCTACCTACCCTGGAGAGTTGCTGGTCCCACAGGAGACTCCGCATGAGCAAGGAACAAGTGTTTATTATGTTAAGATGCTGAGATTTTTGAAATTGTTTATTATCAGACCATGAGCTGGGCTATGCTTATACACCCTCCTTCTTTGGCCTTTGGCTTAATGCCAGTAAATGAGGGTACAGGCTATTGAGGGGAAAGTGTGTGTGTGTGTGTGTGTGTGTGTGTATATGTTTAATATGGGCTGTTTTCTAAGTCTTTATTGAATTTGTTAAAATATTGTTTCTGTTTTATGTTCTGGTTCTTTGGCCAACAGGCATGTGAGAATCTTAGTTCCCAGATCAGATATCAAACTTGCACCCCCTGCATTGGAAGATGAAGTCCCAACCCCTGAAGGGAAGTCCATGGAAAGTGTGTTATTTTGATAGTTGACTTTTTCTTTTCTTTTGCAAGCAGTGAAACTAATTCACTCATTAAAAAATATTCGCTGAGTTGCTTACCGAGTGTTAAGAGCTGGAGATTAATAGTACACAAACACAAAAGTTCTTTGCCCTTAAAGAGCTTATATAATAGTCAGAAAAAATTAAATCAAGTAACAAAATACTTGCTATGAGATAAGTGTTATGAAGTGAATAAACAATGGCTGAGTTGGACCTTAACAAGGGGTGGGGGTTCTAATTTAGATGGTGTGCTGGAGAGGAGGCATTTCTTCCAGCATATGAAGAAAGGGGTCAAGTATTCCAGGTCACATGAGGAAAGAAAGATCTTAGAGTTTGAGGAACTAAGACCAATGTGACTAGACAGGAAGAAATGAGGAACAAGCAGCAAACATAAAGTTGGAGAGATATACGGAGATAGATCAGGTTCTATCCGATAAGATCATCTTAATCTTCCTGGGATCAATGCCAGACAACCACACCACTGTTCATTTCCTTTTCCCCTCCATCTGCCTCAACAAAGGACACGTTCCTCATCTTCCTGACAGTTAGTCCCTCTTCCTGGACCCTCCCTGCTCTGGGCACACTTGCTGTTCCTCCTTTCATGCCCTGGGCTCCTTTGATCATCCTCAGCTCTTCTGAATCTTCATCCTCTCCCCAGTGCATCAGTCCTGTCAGCCAGGGTACAAAATACTCTATTTCTGTCTTAAGAAAAACATAATCTGGTATTATATTTCCTGACAGCTTCTGATCTGTTTTGATGTGTGTTCCTTCCTGGGCTTGCCTGGTGGCTCAGACAGTAAAGAATCCGCCTGCAGTGCAGGAGACCTGGGTTCGGTCCCTGGGTTGGGGAGATCCCCTGGAGGAGGGCATAGCAACCCACTCCAGTATTCTTGGCTGGAGAATCCCATGGACCGAGGAGCATATTGAGCTACAGTTCATAGGGTCTCAAACAGTCAGACACGACTGAGTGACGAAGCACAGCCTAGCACAGCTTCTGATCTATTTCAATTTCTTTGTGTTCCTTTCTAGTCCCAGAGGTTTACAATTAATTTGTATGCTCACTGTTGATTCCCAAAAAAGATGTCTTCTTGGAGCTCAAAACTCATATACCCAATTGTCAGTTTAGGGACTCCATTAGAAGGGTTGGTATAAATACTTTCCATCTTCTGAGCCCATCAGTGGATTATCCATCAGTTTTTTGTTTTTCTTTTTGGTCACGTCATGGGGCTTCTGGGATCTTCCTTCCCTGACCAGGGAAAAAACCTGGGACCTAGGCGGTTAGAGCGGAGTTGTAACCACAGGACTGCCAAGAAATTTCTCATTTTTAACATATCAGGCAATGATCCCACTGACAGTTCAGAGGTTCAGGCCCCAAATCTGGGAGCCTGGCTCACTACTGCTAATGCTAGTTTTCATGATCTTGTGCCTGAATTTCTGAAATGGTCTTATGATTTGGCTCCCTGCTTCTACTGTGTCTTCCTCTAATGCATTCTCTACATGACTATTTTATTTATTTTAACCTGGAACATTTTAACTGAAATAAATTTTAAAAAATTAAAGAAATTGTGGCCAAACTTCTATAACAAAAGCAGTATATATGCTGTAAAACTTACACAAAAAGGGGACTTCCCTGGTGGCACAGTGACTAGAAGGAAAATTTGGAAGCAAAGTTATGACCAACCTAGACAGCATATTAAAAAGCAGAGACATTACTTTGCCAACCAAGGTCCATCTAGTCAAGGCTATGGTTTTTCCAGTGGTCATGTATGGATGTGAGAGTTGGACTATAAAGAAAGCTGAGTGCCAAAGAATTGATGCTTTTGAACAGTGTTGGAGAAGACTCTTAAGAGTCCCTTGGACTGCAAGGGGATCCAACCAGTCCATCCTAAAGGAGATCAGTCCTGGGTGTTCACTGGAAGGACTGATGCTGAAGCTGAAACTCCAATACTTTGGCCACCTGATGTGAAGAACTGACTCACTGGAAAAGACTCTGACGCTGGGAAAGATTGAGAGCAGGAGAAGGGGACGACAGAGGATGAGATGGTTGGGTAGCATCACTGACTCAATGGACATGAGTTTGGATAAACTCCGGGAGTTGGTGATGGACAGGGAGGCCTGGCGTGCTTCGGTTCATGGGGCTGCGAACAGTTGGACACGGCTGAGTGACTGAACGGAACTGGACTGAACAGTGACTGGAGCTCTATGCTTCCAGTGCATCACACCCAGGTTTGATCCCTGGTCAGGGAACTAGATCCCACATGTCACAACTGAAACTATGCAGGCCACAACTAAAGATCCCAAAACGAAGACCCTGCACAGTCAGATAAATCAATGAATTTAAAAATATTACACAAAAAGATAGCAAAAATAAAGAAAAAAATATGTAAACATTTTCACTTCCAAAGAGTACAGGTGCTAATGAAATCATGTACAAGCCCCGGCATTGTTTTCTTTCGAAGTAAAAGGCTGACTCAAGAGTTAATGATTGGGAAATGTGAAGATGTAGAAACAAAGAATAGCTATTCAGCAGGGGAACTGGTAACAATTCAGACTATAATTCAGCCACATGGCAGAATTACTGAACTCAGTTTCCTGAAAGATATAGAGGCCTGACACATATTCCTAAATTTTGTAAGAGGAGGCAGACCCCCTCCAGATGAAAACTGCTGACCACAAGAACATGGGCTCTAGACTGAACTGATGATGCTTGAAATTTCACCTTGATGTCAACTAGCCCAAGAACTGTCCATGAGCTGATCACACCCTGCTCCTTGGCCACTATAAAACTCCTCACTACCCCCTCCACAGTGGGTCACACAGTCTTGATGGCAGAAACCCACTGTGGCTCCCTTTGCCTGGCAAAGCAATAAAAGCTACTCTTTCTACTTCACCCGAAACTCTGTCTCCCTGTCTCTGTGAAGAGATGGCCAAGTTTTGGCAACACTAACAACTTAGGTAAAATCCTTTTAGATCTTTTTTATACTACATAAATGTACATATGTGCATTTTGTAATCAAAATAAGATATTGTAACATACGTATTGTTTTGTGACCTGCCCTTTTCAGTTAACCAGCTCCATCTTTCCATGGCACTGTGTTTCCAGCTCATATTCTGTCCATCTATATTCATATTTCTTCAGTTGTCCTGAAATTTCATAGGTAGTCTGTTCAAATCAGGATTCAATCTGGACCCTATGTCCCTCATATTTCTTTTTGTAGAGCAGGCGCTTTTTTCCCTCAAAATTTTAAATTTCCCTCTAAATTTTTAAAGAGATGGGACCAGTTTTTCTGCACTCCACCTTCTGGATTTGCTTGGTTACTTTGTATAGTATCATTTAGTTTGCTCTTTTATCCCCTGCATTTCTCATAAATTGTGTTAGATGCAAAGAACTGACAGAGTCAAGTTAAACATTTTTGACTGGACTAGATCACAGATGATGATATTGTATACTTCATACGACCCCCCACGAGGTTGATGCACAGGGTGGTCTTTTAAACATGAATGGTATCATGTCATCATTGCTTAAATGCCATTTATAGCTTCCTACTTATTCTACATTACAACTCTTCAACTTGGCTCACAATGGTCTGAAAGATTTGGTGCCTTACTCTTCCACTTTAATTTCCTCCAGTCTCTGCTTGCTTTTTAAAATCGTTGCCATGCTGTTTTCCACTCCCTGAACACGGGAAGCGGAAGTGCCTGCCTTCTAGGACCTTTGCTCCTTAGAGAGACTCTTCCCAGCCACTACTTTCTCCGTTTCTCTTCCTTTCTCCTAACGTCAAGCATCTTATCAAACTGTAGGCCCTTTAAAAATATATACATACTTCATATAACTATTATTAACTTTTTTTGCCACTTACCTTGGCACCTTCCACCCAACCTGAGGCCCCTGCAGTGGAAGCATGCAGTCTTAACCACTGGACCACCAGGTAAGTCCCTCACACTGCAGGTCTTTTAAAGTTCACTTCCTCAGAAAAGCTGTCTCTAATTATTTAATAATTGTAATTATTTAAACTAGCTTCGTTGGAGGGACCTTCATACCCTACATCCCAAGCACCTTGCTTTTTGTACCAAGATACTTTTCTCGCATTGGCAGGTGATTCTTTACCACTAGCGCCACCTGGGAAGACCCCCAAGATACTTTCTTGGTCCGCCTTAGCATCTGTGTCCATACCTGACAGTACGCTGCACAAGTGCAAGGGCCTTGCCTGTTCGACGCACTGTGAACACAGCATCTGTGCACAGCACCCCGCCGAATGAATCACCATAGGTCACAATAATCCTGAAGCAGCCAGGTCTTGGGCAGGTGGCCGCAAACTCGCGCCAGTGCCCGTAGTAGGAGTACTTCCCTGGGAAATCGTTCGAGTGCAAGAAATTGTTTTTACGCAAGCGCTCGGCCCAATTGCCGAAACAGTAGAAGGAAAGAGAAAATTCCACAGGTGGGACAGGCTGGCACCTTCAGCCCAGGACGAATGGGGCCCAGGTGAGCGGCCGGCGCCCCGACTCCCTCACGTGACCGCGGGCGGCGCGCCGAGTGCGCCTGCGCCGGGGCTCCCGGAAGTGGCCGGACCCGAAGCGCGAGCGGAGCGCACGTCCGTCAGCCGNGCAAGCGCTCGGCCCAATTGCCGAAACAGTAGAAGGAAAGAGAAAATTCCACAGGTGGGACAGGCTGGCACCTTCAGCCCAGGACGAATGGGGCCCAGGTGAGCGGCCGGCGCCCCGACTCCCTCACGTGACCGCGGGCGGCGCGCCGAGTGCGCCTGCGCCGGGGCTCCCGGAAGTGGCCGGACCCGAAGCGCGAGCGGAGCGCACGTCCGTCAGCCGCTCAGTCCGCCCGGCCGCCGGCCCGGTACTCCGCGCGCCTCGACCCTCGTCGCCGTCTCGTGGTGTCTTTGGCCCGAAGGGCGGCCGAGGCGCTCGCCATGGCGACGTTCATCTCAGTACAGCTGAAAAAGACCTCGGAGGTGGACCTGGCCAAGCCGCTGGTGAAGTTCATCCAGCAGACGTACCCGAGCGGCGGGGAGGAGCAGGCCCAGTACTGCCGCGCGGCCGAGGAGCTCAGCAAGCTGCGGCGCGCCGCGCTCGGCCGCCCGCTGGACAAGCACGAGGGCGCGCTCGAGACGCTGCTGAGGTGGGCCTGCGGCCGGGGAGGGGGAGGCAGTCGGCGGCCTGCCGCTTGCCTTGCTTCCTCCGCCCTTCCTGACTCCTTCACACCCACGGCCGGGCCGGCCGCCCCACCCCGCTCGGCGCGGCGCGTAGGTGCGGTCTGCATTCCTCCCTGCTGCAGGCCCCGGTGACCCGACCCGCTTCCCCTGGCTGCCCGCCGCGGTTCGCGGGCCTCCGGGGCCCGGTCGACCGGCCACCTGGGAGGAACGGTCCACCACATATTCACTCTCTCTCGCCACGTTTACCCAGAACTAGTTTTCTTCACTTTTTTTGGGGGGGGAGGGGGGCTGTCTGTGAGACACCTCCCTTCNGGCCTCCGGGGCCCGGTCGACCGGCCACCTGGGAGGAACGGTCCACCACGTATTCACTCTCTCTCGCCACGTTTACCCAGAACTAGTTTTCTTCACTTTTTTTGGGGGGGGAGGGGGGCTGTCTGTGAGACACCTCCCTTCCTCCAGTTTTGCACCACCGCAAAACTTTGTTGGCCAGGTTGGAATTTCATAATAGTAATTGGCTTGAGGGAAGTGGCAGAATTGGGGCTCTGGAACTCATGTTTGTTACTTACTCCATACTGTCCACTTTAAAATGAGCCCTCTTCCTAAGTTCATCGCAACCTAACGACAGATGGAGAATTCCATTGGTTAGGAGCTGCCATTATTTAAAATTTAAACTTGAGTAACAACGTTCCAGATAGGTTCCTTTTAATCAGTTTGTTCGCAAACAGGTATGCACATAATGGAGTAAATTTGTTATCTTAGTAAATACTTATTGAACTCAGGATGTATTTAATGAGAGTTTTTTTCTGTAGAACTTTCCAGTTAGGATGGCAGGACATTTTTATAGCAGTTTATAGTTAAAAAAAATTATTTCGCCCACCTTTTAAATCACATTTCCTGTGTCTAATGTAGTCTCATCTCACAGGAAAAACACAGCTATATTATATTAGGACGCAAGTAGGAGCCGCTTAGGTTAAACTCACTCACTGAAAAGGCAGCGAATATTGCTTCCTTAGTTTTAGGCATTCCTGGAGATGATTCTGCCTCCAGGAAGTTTTCCTCTTAGGGGAGCTTTGTTCTTGTAATCCAGAGAGATGGCCACTGGCTCTCCTGTAATTACGGTGGTCTTAACAGTCAGGATCTTACACAAGAGTGCTTTTCTCCGGCGCCCTGGCAAAAGTCCACGGAAGCCTCTGATTGGATTGGCTTGTGCCCATGTGCAGTGGTGGGAAATGGCCTAATTGCCCTCCTCTGAGTCACTCTGCTGGTTTAACCTCTCCGTGCAGCATGGATTAAAGTAGCATTATTATGGAGTCAGTTTTCCAGAAGGAGGGTACTGAATAGATTACGACCCCTTGGTGGTAAATTTTAAAAGATAAGACTTGGGTTTCGAATATCATTAGCTTGATACTTAGTATAAGCTTTTTAAAAAGTTAAGCTATGAATGCTTAGACATTCTTTATATTAACGTACTTAAGAATATTTCCAAAGCAATTCTTACCTAGACCTGAGTAGCGTTCAGTGAGGATTTTTCAATAGTAGTGTTTAAAATGGAGAAGGCAGTGGCACCCTACTCCAGTACTCTTGCCTGGAGAATCCCATGGGCCGAGGAGCCTGGTGGACTGCAGTCCACCACTCCAGTGTTCTTGCCTGGAGAATCCTGGGGATGGCGGAGCCTGGTGGGCTGCCATCTCTGGGGTCTCACANAATATGCTATCTAGGTTGGTCATAACTTTTCTTCCAAGGAGTAAGCGTCTTTTAATTTCATGGCTGCAGTCACCATCTGCAGTGATTTTGGAGCCCCCCAAAATAAACTGACACTGTTTCCACTGTTTCCCCATCTATTTCCCATGAAGTGATGGGACCGGATGCCATAATCTTCATTTTCTGAATGTTGAGCTTTAAGCCAACTTTTTCACTCTCCTCATTCACTTTCCTCAAGAGGCTTTTTAGTTCCTCTTCACTTTCTGCCATAAGGGTGGTGTCATCTGCATATCTGAGGTTACAGTGTCAGACTTTATTTTTTTGGGCTCCAAAATCACTGCAGATGGTGACTGCAGCCATGAAATTAAAAGATGCTTACTCCTTGGAAGGAAAGTTATGACCAACCTAGATAGCATATTGAAAAGCAGAGCTTTGCCAACAAAGATTTGTCTAGTGAAGGCTATGGTTTTTCCAGTGAGAATTGGACTGGGAAGAAAGCTGAGCACTGAAGAACTGATAACTTTTGAACTGTGGTGTTGGAGAAGACTCCTGAGAGTCCCTTGATCTGCAAGGAGATCCAACCAGTTCATCCTAAAGGAAATCAGTCCTGGGTGTTCATTGGACTGATGCTAAAGCTGAAACTCCAATACTTTGGCCACCTCATGCGAAGAGTTGACTCATTGAAAAAGACTCTGATGCTGGGAGGGATTGGGGGCAGGAGGAGAAGGGGCCGACAGAGGATGAGATGGCTGATGGCATCACTGATTCGATGGACATGAGTTTGAGTGAACTCTGGGAGTTGGTTATGGACAGGGAGGCCTGGTGTGCTGCGATTCATGGCGTTTCAGAGTCGAACACGACTCAGCGACTGAACTGAACTGAAACCTGGGCAGTGGCACCCCACTCCAGTCCTCTTGCCTGGAAAATCCCGTGGATGGAGGAGCCTGGTGGGCTGCAGTCCATGGGGTCGAGAAGAGTTGGACACGACTGAGAGGCTTCATTTTCACTTTTCACTTTCCTGCATTGGAGAAGGAAATGGCAACCCACTCCAGTATTCTTGCCTGGAGAATACCAGGGACGGGGGAGCCAGGTGGGCTGCTGTCTATGGGGTTGTGCAGAGTTGGAAATGACTGAAGTGAGTTAGCAGCAGCAGCAGCAGCAGCAAACCTGCTTTTAATCAGTAGTTTACCAGAGGTGTTAATTTGTCCAGTGGATGTAAACAATTACCTTAATAAGAAATAGTATTTTAGGAAATGTATTGGTTATCTAGGCAGAGGTTAGTTTGCTTTTAGACAATAATAGTAGACAAATATTTTTCTTGGGTGCTAAAAGTTTTTTGTTAACAGATTTTTTCATTACATGCATTTTAGCTACAGGTTTACACGTTGAAAGACTATGTTAATTTTAAAATGGCTGATTGAAATCTAATTTGTGGGCCACTCAAAGTAAGCATGCATAATTTTAAGTATACTTTTAAACCAGTTGTATTTATATAAATGTGTGTAATATTTAGCTTTGGTAATTTTAGGTTTTGACTGGTTTTTATATTGGTCAATTACTTTTTATCGTTCCTTTTTCTTCCTGATTTATGGAGATGTAATTGACACTTAGCTCTGTGTAAGTTTAAGGTGTAGTACAGCGTAAGGATTTGACATAAGTCATGAACTGGTGAGTACTTTAAGTTTAGTGAATATCCATCATCTTATATAGATACAAAATGAAAGAAATAGAAATCTTTTTCCTTGAGAACACTTAGGATTTACTCACTTAACAACTTTCATATATAATATAAAGCACTGTTAATTGTATATATCACACTGTGTTTGACAGCCCTGGTATCAGAGGTTACCTTATGACTAGAAGTTTGTACCTTTTGACTGCTTTCATCCAGTTCTTCCTCCCCTCCAGTCCCTGCCTCTGGTAACCGAAAATCGGATCTCTTTTTCTGCGTGTGATTGTGTTTTTGAAGTAGAATTGCCCCACAACACCGTGTTAGTTTCTATCACACAGCATAGTGATTCAGTATTTCTGTACATTTCAAAGTAATCCCAGTATGTTTAGATGCCATTCACCACCATGCAAAGATATTACATAACTATTGACCACGTTCCCCACACTGTACATTCCATATCTGTGGCTCATTTATTTTCCATTAGACATTTGTACGCCTAATCTATACAATAGAGAAAAGACAGCTTCTAAAGTAAATGGTGTTGGGAAAACTGGACAACTTCTCACACCATGAACAAAAATAAGTTCAAAATGGATTAAAGACTTCTAGATGTAAGAGCTGAAGCCATAAAACTTTTAGAAGAAAACAAAATACACTGTTTGATATGAGTCTTAATAATATCTTTTTATGCCTCCTTAGTCAAGGGAAACAAAAGTAAAAATAAACAAATTTGCTCTCTTTTTCAGATACTATGATCAGATCTGTTCCATTGAACCCAAATTTCCATTTTCTGAAAACCAGGTAAGTCATTAATTTGTTTTAAAGTTACATGTGATAATGGTAAATCACCCATTTCCTCTTACCCATGGTATTTTATTAAAATAAATGGTGCCTCTTCACTATCTCTAGGTTTTTATAGCACTTTTAAAATGAAAGACTTTTAAGCCCATCTGTTAACAAATCTGCTGCTTTGCCGTGTGTCTTGGGAATTCTGTCCATGCCGTTCTTCAGTCACTTCTGTGATCAGGTAGCACTGGATCGCAGTTTTCTTCCTGCATTTTTTATCTGTAGGAAGTATGGACCAAGATAATCTGTGATGTCCTTTGCTTTGGTTTTTACAGAATAAAGTAGGAAACTATATGGTTCAGGACGTATTTAATTTCAGTTTATGTGCTTTAAAAATTATTTGCCCAAGTTGCGTTTGTATATAAACTTGCAAATACTGTTATGATTAGGTGTTACACTTTAGGAATGTCAGTCTTTCTCTTAAAAGATAGATATTGAAAGTGCTGATGGTTTCTTGCAGTTATATTTGGGAGGCTTGTTAAAAGTTTTTAATTGTTGTGACATTTCTAAATTTTAGAATAGTTTGTACAAACT
Organism: Neotragus pygmaeus; assembly: GCA_006410875.1. Lineage (NCBI taxonomy): Eukaryota > Metazoa > Chordata > Mammalia > Artiodactyla > Bovidae > Neotragus > Neotragus pygmaeus. Next base: position 1,112,699 of record SJYV01038288.1, read on the forward strand.
ACTTTAAGCATAAAGTTTTTACAAGTCAATTTATGTGGTGAGACTTACTTTAATATACCCCAGGAGAAAAAGTATGGGTGTGTTGGTGTTTGGATTGGAAAGTGTGGGTAGATGAAGGAGGAAGGGTGACTGATGTGTGTATGGGAGTTCCTTGTGTTATTGTCTCTCCTTTCAGGTGTATTGAAAATTTCTCTCAGCCACAGTTGAAAAATTTTGTATTGGATTGCAATACATAATTTAAAAGAGGCTAAGTTCTTTTTAACCTTCACACTGTGGAATAGTTTAGAGTGAGATGCAGTTTTTAATTAAGTAAACTTTTTATTTGTGTATAAAGCACACACAGAACAGTTAACAAACGGTGTATAGCCTGAGTCGTCACGAAGTGAATATACACGTCTAGCCATCACCCAAATGAAGAAATAAAATTTTATGTCATCATGGAAATTCTCCTCTTTCAGTGCCTGTTCTGTTCAGGTCGTTGTGCGTTTGTAAGGACGAGGACGGCCATGTTTCCTGGAGAAGCTGGTGTGTGTGTGATTACTGCGGGAGGGCGACATTGCAGATATCCTACTGCCCAGATTTTACTTCCAGAAAAGAACATTTCATGGTTCACAAAAAGGAAAAGGAGTTGGGTGGTTAGAGAAGATAGTGTTTTAGACAGATTGAAGCTTTTGTCCTTTTCTTCACTGTGGATTTTTTTTTTGAAAGAGAATAGTTAATGAGTTTCAGGAAGGTAACATAATTTTCTTTCCCCCCCCTCTCTTTCTATTAAGATCTGCTTGACATTTACGTGGAAGGATGCTTTTGATAAAGGTTCACTTTTTGGAGGATCGGTAAAATTGGGTATGTAATCTTTAAATAAAAATGACAGGAAATTTGTTCTAACTGTTTTGGGTTATTTTAGTCTCCAAAATTGCTCTCCTAATGACTCTGTAAATAATGAAAATTTATATGTTTTGTTTTCTTTTTAACTTCAACTTTTAATGACGTTTCCAAATACTTGTAGAGAGCCTACGTCTTGCCAGGCACTGTGCTAGTTTTAAAACTGAACAAGATAGTTGTATTCAGTCTGGTTGGAAGATAGCTGATCATTTTAAAGTATAGTGGGAAGTATACTAATCTCTGAAGAAACTTATAGGCATCTAGACAAGGAAGTAGTTAATTCTGCTCTTGAATGCACGTGATATTTGAATGAATCCTTGAAAGATGAATTTGTTTTTTCCAGGTAGAAAATAATATTACAGGTAGAATATCATAACCAAAAGTCAGAAGAGTGAAGGCTTTTTTTTTATGTACAAGCTTATCATGTTAACCTTTCTGTGTGTTAATTTTCTCATCTCTGAAGTGGGATTATTAAATGAGTGGAATACATGTAAAGTCCTTAGAACAAGGCTCAATAAATATTAGCTACAATGAATAATATTAATATTACATATAACTATAATATATATATGTGTATGCGTTATAGGATATATACTACATAATAATATATAACAGTGTCACATAGTATAAGTTACCATATTAATACGTATTAATATAATTATTGCTAAGAATTGAAACTATGGGGGATTTGGGGATTTTGGAGGGTGAAGCCATTGGTGAGTAGATTGTGAAGAGTTGAACGTGTGCTATCAATTTGTGTTCTTCCCTCATAGCTTATTACACCTGGGCACTGTGGAAGGGCTTTACATATATTATCTAACTAAATTCCCTCTCAGCACAGTGGGAAAAGGCCCTATTCTTACTAAAACTGGTTTAGAAAGATGAATGACTTTCTAAGGTTTAATGAAACTAGATATGACTGAAAAAGCCTAAATCCAGGGACTAGAGAGAAACAGACCATTAAACTGGTAAGGGAGAATTACCAGTTGAAGAGATTAGACCAAGTATTGTGTCTGTGGGTTTGGGAAAGGATGGTTTTGAGAGAGGGTTCAGAGGTAAAAAATGATGGATCTGCTGGCTCTCTGTCAGAAGGAGTTGATGATTGACTTTAAAATTTGTAACTTGGTTTGACCTGTGGATAATTATTCTTTTCAATAGACGGGTCAAGTTTGACTTTTCTATGTTATATCTGGGTAGAAATTTCTCTTTGGCATTTAGATGTAATGTATTTAAAACTCAAAAGAAGTGGAGACGTAGATTTAGAAACAGTTTCCTTAAAAGATAAAAATTTATCTTCTCTGGTAGACTGGGAAAGTATGAAAGCCAAACTAGGGAGTATAACTTCCAGGGGAAATAAGAGGAAGAGTTTCCTGGGAATGAGGTTGAGAAAAGGCTTTCAGATCTTGGAAGAGCCAGGGGAAAATAGAGATGGGATTGAATTCCAGAAGAGTTTCAGAGGTTGTGCAGAAGAGTTTCAGAGGTTGTGCAGTCCAGTGGTTCCCAAACCTGGCTGCATGTTGCAGTTACCTGGGGAAAATGTTAGAAATACTGGTTGTATTTACAGACAAAGATACAGTATGCCAAATGTGAAAGGAGGACATTGCAGGGTGGGCCACTGGAATTCATCTCTTTGAAAATGCCTGTATGTGACTTTGATGTTGAAACATCGTTGACAGAGTTGTGGGGGAGGTCAAAGAAGGTTGTAAAATTTGCTAGCTCAGTCGATAAAGAACCTACCTGCAGTGCTGGAGACCTGGGTTCGATCCCTGGGTTGGGAAGATCCCCTGGTGGAGGGCGTGGCAACCCACTCCAGTATCCTTGCCTGGAGAATCCCCATGGGCAGGAGAGCCTGGCAGGCTACAGTCCATGGGGCTGCAAAGAGTCGGACACGACCGAGCAACTAAGCACAGCACAACACAGGAGGGGAGAGAAGTTTCCCTAGGGCAGGCTGAAGTCAGGTTGTTTTGGGTTGAGGAGTGGACCGAAAGTTAGGAAATGCGACATGTGGGTGCTGAGCAGCTCAGTTCAGAAAATATGCAGTGACGATTTGGGGACAAAGGGATCATTATGCTGAGAGAGAAGCGAGATCACGAAAAGGACTTCCAGTGCTGCTGTGACAAGCAGATTCTTGGCTAGGAATAAGGAGCAGGTATCAATAGAACTAGGAGACATTTAAGTGAGATAGGTAAAGTTGATGAACCGAGATCCTAGAGGAACTGGGATGGAAGAGAATTGAGTGCATGTATAAAACAGGAGGTAGAGATCAAGGCATTTCTAGTAGCAGTTATGGGGGATTAAATGTCCATCAATAATGTTTAGGGTAAATGAAGCATGGGCTGCCCATTCCTTAAAATATTGTGTAATTTAAAGTATTAAGAATGATAATACAAATATATATTTGTTGACATGTAGACCTGTGTCCACTGAATATCCAATAAAAGACATGTTACAGGTGAGAGCTGCTGTATAACTCGGGGCCCCAGAGTTGGTCTCCTTGAGACACCTTTTGTATAAAACCCAAAGTGATTGCTGCTTCCTGGATATGAAATTGTCAAAATAAAATGGCAGACTACGACCTGGGATGATAATGTTTATGGGAAATATAATAGGCTGGGACATATATTTTGTATATAAAAAGTTTACTTTTATCTGTTGCTTGGAATATATTTCATTCTTCTTGAAGTCTACTGACTGTCATATATTGGGTGAGCTATTTTCATATTTACACTGTCACTTTCTTGTATGGCTCTGTGTGTACGTTTACAAGTTTTAATTGCTCCACCAACACATACATTCTGTGTTTTTATCATAGTCTCAAGCTTTTGCAAATTCTCAGTCCATTATTTATCTCTCTCGACTCCGCTCTTCCTGAGTGGCTCCTCTGTTCCCTTTGGTGTCTTCTATTCTTTCTTGAGTGTGAGCCGTTTGTTGTCTAAAGCTGCTCTATAATGATTATCTTTTAGGTTAGAATCATTGTTTTCTGAATATTGTGTGTTCCTCCTTCACTGGAATATATTCTTGTTTTGTTTGTTTTGTTTTTAGTTTTGGCTGTGCTGGGTCCTGCCGTGTGCGGGCTTTTTATAGCTTGGTGAGTGGGGGCTACTCTCCAGTCTCGTGAGTGGGCTTCTCTTTGTCGTGGCTTCTCTCACTGTGGCGCACCAGCTCTAGGGTGTGCAGGCTGTAGTAGCTGTGGCCCCCAGGCTTAGCTGCCCTATGGCATGTGGGATCTTCCCAGACCAGGGATCAAACCTGTGTCCTGTGCATTGGCAGGTGGATTCTTAACCAGTGGACCGACTGCCAGGGAAGTCCCTGGAATGTATTCTTAGATAACCGTCTTAGAAAAGGTCAAAGATCTGCATCTCTCCTTGGGTGAAAATGTCTGTGGTTTGTTCTCACATGAATTTGGTTTGAAATACTGGCACCTAGTGCTTAGGTCAAGAAGCTTAACATCATTCTTGAAATTGTTTCACTTCATTCCCCACAGTCAGTGAATTCACCAGCAGATCCTATCAGATTTTCTATGAAGGTTATTCAAACTACAGTCACTTCTTAGCACTTTTGCTGTCGCCTCTGTGGTCGGAGCCAGTCACCCCTTGCGCCTGTTGCAGCAGCCAACTGTCCTCATTCCTGGCTTCCGCCAGCGCTGCTTCCCTGCCGCCTGTTGTCCCCGGGTGGGCTGAGTGCACCTCTCTTCAAGACTGTTTACTTCCCGCCTCACTCAGAGTAGACGCGAAAGCATTGCAGCAAAACGTGGCTCTCTTGCCTCCCTGACAACATTGCCTCCTATTTTGTCCCTTGTTTCCCCCTTTTTCAGCTATACTGGCTTAAATATATATTAATATTTGTTGAATTAATTAGAATTATGTTTCTTCTTTGATAATTTCTTCATTTTTTTTCCTCTTTAATCTTTGGAATACTGAATTAATTGAGCCTGCTTTTCTGAGCTACTCACTCAAAACTTTCACATTTTCCCTTTCTTTCCCTTTTTATGTGCTGCCTAGATATTTTCTAACCTTTCTTTAGAAAAATCAAATTTTCATTTCCAGGGGCTTTTTCTTACTCATGGATTATTCTTTCTTAATAACATCCTGTACTTGTTTTGTGGATGTAGTGTCTTTGAGTCTCTTTTAAGGATGCTCATGAGGATCTTGGAAATGTTGCTTTCTATTATTGGAATTGTTTTTGTTTATTCTGGGTTCACAGTTTCAGTTCACCTTGATCTTAATTTTTTTGTGTGTTCTGCTCCTGGTTATTGTAGATTGTTAATACATTTATCTAAGAAAGTAGGTTAGAGTATTCTTGAGTATTCTTGCCTTGAGAACCCCATGAACAGTATGAGAAGGCAAAAAAAAAATGACACTGAAAGATGAACACCTCAGGTCTGCAGGTGCCCAGTATGCTACTGGAGAAGAGTGGAGAAGTAACTCCAAAAAGAATGAAGNGAATAAGGAGCAGGTATCAATAGAACTAGGAGACATTTAAGTGAGATAGGTAAAGTTGATGAACCGAGATCCTAGAGGAACTGGGATGGAAGAGAATTGAGTGCATGTATAAAACAGGAGGTAGAGATCAAGGCATTTCTAGTAGCAGTTATGGGGGATTAAATGTCCATCAATAATGTTTAGGGTAAATGAAGCATGGGCTGCCCATTCCTTAAAATATTGTGTAATTTAAAGTATTAAGAATGATAATACAAATATATATTTGTTGACATGTAGACCTGTGTCCACTGAATATCCAATAAAAGACATGTTACAGGTGAGAGCTGCTGTATAACTCGGGGCCCCAGAGTTGGTCTCCTTGAGACACCTTTTGTATAAAACCCAAAGTGATTGCTGCTTCCTGGATATGAAATTGTCAAAATAAAATGGCAGACTACGACCTGGGATGATAATGTTTATGGGAAATATAATAGGCTGGGACATATATTTTGTATATAAAAAGTTTACTTTTATCTGTTGCTTGGAATATATTTCATTCTTCTTGAAGTCTACTGACTGTCATATATTGGGTGAGCTATTTTCATATTTACACTGTCACTTTCTTGTATGGCTCTGTGTGTACGTTTACAAGTTTTAATTGCTCCACCAACACATACATTCTGTGTTTTTATCATAGTCTCAAGCTTTTGCAAATTCTCAGTCCATTATTTATCTCTCTCAACTCCGCTCTTCCTGAGTGGCTCCTCTGTTCCCTTTGGTGTCTTCTATTCTTTCTTGAGTGTGAGCCGTTTGTTGTCTAAAGCTGCTCTATAATGATTATCTTTTAGGTTAGAATCATTGTTTTCTGAATATTGTGTGTTCCTCCTTCACTGGAATATATTCTTGTTTTGTTTGTTTTGTTTTTAGTTTTGGCTGTGCTGGGTCCTGCCGTGTGCGGGCTTTTTATAGCTTGGTGAGTGGGGGCTACTCTCCAGTCTCGTGAGTGGGCTTCTCTTTGTCGTGGCTTCTCTCACTGTGGCGCACCAGCTCTAGGGTGTGCAGGCTGTAGTAGCTGTGGCCCCCAGGCTTAGCTGCCCTATGGCATGTGGGATCTTCCCAGACCAGGGATCAAACCTGTGTCCTGTGCATTGGCATGTGGATTCTTAACCAGTGGACCGACTGCCAGGGAAGTCCCTGGAATATATTCTTAGATAACCGTCTTAGAAAAGGTCAAAGATCTGCATCTCTCCTTGGGTGAAAATGTCTGTGGTTCTCACATGAATTTGGTTTGAAATACTGGCACCTAGTGCTTAGGTCAAGAAGCTTGACATCATTCTTGAAATTGTTTCACTTCATTCCTCACAGTCAGTGANGTTGGAGCATTTAATCCATTTACATTTAAAGTAATTATTGATATATATGTTCCTATTGCCATTTTCTTACTTGTTCAGGGTTTGATTATGTAGATATTTTTCTTCTCTTGTATTTGTTGACTATATAAGTCCTTTTAACATTTGTTATAATGCTGGTTTGGTGGTACTGAATTCTCTTAACTTTTGCATGTCTGAAAAGCTTTTGACTTCTCCATCAATTTTCAATGAGATCCTTGCCAGGTATAGTAATCTTTGTTGTAGATTTTTTCCTTTTCAGTACTTAAAAATATCCTGCCATTCTCTTCTGGCCTGCAGAGTTTCTGCTGAAAGATCAGCTGTTAAATGTATGGGATTTCCCTTGTATATTACTTATTGTTTTTCCCTTGCTGCTTTTAATAGTCTTTCTTTGTCTTTAATTTTTGCTAATTTGATTAGTATGTGTCTTGGTGTTTCTCCTTTGGTTTATCCTGTATAGGACTCTTTGCCCCTATTGGAGTTGATTGACTATTTCCTTTTCCATGTTGGGGAAATCAACAACTACAATCTCTTCAAAAACTTTCTTGTACCTTTTCTTTTCCTCTTCTTCTTCTGGGACCCCTATAATTAAAATGTTGGTGTGTTTGATATTGTCCCAGAGGTTTCAGAGACTATCCTCAGTTCTTTACATTCTTTTTACTTTATTCTGCTCCTCAGAAGTTATTTCCACCATTTTATCTTCCAGCTCACTGATTCGTTCTTCTGCTTCAGGTATTCTGTTACTGATTCCTTCTAGACTATTTTGAATTTCAGTAATATTGTTGTTTGTCTCTGTATATTTATTCTTTAATTCTCCTGGGTCTTTGTTAATTGATTCTTGCAATTCTTCATTCTGTTTTCAAGGATTTTTTTTTTTTAAATCATCTTCACTATCATTATTCTGAATTCTTTTTTCAGGTAGTTTGCCTATTTCCTCTTCATTTATTTGGACTTCTGTGTTTCTAGTTTGTTCCTTCATTTGTGTAGTGTGTCCTCTGTCTTTTCATTTTTTTTTAACTTACTGTGTTTGAGGTCTCCTTTTCCCAGGCTTCAAGGTTGAAGTCTTTCTTCCTTTTGGTTTCTCCCCTCCTGAGGTTGACCCAGTGGTTTGTGTAAGCTTTGTGTAGAGTGAGATTTGCTCTGAGTTTTTGTTTGTTTGTTTGTTTGTTTTTCCTCTGACGGGTAAGGCTGAGTGAGGTGGTAATCCTGTCTGCTGATGGTTGGGTTTGTACTTTTGTTTTGTTTGTTGCTTGGATGAGGCATCCTGCACAGGGTGCTACTGGTGGTTGGGTGATGCTGGGGTTTGTGTTCAAGTGATTTTCTTTGTGTGAGTTCTCACTATTTGATGCTCCCTAGGGACAGTTCTCTGGTAGTCTAGGGTCTTGGACTCAGTGCTAGCACTTCAAAGGCTCAGGGCTTGACCTCTGAATATGGTGGTGAAATGTTTGTCTTGACAGGCTCAGGGCTCCTTTTATGGCTTTCTTTGCATGGGGATGTTTTTCTGGGACGAACATGCTAACAGGAGGTGGTAAGAGTTGTCCTTCAGAAAGAGTTCCTTTTTATCTTGGCACAGCTCTCCACTGTGTGGCTTCAAAATCAGACCCAAGTAATGGCTCCTGAAAGCCTAGGCTCACGTCACTGTTATTACTGACCGTTCTAGAAGAAAAGAGCCTCTGTCTGTTGCCCTAACAGGTGCAACTAACCATGTATAAGTTTTTGTTTGAACATATATTGTCCATTCTCTTGGATATGTATTCATAGGGTGGAATTTCTGGGTCATAAGGTAACTTTATGTTTAACTTTTGGAAGAACTGCCAAATGATTTCTCCCCATTTAACATTTCCATCAGCAAAGTTCCATTCAATGGAATGTTATTTATCCATGAAAAGGAATAAACTGACAGGGAGGCCTGGCATGCTGCGATTCATGGGGTTGTGAAGAGTCAGACATGACTGAGCGGCTGAACTGAACTGAACTGAATGAGACCACATGATAATCTTCATAAGCATTATACTGCTTGGAAGAAGCCAGACAGAAAGGTCACATGTTATACGACTTCATTTATATGAAATTCCCAGAAAAGACAAACCTATTGAAACAGAACATTAATTAGGGGTTTCCAGAAACTAGAAGAAAGTCACAGTGAAGAATGGCTGCTTAACAAGTACAAGATTTCAATTTAGGGTCATGAAAATATTCTGAAACTAGTTAGTGGCAATGATTGTACAACTTTGTGACTATACTGAAAACTATCAGATTTCATATTTTTAAATGTCAAATTTTATGGCATGTGAAATACATTGCAATAAAAAATATTCAGGTCTTCCTTAGAAACAAAGGCAAATACTTTTTGCTAAGCATTAAGAAAAATAGTTTGGAACCAAATCTAACTCTTTACATGCCCTTTTAGAGATATTCTTCCCTTTTTCAGCCAGAAAGGAGTTAAATATTTCAAACTTTTCAGTTCCCAGAAATAATCTTTTGGAATAAGTGAGTTCTTAGAAAAATTCAGAGGTAGAATTCTGAAGAAAAGAAACTAGTATCAGTGGAATAGCCAAGTGCTTTCATATGGATCATAACTTTGGTTTATTCACATAAATGCATTCTTAATTTTCACAACAGCATGATTTACTGCATTTATTTATTTACATATTATATTACTATCATTATACAATTATTTATAAATAGTTATCATATTTATTATATTCATGGAGAATATAAGGAAAAGGCTACACAGTAACATACAATCAGGAGATTTTAATGAAGTAATCCTAACTGGAAAAGTCTCAGTCTTAATTGAAGTTTGGATAATGATTCTTATGAATAAAACATAAAGAAGAAATTCTTCAGAAAAGCCATGAGACAGAATAAATAGGAAAGTAATAGAAATTGCTGGAAGACGGGAATAAAACACATCTGGAGACATTTTTAGGGTATAGAAATTCAATATTTCATAAATCAGCTTCTGACTAAAAGTATTAAGTACTTTTAGAAAATACATCTAGTCATTCAAGGCCTTAGTCTTTCCATTTATGGTCAATTCTATCACAAGCTTATGCTTGATTGCTATTTATCACCATCTCCAGCATAGCTTCTCTTCTGATTCCAAACCAGCTGACTTCTTTGTAGCTCTGTATTGTTCTCTTAACTTGCCCATTTTACCTGACGTTTCTCTCCCTTTCTTACACCAATATAGATTATAAGCTCTGAGTGGGCACTTATTTTGTGTTGCATGTCCCATGTTTAGCCACCGCAGGCACTTAATAAACACATTAAACAAACGGCTACATAAAGGGTAACTCCCCTGCTTTGATAAACTAATGAAAACCCCAACATTATGCACAATCACAACACCAAGTACAACTGTGATTTAAATGCACTTGCATTCTACTACTGAGTATACGTGGGTTTATCTATTTACCCTTTCCACCCTACCTTTCCAAATGTGCAGCAATAAAGAACTACCATCTAGGAAAAGTAGTACTTCAGTTTCAGTGGACCAAATAAGAATATCTGGGACTTCCCTGGTGGTGTAGTGGTTAGGACTTCTCCCTCTTACTGAGGAAGGCCCCAGTTCTCTCTCTCGTCGGGGAACAAAACTCCCACAAGCTGCATGGCCAAAAAAAAAAAAATCCTCTTTCTTTTTAGGTATTGACTTTTATATTCTCAATGATCTGTAAAAGTAAAAACAGTTAGCAGATAAATGACTCTGAACAGCTACTGGAGATTCCTCACATTCTTTTTACTAAAAGGAAGTTTATAGTCTGCCTCTTTTTTTTGTAATTATGTGCCTACTTTGTCTTTTTTTTTTTTTTAAATCATGTTCCTGGAAAAACTGAAAAGACATTTAAATTCAACCTATACAATAAGACCAGTTCATGGACATGAACTTGAGCAAACTCTGAGAGAGAGGGACAGGGAGACCTGGTGTGTTTCAGTTCATGGGATCCTAAACAGTTGGACACAAGTTAATGACTGGACAACAACAACAACAAGAAGATACAACTTTCTGTAACAGCAAAATATAAATAAATTATTACTTGCAGAAAGAGTTCCCAGTGACTCAATGTTTAAACTAAATTTCTCACCAAAGAGAGAGAGATTTTCCACAAAAGAGAGACTGTGATGAGATTTAATTTTATTAATTTTTACATGTATTTACTTTTATTTAAAGAAGATAGCTTAATAATCACACAATCTTGCTGAATCATCATAATTTAACCTCAGTCTATAAATAAGAAAGTTGAGAGCCAAAGATATCAGGTGACTGACCTACGTCAATTCAGCAAATAAGTGGCAAAGTGGGATTTGAACTCAAGAATATCACATTAGCTCATGTTCCTTCGCTATTCCACAGATGACTAACTAGAAAAGAAGCAGGGATGGGGTGCAGGGAAGGTATTTCAGGCCATCATGAATGTTCCTCCTCTCAGATTAAAAGCTTTTTTCCTCCTCTTGGAATGAGCAGAAGACCCCAGGTATTATCAACCCTGGATAAAGTCTTCATGATGACCAGTGAATTAACCAAGACTTTTCCATCTTCCAATTCTTCCTATATACCACCTTCGACAAGAGAATCTACACTCTGACCCAGAACTTATATTCATCTTCTACTTTTTTATGTTCAGCTTCTTACTTTGACTAGCACAAATGTTTCATTATTGGAAAATCAGAGACCTCCTACTAAAATTTTCAAGGATTGCATAACCAAGAAACAGAAAATGTTAGGTAAATTGAGAGCTTTATTGCACCAACACTGCAGATGGTGACTTCAGCTATGAAATTAAAAGATACTTGCTCCTTGGAAGAAAAGCAACGACAAACCTAGACAGCATATTAAAAAGCAGAGGCATTACTTTGCTGACACAGCTCCATCTAGTCAAAGCTATGGTTTTTTTCAGTAGTCATGTATGGATGTGAGAGTGTTAGCATAAAGAAAGCTGAGCATCAAAGAACTGATGCTTTTGAACTGGGGTGTTTGGACTGCACAATCAAACCCAGTAAATCCTAAAGGAAATCAGTCCTGAATATTCATTGGAAAGACTGATGCTGAAGCTGAAACTCCAATACTTTGGACACCTGATGCAAAGAACTGACTCATTGAAAAAGAACCTGATTCTGGAAAAGATAGAAGGCAGGAGGAGAAGGGGACAACAGAGGGTGAGATGGTTGAATGGCATCACTAACTCAATTGATAGGAGTTTGAGCAAGTTCCAGGAGATGGTGAAAGAGAGGGAAGTCTGGCATGCTGCAGTCCATGGGGTCGCAAAGAGTCAGACATGACTGAGAAACTGAACAGAAATTGAGAGCTTATTATAAAGTTCTCAAAAGCAATGATTCATTATCAGGTTTTATGTACTTGAAATTTTATATAGAAGAATGCAATTTTCCTATACTGCATTCCTATCTTTAGTAGGGCATTAATACATATCTCCTGCATTTTAGAACTGCTACATTTCCTTTGTGCCATATGGATCACATTGTTGATAAATACAGAATGAAAATAAATTCATGTGATCTATGCAGGAAAAAAAGGATGCATATCCATCACAATAATATTTCATCACCGTGAAGTACAAAGCATTGTGCTTTGTGTATGAAATGTGTATGAAATATATACACATCGTGTGTATATGTGTATATATAATATACATGTCCAAATGTATGTGTGTGCATGTAATATACACATATATATGTGTTTTATGTATGTATAAAATGTACATACATATATGTGTATACATTAAATGTATATACATATATATTCCCTTGAAAGGAGTCTATAAAATAAGGCATAAATGCAACTCATACAGTACTGACCATGAAATAATTAAACAGCAATTTCTTAAGCCTTTGGCAAAGAAAATGTTTAGTACTTTTACCAATATATTCAACTGGCTTTTTATGATTTCTTGGAAGCTTCAAAAACAACTCAAAATGTCTTAGAGAGGATTTCCATGCTCTTCTCCAGGGTCTTACCTCTCATTAAATGATACTACCATCTACCCTACACCTACTTCCCATAATCAATGCACCAATAAATCATGTCTATTCAGCCTACAAAGTCTCTCTTCAATATCTTTAATTCTTCACATGTTTATCTGATGTGTGTCTCTCTTTAATAATGTCTGGCCTCCCCCTGACAGTAAGCTCCACTGATCAGGAACCACATCTTCTTTTGCTCACCAGTTTATTCTCAGAATTCAGCAAAATACCTGATGCTGATTATGACCTCACGAGATGTATTGAATAAATTAATAAATAAACACATCAGTTCAGTTCAGTTCAGCTGCTCAGTCGTGTCCGACTCTTTGTGACCCCATGAATTGCAGCACACCAGGCCTCCCTGTCCATCACCATCTCCCGGAGTTCACTCAGACTCACATTCATCGAGACCGTGATGCCATCCAGCCATCTCATCCTCTGTCGTCCCCTTCTCATCCTGCCCCCAATCCCTCCCAGCATCAGAGTCTTTTCCAATGAGTCAACTCTTCACATGTGGTGGCCAAAGTACTAGAGTTTCAGCTTTAGCATCATTCCTTCCAAAGAAATCCCAGGGCTGATCTCCTTCAGAATGGATGGGTTGGATCTCCTTGCAGTCCAAGGGACTCTCAAGAGTCTTCTCCAACACCACAGTTCAAAAGCATCAATTCNCCATCTCCCAGAGTTTGCCCAAGTTCATGTCCACTGCGTTCGTGATGCCATCCAGCCATCTCGTCCTTTGTCACCCTCTTCTCCTACCACCTTCAATCTTTCCCAGCATCCAGGACTTTTCAAATGAGTCAGTTCTTTGCATCAGGTGGCCAAAATACTGGAGCTTCAGCTTCAGCATCAGTCCTTCCAATGAGTATTCAGGATTGATTTCCTTTAGGATTGACCGATTTGATCTCCCTGCTGTCCAAGGGACTCACAGGAGTCTTCTCCGGCACCACAGTTTGAAGGCATCATTTCCTCGGCACTCTGCCTTCTTTATGGTCCTGCTCTTACGACTATATGTGACCACCCTATTGATTCATTTAACCAGTATACTGGAGCACCAAGTTTTTGCTGCTGCTGCTAAGTCCCTTCAGCTGTGTCCTACTCTGTGTGACCCCATAGATAGCAGCCCACCAGGCTTCTCTTTGCACGGGAATCTGGAGTGGGTTGCCATTTCCTTCTCCGAAGTCTTTGCTAGTCAACAGTGAATAAGTTAGACCAGGCGCCTCTCTCANTGTGTCCTACTCTGTGTGACCCCGTAGATAGCAGCCCACCAGGCTTCTCTTTGCACGGGAATCTGGAGTGGGTTGCCATTTCCTTCTCCGAAGTCTTTGCTAGTCAACAGTGAATAAGTTAGACCAGGCGCCTCTCTCATAAGGCTTACACTCTAGTTAGGATGGGGGGAGCAGATAACAGATAAACCACAAAAATCATGAATGATGGTGCTGGGTGTGATAAAGTAGGCTGGAGGTGTGGGGGGAAGCTCTCTGAAAGGGTGATGTTGGATGGAAGAACTTGATGAAAAGCCATGGGAATGTCTGGGTGTAGAACTTTTCCAGAACAGCCTAAGGTTGCATGGTAAAGGCAATGTTGGTATGTAGGAGAGAGAGCAAGAGGGCCCGCAGGCCGGGTGGGAGCGGGGGGACTCTCCGAGGGAGAGCCCAGAGGCAGTGCCAAAGCCAGCGTGCCCATCAGCCTACAGACAAGCAAGCCTAGCTCCAGCTGTCTGCGACCTGCCACCTGAGACGCCGGTTCGAAATTTCAACCCAAAGGAAGGATCTGCCTGGAGGACTCAGAGGTCAGAGAAAAGACGGGTAGAATGTGGCTCCCGGGTCTGGTGACATAAAACGCGTTTCCTAATGAAAACGCCACCAACCTGAAGCCGACAAGGATCTCTACACGGAGGTCGTGGGTGAGGCTGATGGCAGTGAGAAGCAGGAGGACACCTTTTAAATGGAGGAGCAGCACCAAACGGAAGGACGCGGGACGGAAAGACCCAGCCAGGAGAGCAAAGACTCCTGCTCTGTCCCTCGAGTGGCCGGGAAGCTTCCTGGCACAGCCTGCTGCCCNACAGAAAAAGTTTGCCAATCACTGGGACAGAATATCTGTCTGTTTTGTCTTATCTTCCTCACTCCATCCTCCCTCTCCCTTCCCTGGGTTCCCCTTGGTTGAAGTGAGCCTTATAGACCAGGCCACAGTGACACTGGGCAGAAGCAGGCTACAAACACGAGTGACTTGTGAGAAAATTTAATGTCTTACCTTGCTGTGGACCTAGGCTCAAACTATATTTCCTGCCAGTAAGCCTTTGTGTTGACCTTTCACAGGTCATAATTTTTCTCTGTATTTGTCTATTTTTAAAATGAGATTAATTATGTCTTCCAGTGTACTTCTTAGGTTTGTTGCAAGTGTCAAATGTGATAATATATGTGAATATTTTTAAAAGGTGCTACCCAAGTTTAACATGGTGGTGTCAGGCTGTTTAAAAAAAACAAAACAGAAGGAACAGATACTGATTTCTGCTTCCCTAATGGGTAAATGAGATCTTCCGTTTCTGTTTTGGTGAACACCTGCGTCAGTAGAGCTGGTAGCCAATCCTAAAATCATAATTAATGATTAGTGATGACCTAGCAACCACGTTTCTCAAATTAGCCTGTATAAAAACTCTTTATTTGTTCAGCTGTGTGTGTATGTATGTTTTATTAACCTTATGACCTTGGTGTTAAAAGCACACGATGTGCATGTCTCTTCCCCTGACCCTGTATTAAACTTCATGGCGAGGGCATGTTGCTGTGAACCTATGGAGTGTATTTGTCTCCTCTAATCATCACTAATTAATTTTCTGTTAAAATATTGAAGCTGAGGGTTCTGATAAAGCCAAAAGTTTATTCTGAGAATTGCTACATTTTACAGCATTAAAATCAGCTTTCCTTCTTGGTAGAATTTTTTGCTTTGCTCAAATTCAAGTCNATGCTGAGCTTGGCTAAGGAGAGCTAGAAAAACTGGGCTGAGCTAAGGACAACTGAGCTACCATAGGAAGTGCTAATTGAGGACAGCTATGAAGAGCTGAGCTTAGGAGACCTGAGTTAAGGAGGGCAAAGCTGAGGAGAATTATGGAGAGCTAAAGAGGGCAGAGCTAAGGAGAGCTAAGGAGAGCTGAATAAGGAGAGCTATGGAGAGCTACAGAGAGCTGAGCTGAGGAGAGCTGTGCAAGGAGAGCTAAGCTGAGGAGAGCTAAAGAGGGCTAAGCTATGGAGAGTTGAGCTAAGGAATCTTAGATGAGGAGAGCTATGGTGAGCTGAGTTGAGGAGAGCTGAGCTAAGGAGGGCTAAGGTGAGCTAAGCCAAGGAGAGGTGAGCTTAGATAAGGGGAGCTAATTAAGGAAAGCTTTGCTAAGGAGAGCCACACCAAGGAGAGTTGAACTACATTAGTGTTAGTCACTCAGTCGTGCCCAACTCTTTGCGACCCCATAGCCTGCGGCCCACCAGGCTCCTCTATCCATGGGTTTTTTCCAGGTAAGGATACTGGAGTGGGTTGTCATTTCCTTCTCCAGGGAATCCTCCCAACCCAGGGACCAAACGTGGTCTCCTGCACTGCAGGCCATTCTTTACCATCTGAGCTACCAGGGAAGCCAAAAGATAGCTAAGCTAAGAGTCTAAGAAAACAAAGAGCATGGCATCTTGTCCCATTACTTCATGGCAAGTAGATGGGGGAACAGTGGAAACAGTGACAGCCTTTATTTTGGGGAGCTTCAAATTCACCTCAGATTGTGACCTCAGCCGTGAAATGAAAAGACACTTAATTTTTGGAAGAAATATTTTGACCAACCTAAATAGCATATTAAAAAGCAGGGTCACTACTTTTCCCTCAAAGGTCCACGTAGTGAAAGCTATGGTTTTTCCAGTAGTCATGTACGGATGTGAGAGCTGGACTATAAAGAAAGGTGAGTGCCAAAGAATCGATGCTTTGAAACTGTGGTGTTGTAGAAGACTCTCTAGAGTGCTTTCGACTGCAAAGAGATCCAACCAGTCCCTCCCAAAGAATATCCGTCCTGAATATTCTTTGGAAGGACTGATGCTGAAGCTGAAATTCCAATACTTTGGCCACCTGATGCAAGGAACTGACTTATTTGAAAAGGCCCTGATATGGAGAAAGGTTGAAGAAAGCAGGAGAATGGGACGACAGNTCCAGTCCTTATTTGTGAACAGGAGACCAGATCCCTTGGTTTGTAGTGTGTGATTCTGTTAGTTTACTGAGCGTGTTGGCTGATCGCTTCTTACAGACACTCATCTAGTTTTATGGTGCTTTCTGACTGCAGCAAATGTGATTTTCGGTACAGCTTAACCTTGAGTTAGCTCTGTGTAGCTTAACTGCATAACCCACAGCTCCTTTCAATCCCAGATTGATGTCTTTCTTTTCCCAGGGTCAGTTGTTTCATAAACGCAAAGTTGTTTCCGTGTTAACCTCAGTGCAGTGCTTAGTTGTGTCAGACTCTTCTGTGACCTCATGGCCTGCAACCCACCAGTTTCCTTGCTGTGGGATTCCCAGGCAGGATATACTGGAGTGTAGCCCTTTGCTTCTCCAGGGCATCTTCTGACACAGGGATGGAACCCATGTCTCTTGTGCCTCCTGCATTGGCAGGTGGATTCTTTACCACTGTGCCACCTGGGAAGCTAAGCAAAATATAACTGAGAAGAAAAATCTGATGGGAAATGTTTTACCAGGGAGCTCTGAAAGCCAAATAAAAGATCCTTAGCCTTGGATCGTCCTGCTGTTCCCCAGAGGACTAGGTATCAGTACTCTTTAATTATTTGAGAGATGAGTTTGGGACCGAGGCAAGAATATTTTAGGACTAAAAACATTTTAATAATATCCCTGCCTCTGTTCACATGTTGGATTTTGAGGAAGTATTTGCAAAAGTTGAATCAATTTGTCGCATCAGTTTACTTTGTTGCTGTTGAATGTCTAATACATGTTAAATCTTATTCTGTAGTGTTTTTAGAAAAATATTCTTATTGTTGGTAGGTGAGATGTCTTAGGTCTGTTTTTCATAATATAAGAATTTAAATACAGTAACTGTTGAACTGAGTTAACATTTGAAGTGGTTTTGTGTCTTGCTGAGTTCTTACAGATTTTAATGAAATTCTCCTTTTCCTTCCTCTAGTTTGCTAGTGGTGCCTTTTTACACATTAAAGAGACCGTTTTATCTGCCTTGAATAGAGAGCCCACTGTGGACATATCTCCAGACACTGTTGGGACCCTCAGCCTTATCATGCTGGCCCAGGCCCAAGAAGTGTTTTTTTTAAAAGCCACAAGAGGTAATTCCACTTTGTTCTCCATTTTGTTGCATGGCTTTTAAAGTGACAGGCTTTTAAAATAAGGTGATTATAATATGTTCAATGTAGAACTTTCATCTTTGCATCTTTGACCCGTGGTTCATGGAAAAATTTCAACTTTCCTTTTCTGACCTGAAGGTGGTACACACACATAGTTCATAATGTAGGCTGTTTCTGAAGCCTTTTATGAAATGTGTAGTTATCATCTTAAAACACTGACTCCTGGAGTAGTAGTTATGAGGTTTGTAACATCTAAAATTCATTCATTCATCAGATATTGTAATTACTGGGTACAGCTGTATCCCTGTGATAGGCTCTAGATGGAGTCACCGACAGAGAAGATTTCTGTTTTTAGGAAGCTTGCAGTTTATCATGGGGGAGATGATAAACAAGAAGCTAAGTAGCCAAGGTAATTTTAGAGAGAGATAATTGCTATAAACAAAATAAGATGTGATGATGACTGGTGGTCTGGCTGTGGGATAAGGATGTAGGAGTAGTCATGCTGTTTTTAGATTCTTCAGTCAAGAAGAATTTCCTTGTTTAAACTAGACTTCAACTAACAAGGAGGAGCCATCCCAGCAAAATCCCTGGCCCTGTGAATGAGGGAATAAGAACACTTGTTCTAAGGCGTGTAAGTTGGTATGAGAGATAAGAACAAGGACTGAACGTACAAGTGTAGAGGAATTGAACATGAGAGCAGTCCAGCAGGTGGAAGCTAAACGAACTGGAAAAGGTTTTCTTTTAAAATAACAGCTTATACTCAGATAGAATTCACATACAATAACATTTACCCTTTTAACATATACGATTCATTGGTTTTTAGTGTATTCAGAGTTTTGCAACCATTCCTAACTGTCTTACTTTAGAACATTTCCCCCCCGCCCCGCCTAAAGAAATGCCACAGGTACTGTCAGTCACTCTGCACTCCTCGTGTACCTTGGCTTCTGACAGCTGCTCATTTATTCCAACTCTCTGGATCTGCCTAGGGAATAATTAACTTATACACAGGAGAATCAGTTTCATCAACAAGGATTTTGTAAGACAATGTATAAACTTGTGATCTCAATGTCTTCAATGAGTTACCATGACATATCAGATTATTTTATATTTATTTTCATTGAAATGATCAATTTAATATTTTATTCCAGATAAAATGAAAGATGCCATCATAGCTAAATTGGCTAATCAGGCTGCAGATTATTTTGGTGATGCTTTTAAACAATGTCAATACAAAGATACTCTCCCCAAGGTCAGTTACTGTTTTTTGTAAATACTTGGTTGTTTTGCATGTGGAATTATTCAGACATTTTTGTGTCTTAAGCAAGTTGAAAATTACTATTTCTAAAGAAATTTGAAATTTAAGGGGAGGCATTTGAAGAATATGTTTGTAGAAATAGTTTTTAATTTAAGATGCATGACACTTTCATATTTAGCGAATGCCTTTGCTTCTGTTCTTTACTAAATTTATTTTTCCAAGCTAAAACTCTTTCTGGAAAATTGTGAATACCTGTCTCCAGTAATTTTATCAGATCAGGGCATTGTTTTGAAACTTTGGTCCTTTGGTACAGCATGATACTTGAGCATGTTGATTATTCACCCTTTTAATTATTGTCCTGTTTTCTTAAAGATGAATCTTAAAGCACACAAACAGACATAAAGACAAAAGGAAAAGGAAACTTAACAAATTCACCCCGTACTTTGATTAGAATTGAGTTTTGGCAACAGGGACAGAGAATTGGGCTGCTGTTGTACAGCTCAGGAAAACCGCCGTCTAAAACCTCACGTCACAGGAAGTATTAATTGTTTTAATGTTAACCTTTCTGAAGCAGCATTTGAAGAGACTAGACAGTGACAAGCATTTGTAAATGATAAAGCAGACAATTAGACTGAGAAGTAAATTCCGTCTGCTTAAAAACAGAAGCTTACAGATAGAAATGTCTTGGGTCAACTGCTCTCTTTCAGAAATGTTCAAGGAATTCATTTTGTCTGTATGCTAGCAAATGGTATTTGTTAAGTGTTTTTTTTTTAGGGAAAATGATTTATAAGTCGTTCAGGAATCTTTATAAATTATGAAATTGCAGACAATTTTGTGGCAAAATAAAAAAGCACAAAAGTACATCAACACATGAGTGTTGAGAATGAGCAGATATGAGCATCAAGGAATTTGAAGTGTGCTGGAGATTTAAAATGCACCAAGAGGTCAGTAGAAGAATTTGCCTAGGACTCTTGGGTAGTAATAGTGTTGCTGTTAAGAGACTTGGGATATCCTCTCACCTTTTCTTCATGTGAAAGACCTCGTGATCAGCTGCACAGTGTACTGTTAAATCCTGTGGGGCCGTTAGTTCAGTCCTGTCGTGGCGAGAAGACAGTGCCACCAGAAAGACTTGGAAACTACCTCTGCACCACTCCTGGTATTCCTTGAAAAATCTCCTGTTTAAGTATCCAGTTGCTCCAGACTTAACTTTGAGAACTGGCATGAGTGCAGTTTGAGATTTTAGATGTCTTTTATTTTTGTCTTTTGACTAATAAAGCTCATCAGGTATTTTCATATTCTAGTTATAAAACTGGAATATCTGCAAGTAGTGACCCAGGAAGCTAGGAAATTATTCACTGGGAGACAGGAAAGCAAACAAGGTAGTAATTCAGTTTTCATTTCTCTTATTATTATTATTTTTTGTCTAGACAGTGATTGTCTAGTATATTTCTTGGGTATTAAATGGCATGTACTTCCTAAAAACATTGAGCTTATAGGGTAGGAGTTGATATTTTGGAAGACCCTCTACTGCTTTTTTGGTTCATGTTTTTGGCTGGAACTTTTTTCAAAGCAAATTAGGGCAGAGTAACACTTAATCATTTTAGTTATTAGCTCAATGCATCTGTCTGTCTGCTCTGTGTTTTTGAGTGTATGGTATTGAAATGTTAGTCTTTGTGTGATGCTGTGTAATTTTTATATGGCTAAAAATCATTGTTATTAAAAGTCTCTTAGATTGTGAATTTAAGTGGGAACTTACTTCACTGTCTTTTGTCTTTTAAACATGATGAAACAGTCAGCTATAGAGCAGTTTCATTAGTATATGTGAGTAATGGTGTCTTAGTTAACTGAACGCTGGGTAAGGGCTCACAAGAAAGCTGCTAAAGCCCTGTGCTTGATGTTCTTCTGTGAATGTCCATTCTACTTCTCTTTCTAATGCATGCTTTCCTTTTTTCTTTGTAAACAAAATGTTGACTTCATGGCTTAGAAGAATTGTAAAAACCTAAATTGGCTACATTTAACAGTTAAAAAACCCAATTGCTAATTCTAATTGGAAGAAAAAACCCCCTGAATTCATTGAATCCAGTCCACGCAAAATCATGTGGTCTTCTCTGTTTACACCTAATGACTAACCTATCTCTAAACTATTAATGGGGTGATTCTAATTTCTGTCTCCTTTTCCTTTTTCTTCCTGCATCCCATGTTGTCTGTGGTGGTTTGTGTGGTTGGACTCTCCCTGGTCAGTATTTTTATTTCCAGGAGGTGTTCCCTGTCTTGGCTGCAAAGCACTGTATCATGCAGGCCTATGCTGAGTACCACCAGTCCATCCTGGCAAAACAGCAGAAGAAATTTGGAGAAGAGATTGCACGGCTACAGGTGAGTTTCTTAGAAATAAATATTTAAGTCACTTGAATACTTGGATTTCCTTTTTCTTCTTTTTTTAAAGTGAGATTCCAAAGTTTGCTCATAAAAAGCTTTCCTACTCATTTCACCTGTCCATGAAGATGGGTGATTGTTTTTAATTTTTAGGCTATGAAGGAAATGGCAACCCACTCCAGTGTTGTTGCCTGGGAAATCCCATGGACAGAGGAGCCTGGTGGGCTGCGGTACACTGCGTCACAGAGAGTCCTATGTGACACAGCAGCTGAGCACAGCACAGCATACCTACTGTGTGCTTTTTGAAGTTTCTTATTTTATCTAATAATTTCATGTTAACTTTGCATTCAGTTCTCTTTTATTTACTCATGTTTATTTTATTATATAATACTCTAAGTTAATTTTCATGCTCCAGAAAGGATGTGGAGTGCTTAACTTGGGGCATAGCCTTGGTCTATAATTGGGTCATACAGTGCCATAGTTTGAGAAGGACAGGCGTAATCTATATAAATAGATCTTGTAATTAGCAGACTTATCTTCTATGCTGTGTCTNTTTTCATGCTCCAGAAAGGATGTGGAGTGCTTAACTTGGGGCATAGCCTTGGTCTATAATTGGGTCATACAGTGCCATAGTTTGAGAAGGACAGGCGTAATCTATATAAATAGATCTTGTAATTAGCAGACTTATCTTCTATGCTGTGTCTGCCCTAGGTGTGTGAGTAACTTGCTATGACATCTGGGGCAGCTTTGCAGCAGGGGTGAGCGGTGTTACACAGATTGTTTGTAGTTTGAGAGTTGGTCAGCAGATGGTAGGAAGAGGACTGTTAAGGAAATTTAAGTATGGACTAGTATTAAAAGGTACAATGCAAATCTTACTTAAGAAGTTTAGTGTAATTAGTCTTTTCATGAGAAGAGAAACCCAAGTTTTATAAAAAAATAAAATAAGTGCTTGTTGTATTATACTCCACTTTGACAAAATCAGAGAAAGGCACACTCAGATTATCAAACATTTATTTGTCCAGGGATTCACTTTGATTGTAGTAACTTAGCATCATATGAAAGCAGATGAAAACATATGCTTCTGAGAAAGGGGTTTCTAGGGGAACGTTTTTTTCAGGGTAGTATGTTTAAAGTATTAGGAGTATCGACTGAAAGAAAAGCACACAGCATACGAGTTGGATTGTAAGTTTTATTCAGGGACTTTATTGAGGACTGTGGCCTGGGATCTCCAGTACTCTTGCCTGGAAAATCCCTTGGGCGGAGGAGCCTGGTGGGCTGCAGTGCATGGGGTCGCTAAAAGTTGGACGCGACTGAGTGACTTCACTTTCACTTTTCACTTTCATGCATTGGAGAAGGAAATGGCAACCCACTCCAGTGTTGTTGCCTGGAGAATCCCAGGGACGGGGGAGTCTGGTGGGCTGCCGTCTTTGGGGTCACACAGAGTCGGACACGACTGAAGCAACTTAGCAGCAGCAGCAGCAGTGGCTTGGGAGATGGTCTCTCAGTAGCTCCGAGGAACCTTTCTGAAGAGGTAGGGGAGAAACCCGCTCATATTTGATTTTGATGAGAGAATACCTGCAGTCAAGCATACCTTTCAGTAAAAGATTACTGCTAATCACAAAGAACAAAGATACCCCAGGTTAATGATTTTAGTGCTTTTCTATGTATGGGAAGATACAGGAATCTGGATTCATTAACATTCTTCCTGAGATATACATCTGTCTGAGGGGCCTGTTTTTCCAGAGTGGGAGGAGGGCGTCATCTTGTTTTTCATCCTGAATTCCTCTCTCAGGGTCCCCTGTTGGTCAGCCACTTCAGTGAGTATTCACTATATGGTAAACTGGCATTTGTTTTACAGAAGTATAGCTTCTTTATTTTGGGGGGATTCTGGAACTTTTATATTCAAATGCGTATTCTCTATAAACCAGTTGTGTAAGATCTCCTTTTGAAATTTTAATCTAATTTTTAAAACCTCTTTGGGAAAAGGAAGCTATTTCAAATTCACACAGGAGATAAGGACTTCTTTCACTTTTAGACACTTTTTTCATCTATACATCTGAAGAGTGTATAGCTTCAATTACACAGCTTTAGTCAAAGGTCAGAAGTTAACAACATAAATGCTTACTGATTCATGTCTCCANAAGATCTCCTTTTGAAATTTTAATCTAATTTTTAAAACCTCTTTGGGAAAAGGAAGCTATTTCAAATTCATACAGGAGATAAGGACTTCTTTCACTTTTAGACACTTTTTTCAGCTATACATCTGAAGAGTGTATAGCTTCAATTACATAGCTTTAGTCAAAGGTCAGAAGTTAACAACATAAATACTTACTGATTCATGTCTCCAGGGGTTGTTCCTCTTTGCATTAGGCACGAGATATATATTTTTTTACTTGATTTTAGCTGAGACATAGGCAAAGAAAACAAAACAGACAAACAACATGAACAGTAAGTCATATTCTCTGCAGTCTTCTGCTCAGAATGCCCCATGTACCTGATGGTTGCACTGTTCAGTCAGTTTTGCAGTCATTGTTAACAGTAATGGGGTAAAGCTTTTAGTCATGAGCAAGCCAGAAATAAAAAACAAAACCGCAGGACTCAGGAATATCCCAGCAATAGGTAAGATAGCAGAGGGAAAATTGCTGTGGGTGATTCACTTCTGGGACCAAGAAAAATCGTACCTGGGCTTACACAGCTCATGAGTGTGCTTCTTGGACAATGTAGTTCATTAGGCTCCAGGAGATACTTGATCGTCCCACTGAGTCTCTAAAGCTACCGAGGCTCAATTTTAAAAAAGACATAAAATTACAGTTTACCCTTGAACAACACAGATTTGAACTGTCCAAGTCAAGTTATATGCAGGTGTATTTCAATGAATAAATATTTGACTTTCCATACTGGCAGCTTCTGAATTTGTGGAGTCAATCAGCTGCTGGTTGTGTACTATGTTTAATCTGCAGACACAGAATCTGTAGGTACGGAGGGCCAGCTATAGGACTTGAGCATTCAGATTTTAGTGCCTGTGAGGAGTCCTGAAACCAATCCCCCACAGATACTGAGGGATGCCTCTATATAGATGTAAAATTGTGACTCAGATAAAATGGATACATACCAGATATTTATTTAANACAGAGGGCCAGCTATAGGACTTGAGCATTCAGATTTTAGTGCCTGTGAGGAGTCCTGAAACCAATCCCCCACAGATGCTGAGGGATGCCTCTATATAGATGTAAAATTGTGACTCAGATAAAATGGGTACATACCAGATATTTATTTAATTCATTAATGAGGAGTCTAATAAGATGATAAAACTGATTTTATGGAAGTATTGCTTTTTCTTTGTTAGATACTAGTTTGTAGGTATTAAGGAGAGTGTCCTCATTAGATACGTGCTGAGATATTTAGGGATGAAGGGCTGTGATGTCTGAAGTTCAGTTTCAAATAGTTATGTAAAAAGAAAAGATCTGTGTATGTGTGGGAAAGAGAGCAAATATGAAAATTGGTAACGGTTGTTAAACTTGCCGGAGGAGGAATTTTTTCTCAATTGTTTTGTTCTTTTAATTTTTCTGTGAACTTGAACATTTTCAATATAACAGTTGGGGAAAACAGGCATGCACTTAGCCGATCTCTACCTTTTCCCTTCTGTTTTACACCCTACAGTCTTTTCCCCCACTGCCTCATAAGTAATGTTCATTTGTTTCTTACTTAATCCTTTCAATGTTTTTTTTTTTTAATTCCCTTTGAAACTATAAGCGGGTATGTGCACACGTGCATGCACACTCAATGCACAGTCTTAACTCTCCTGTTCTTTATATAGTGACCATACGCCGTGGGTGGCACATTGGTAAAGAATCCACCTGCCAGTGCAGGAGACACAGGAACTGTGATTGATCTCTGGGTTGATCTCTGGGTTGGGACGATCCCTTGGAGTAGGAAATGCCAACCCACTCTGCGATTCTTGCTTGGGAAATCCCATGGACCGAGGAGCCTGGCAGGCTGCAGTCCTTGCGGTCGTAGAGTCAGACATGACCGAGCAGCTGAGCATGTACGCTGTGTGTGGTGTTGTGCATCTTATTTTTCTCATATAGCACATTGAAGGCCTCTCCATTTCATACAGCAGCAAAGGGACCTTTCTCATTTCTCTTTGGAGCTGCATTGTACTTCACTATATAAACCACACATTACTGCTGGATACTTGCGTGTTTCCAAGATTTGTTATAAACCACACTGCAGTGATTGATGATGTGAATGTGGCATTTTGTATTTCAGTAGTTGTCTTAGCTCAGGCTTCCATAACAAAATACCATAGACTGGGTGGTTTAAACAACAGAAATTTATTTTCTCATAGTTGAGGAGGCTGGAAATCTGAGGGTGTCAGGATGGTGGGCTTACGTACTGCCAGCCTGGCTTCTTGCTGTGTACTTTTATGGTACGGAGAGACAGCATGCTTTCTGGTGTCTCTTCTTACAAGGGTACTAATCCTTTCACGAGGGCCTCACCCTCGTGACTTCTCCATGATCTCCCGAAGGCCTCCTGTCCAAGTACCATCTCTTGGGAAGTTAGAGCATCAACATACAAATTTTGAGGGGGTAGGGTTGGAGAAGGTGATGGCATCGCACTCCAGTACTCTTGCCTGGAAAATCCCATGGATGGAAAAGCCTGGTAGGCTGTGGTCCATGGGCTCGCGAAGAGTCCAACACGACTGAGCGACCTCACTTTCACTTTTCATTTTCATACACTGGAGAAGGACATGGCAACCCACTCCAGTGTTCTTGCCTGGAGAATCCCAGGGACGGCGGAGCCTGGTGGGCTGCCGTCTGTGGGGTCGCACAGAGTCGGACACGACTGAAGCGACTTAGCAGCAGCAGCAGCAGCAGCGGTGGTGGTGGTGGGGACACAGTTCAGGCCATAGCAGCAGGTATATCTTAAGTTCCTGGAAAGGGATGCTGATATCAGAGTATAAGTATATCTGTAATTCATTGTATGTTATATGCAATTCTTGGATCTTTGATCCACTTGGAGTTTATCCTGATAGGTGATGTGAAGGATGGATGCAGTTTTTATTTTTTCGAATGGCTACCCAGTTGTCTTCAGATTGTTTACTGCAGTGACTTTCTTTACCCCACTGCATTGAGATTTTGACTTTATCACTTACTAAATCCTTCATATGTATTTGGGTCTATTTTTATTCTGCTATATTGGCCTGTTTTATCTGTTCATGTTCCAGCTATACCATTTGAATCATTGATACATTAGACTGTTTTAATACCTAATTGGTGGTGATCATCTCTCATTCCCTGAATTTTCCTGATTGTTCCTGCATATGCATCTGTATGAATTTTATTTAAGTATTTATTATGGAAAGCTTCAAACATATATATATATATATATAAATAAGAATCATCAAATATCTATTATCCAGTTTCAGTGATTATCAATATTTTCTCTTTGTCTCATCTGTTGCCCCTTCCTCTTATTTTTTTGATGTATTTGCAACTATCTCACATATCATTTCTTCTTTAAGTTACTTCGGTATATACCTCTAAGATAGATAAGACTTAAAAAATTAAAACCACAATGTCATCCTATCTAGTACAGTTAGTTCCAGTTCGTAGGCTAGTAACCTAATACTACCCAAACCTGGTTTAGTTTCCTTTGGTTTTTTTCTAAAATGTGGTTTTATAGTTTGTTCAAATAAGGATTCATGTACAGTTCTCACATTGCGTTTGGTTGATTCGTCTCTTGAATTTTCAGTTTGTAATGGCCTCTGCTCCCCAACTGCCAAGTAGAATTGTCTTTACTTTTTCTTGCTTTGTATGTTTCTTACAGTGGTTTCTGTGAAGCCTATCATCGCTTTCATGTTCTTTGCATAAATATTTCAGTCTTTCTTTTCTTAAATGATTTCATATTTTTCTTCACTGAGTACTTCGGGTCTCGTTTCACGTTCTGTTGCTATCAGAATATCACCCACTGTTACCTGAGTATTACCCACTGTTATCTTGTTATCTGAATAGCATCTCTCTTCATATTTTGTGTTCTTCTGGTAATGTGATTGCATCCTTACGTCTTTTAGCTTATTTTGCCTTTTTTAGTAGGCTGTGTTCTTTGGTTTGTGGCAACATTTCTTTCTCTTTTTCCTTTTGGCTGTGCCGCACGGCTTGCGCGATCTTAGTTCCCTGACCAGGGATTGAACCTGGGGCCACAGCAGTGAAAGTGCAGAGTCCTAACCACTGGATCACCAGTATTTCCTGTGGCAATATTTTCTTTGGTGAATTTTCCTTATCTTTTGAAAAGTTACACTGCTCATTTTCACCCTTTTCCTTGTGGTTTCTTTGTGTTGAGGCAGATGGAATGCCTTTTTGGTTACTTGTGTTTGAAGGAGCTTGATTTTANTATATATAAATAAGAATCATCAAATATCTATTATCCAGTTTCAGTGATTATCAATATTTTCTCTTTGTCTCATCTGTTGCCCCTTCCTCTTATTTTTTTGATGTATTTGCAACTATCTCACATATCATTTCTTCTTTAAGTTACTTCGGTATATACCTCTAAGATAGATAAGACTTAAAAAATTAAAACCACAATGTCATCCTATCTAGTACAGTTAGTTCCAGTTCGTAGGCTAGTAACCTAATACTACCCAAACCTGGTTTAGTTTCCTTTGATTTTTTTCTAAAATGTGGTTTTATAGTTTGTTCAAATAAGGATTCATGTACAGTTCTCACATTGCGTTTGGTTGATTCGTCTCTTGAATTTTCAGTTTGTAATGGCCTCTGCTCCCCAACTGCCAAGTAGAATTGTCTTTACTTTTTCTTGCTTTGTATGTTTCTTACAGTGGTTTTTGTGAAGCCTATCATCCCTTTCATGTTCTTTGCATAAATATTTCAGTCTTTCTTTTCTTAAATGATTTCATATTTTTCTTCACTGAGTACTTCGGGTCTCGTTTCAGGTTCTGTTGCTATCAGAATATCACCCACTGTTACCTGAGTATTACCCACTGTTATCTTGTTATCTGAATAGCATCTCAGTTCATATTTTGTGTTCTTCTGGTAATGTGATTGCATCCTTACGTCTTTTAGCTTATTTTACCTTTTTTAGTAGGCTGTGTTCTTTCGTTTGTGGCAACATTTCTTTCTCTTTTTTTCTTTTGGCTGTGCCGCACGGCTTGCGCGATCTTAGTTCCCTGACCAGGGATTGAACCTGGGGCCACAGCAGTGAAAGTGCAGAGTCCTAACCCCTGGATCACCAGTATTTCCTGTGGCAACATTTTCTTTGGTGAATTTTCCTTATCCTTTGAAAAGTTACACTGCTCATTTTCACCCTTTTCCTTGTGGTTTCTTTGTGTTGAGGCAGATGGAATGCCTTTTTGGTTACTTGTGTTTGAAGGAGCTTGATTTTAGTTAAAGAGGTTCCTAGATGGGGGAACCCCGGGTATCTTTCCAAGCCTTCTTGTGTAGGGCCCTTCCCCTCTGGTTCTCAAAGCCTGGTGTAGGAAGGATTCCACTTTTGCGCCTTTGCTTTTCCAGGTAGTTTATCTGCTGTAACAGCTTGTATTTTGTGGATGTTTTCTGAGTGCTCATCCCTTTTCCTCCTCCCCACTTTTCTGTTTACCCAGTATCCCTGTTCTTGTCGTTATCTGCCTTGTTTGGATGAGGCCCCTCAGTATTCCGTTTTTTCCTTTGACCTTTGTGTGGCTCCAGGAGGCCATTTGGCTTTTCCTTTATCATCAGCTGGCAGCTGTCACCTCATTGCATTTCATTGTTTTCAGATTTGCTTAACTAAGCACTTACCCCTTAGGGTGGGCCCTTAGCCTTCCCTTGTTTCTTCTGTTCTGTTGCTCCTAATACCAATTTTGCTATTTAGGAGAGTGTTTGATCACATTTACAAGTCAAATTTGATGTACAGATTTAAAAAGTGGTCTAAATATGTGTGTTTTCCCATCTCCTAGTTTACACAAAAGATGTAGCTTTTGTTTGTTTTGGTTATTCTTATTTCTATTTCATATTAATCTTGCACAAATATTTTAAGATTTCTTTGCATTGCTAGTAACTGGATTATTATTTTTTGGTTATCTTTCCAGATTGGTGGTGGTTTAATCTGTATTTTCTATGTTGATTTTGTATCTAAACTACCTTTTACTTAGAATAGTTGGTTCTTTTAGATTTTTCTGGCATGCAAATAAATATATCACCTGTAAATAATAAATTGTTCCTCTTCTTTTCTAAATTTTACACCTCTAATTTCATTCTTTTGTCTGGTTATTTTTACATGGTCAGTGTTCATGATGACATTGGTGATCTTTGTTTTATTTCAACTCTAGGAATATTTTATTTTTCTGCTAAGCATGATATCAGCATTGAGGGTTAAGATTTTAACATATAAGGAACTGGATATTTATTTTTATTTTACTAAAAATAAAAGATTTAAGAAATGTCAAGAGTGATCATTTTATCAAATGATTTTACAACATCTATGAGATAATTTGATTTTTTAAAACTTAAATTTATTATTTGGAGAATTATATAAATAGGTTTTCTAACATTAAACCGTTCTTATAATCTTGTAATTTTGATGTTTTTACTTTATCTTTTGGTGTTTTTGCTTTTATAAAAGTCTTCATGTGGTCACTACAGATGTTCTTCATAAGCCTGAGACTATTATGTATTCTCTAGTTGTGGAGTCCAGGGTTCTCCATGTCTGATAAATCAAACTCTGATTGTATTGTTGAGAACTTCTGTAATCTTAACCATTTTTGGTTTACTTGGTCCATTTATTGCTGAAACAGAGTGTTAAAATCATCCACTCTAATGATGATAAAATGGATAGATTTATCAGTTTTTTATTATAATTGTTTACATAGATGTCAAGCGAGTGTATGCTCCTCAGTTCTGTCTCGTCACAACAAAGCTTTGGAGTAAAGCCCTCGGTGTGTCAACAGCTCTTGGGTCTTGGACAGACTGTGTTAGAGCTCTCAGGTCTCAAACGGACCGTGTTACAGCTCTTAGACAAATCAGTGTTACAGCTGCATGTTACAGCTCTATTTTATTTAGAAAATAGCAGGAAAATCCATCCTCGAGACATGAGGGCATGTCGACCCAAAGATGCGAAGAAAACGCTCCAGTGCACCAGAAAGAGAGAGAGAGAGAGAGAGAGAGAGAGAGAGAGAAAGAGAGCGCGCTGTAAATCGGGCTAGCCAGAGGTGCTGTTTGTTCTACCTGAGGTCCTCACTCCATCCTTGGATCTTCCTTTGTTCTATTTTCGCGGGCNAGTGCGCCAGAAAGAGAGAGAGAGAGAACGCGCGAGAGCGCGAGCGCGCACGCACAAGCGCCCTTATGTAAATCGGGCTAGCCAGAGGTGCTGTTTGTTCTACCTGAGGTCCTCACTCCAGCCTTGGACCTTCCTTTGTTCTATTTTCGCGGACTTTTCCTTTCCTTGTCTTTTAGCCACTGCCATTCTGGACTCCTGTTTCCTATTCTAACTACCTGACATACAGGCTTTCAAATACAACCTTTGTGAAGTTTATATCTTTCTGGCAAATTGTCAAATGTTAAATATTATATTACTGCATTTATCCTCAATAATCTATTATTTAGATTTTAATTAATTATCTATTATTTATCCTCAAATTATCTATTTTATTTGGTGTTACTGTACCCAATATCACCTAGGTAATTTGATCCCTAAACTTCTGTAAGGCTTATGTTCATCTTTTGTATCACAAGGGCAAGTTTTAAAGAAAAAATTCCAATTGTTGCTGACATGACATGCTTCTTTGTTGTTTTCCTGTGTTGTAGGAAACACCTGTGTTTCTGACCCACCGTTTTCATCCCACATGTAGCCCTTTGAGGTTTCTGCCTTCATGTGGCGGTGGGACGGTGAAGGGGATGTTTCTTCTTTCTAGTTTGTTGTCTTAGGTAGTTTCAAGACCCCTGTCTTAAGTCTCCCTGAGGGCTTCTAATGCATTTTAATTGCTAGTCCTTTGGATACAGAAATACCCAACAGCCAGAGACAACTTTCCTCAATGTCAGTTTATAGTTTTGATTTCTTTTATTCTCTTGGTAATTCATTCATGTCTTAGAGGGGTGTCTGCTCTGTATTCTTCATTTTTGATATTTTGATATCATTTGATAAGAGAACTGCTAGGTTGTTCTGTTGATCACAATGCTAGTAATGCTAGTCTTTAAAGATTTTTTTAAAAAACAAAGCTTGGATATTTGTTGGAAAAAAAGAAAACTTTTTTTTCTTTTTTAACATTTTTTTGCTAGCATGCAGCAGAATTGATAAAAACAGTGGCATCTCGCTATGATGAATATGTCAACGTGAAGGAATTTTCTGACAAAATCCACCGTGCCCTTACTGCAGCAAAGAAGGATAATGACTTCATCTATCATGATCGAGTTCCAGACCTTAAAGATCTAGACCCTATTGGCAAAGCCACACTTGTGAAATCTACTCCAGTCAATGTACCCATCAGCCAGAAATTCACTGGTATGTCAACTCTTCAGAGGCACTTTAGATTTATTTATTATTTCTCCAGTTTAATCTATTTTTTGTAGCTAAAATCACATAGATGCAATTGTATACTTTGAATATAATTTTATTCATCTTAACAGTGAAATTTTAAGATGGACAGTAAATGGTAGTAAAGCATAAAGTATACAACAGAGTCAGAAAACTTGAAAGTGAGTAATTATAAAGACTTAAATGAGCACTTGTCTTTTTGTTAACATTTGTTATTTAAGATTCTGGTATTAAAAATAAATGTATATAAGTATGACTTTAAGCATATAAGCTTCTGGAGTCATGGTTGTATCAGATAAGTAAATGTCATCATATCCTTGACTATTATAGGTCTATGCAATATATGGTAGCCTCTAGCTGAGACCCCAGGGATCTAATATTTCTAAGCTATTGGATAGTTATTTTAGAGTTGGCCATCTGTATCTGTGGTTCCACAGCCATGAATTCAAAGCAACTGCTGACTGAAAATATTCACAGAAAAAATTTCCAGAAAGTTCCAAAAAGAATAAAACTTGAATTTGCAATACTCTGGCAACTGTTCACATAGCGTTTACATTGTATTAAGTGTTATAAATAAGCTAGAAATGATTTAAACTGTATGAGAGAATATGTGTAAGCTGTATGCAGACACTGTGCCATTTCATGCAAGAGACTTGAGCATCCTCAGAGTCTGATACCCACCGAGGGGCCTGGAACCAGTCCCCTGAGGACACCATGGGAATACTGTACTTCTGTTTAACAAGCTCAAAGTGTTTACCATGTGCCAGAAGCTCTTTTTAGCACTTTAAAATATTGGTTCATTTACTTCTCACAGCAGCTATATGAGGCAGGTTATTATCCCCATTTGACTGCTGAGTATACTGATACAGAGTGGTGAAGTCATTTGCTCTAGGTTGCAGAGCCAGGAAGTGGTACAGCTGGAAACCGTGGTACTATGGTCAATTTTATCAGTGAATGAGTATTGTTTTCGCTTGTGTAGATTTTCTTCTCCAAAGATCCCTTAAACTTAATGATAAACACATCTTTAAGAAAATTAGGTTCAGGGAAAAGCCTTCATTATCATTGCTTGTGAATACAGTGTTCTAAAAATTCTCTTTATCATTGTCCTTTCAGTAGATTTAGTTTTGTTCTTTAAACGTTTGAAGACTTTTAAGGTGAATATTGGAAAGGAGATGTGCATAGTCACTTTACAGTTTGAGTTTTTGTCTTAAAATTTTATTGAAATTGATTCCTCATTTTAGATCTGTTTGAGAAGATGGTTCCTGTATCAGTCCAGCAGTCTTTGGCTGCCTATAATCAGAGGAAAGCTGATTTAGTTAACAGATCAATTGCTCAGATGAGAGAAGCCACCACTTTGGCAAATGGGTAAGTAGGGCTTAACTTTCATAAATTTTTCTAAATTTCTGATGTTTGCTGGTGGATTATTTATGAACATTGTACTTTTCTGAGCTTAGAACTGAATGTTAAGGATATTTGAAATAGCAAATATAGACACACACACATTTCTTGGGGACACTATATTTACTGAGCCCCAACAACAAAGCAGGTATAACTAGAAGAAATTTAATTACTGAAGCAAAGTGAAAATATGTGGCCACTGGTTTGTATTTTGGGGGTATTTATTTGAGGAAAATGAGAAGTAGAAATGAACTTTCAAAGTCAGATACATGTATATTCAGTAATCTGAACAAGTTCTTGTTTTTGGTGGATTGAAGACAAAATAATTTATTGTTTTAAAATAATGTATTAAGTATACTTTTACATAACAAAATAAATTCATTTTAAGTGTATAGTTGTTTTTGATAAGTGTGGCCGTGTAACTACCCACCATGATGAAGATAGAGAACATTTCTATCACCTGAGAAAAATTCCCTCATGCCTTTCCATTCAGTGTCTTCTCCTCCACCCTCTAGCCTCTTCTGATCTGCTCCCTGTCACCATAGGTTACTTTTACCTTTTATATAATTTTAGTATAAATGTAATCATTATAGTGTGTGCAATATGTAGATTTTATTGTGTATTATATACAGTATATGAAGATCTTTTTTTTTTGTACAGTTCTTCCGTGTATTCTTGCCACTTGTTTTTAATATCTTCTGCTTCTGTTAGGTCCATACCATTTCTGTCCTTTATTGANAGTGCAGCACTTTCACAGCATCATCTTTCAGGATTTGAAATAGCTCAACTGGAATTCCATCACCTCCACTAGCTTTGTTCATAGCGATGCTTTCTAAGGCCCACTTGACTTCACATTCTAGGATGTCTGGCTCTAGATGAGTGATCACACCATCGTGATTATCTGGGTCGTGAAGATCTTTTTTGTACAATTCTTCTGTGTATTCTTGCCACCTCCTTTTAATATCTTCTGCTTCTGTTAGGTCCATACCATTTCTGTCCTTTATTGAGCCCATCTTTGCATGAAATGTTCCCTTGGTATCTCTAATTTTCTTGAAGAGATCTCTAGTCTTTCCCATTCTGTTCTTTTCCTCTATTTCTTTGCATCGATCGCTGAAGAAGGCTTTCTTATCTCTTGTTGCTATATGCAGAAGACCTGGGTTCAATTCCTGGATCAGGAAGATCCCCTGGAGAAGGAAATGGTAACCCAATCCAGTATTCTTGCCTGGTAAATCCCATGGACAGAGGTGCCTGCCAGGCTATAAAGTCCATGGGGTCACAAGAATCAGACACCACTTAGCAGCTAAGCCACCACCAATGTATAGAAGTTGATGGAGTGGGAGGACATAGAATCTGCATCCCCTCACCGCAAAGGTACCTAACCAGACACGGTTGGGGGACCTTGATACCCATGTAGATGGGAGGAACCCCCAGGTAACGGGGGTCAGACATGGGTGGGTGGGAAAGGGCAGGAGAAGTGGAAATATGACAGGTGCCATGTGAATCCTGGGGGTATGAGAGGGAGTTGGGAAGCAAGAGTAGAGCTAGACAGGGAGGGATCCTCAGGGACTGGAGGATCAAGGGGAATGCATCTACCATTTCCCCCCCTCTTTCTGCCCCTGGGAGCCTGCTGAGGTCCTTGGCCTGATCTTCCATACTTTGAAGCAGCAGGCACTCTGAGGTCCCATCTGGGCTGTGCTGGGCATAGGCCCTGCCCCCACCATCCCGAGGGCCTTTTCTGGCTGTACAGATCATGAGCCTACACCCTGCCCCTAAGCCATGCTCCCCACAGCCAAGGTTTTTTTTCCAGTAATTTTCTTTCTTTTGTGGTTCTGTTATAATTTCTGCTGGTTGTTTCATTTGTATTTTTATTTTTCTAATATATCAGTTAATTTCCTAAATTTATTTTTTATGCTTTGTTGTTGTCCCCCCCCTTTTTTTGTTTTGTTTGTTTTTATTTCTCTTTCATTTTGCCATGCTTAGTTCATGGGCCAGAGGTCAGGCCTGAACTCCTATGATTGGAGCACTGAGTCTGAACTGCTGAACTAACAGAACCTTAGACCACAGGGACTGTTAATTGAAGTGAGGTCTTCCAGTAGTATGCATCTTAACCCCTAGACCTGGTTCTGCCCAACTGCCTACAAACTCTAGTTCTGGAAATCTCAGGCCAAACAACAGTAGGACAGGAACACAGACCCACTCAAAAAAAAAAAAAACACCAAAAAACAGGAAAGTATGTTACAGATGAAGGAACAAGGTAAGATCCTATAAGACCAAATAAATGAAGAGGAAATAGGCAATGTACCTGAAAAAGAATTTATAATAATAATGATCCAAAATCTTGGAAATAAAATAGAGGCACAGAGAAAATACAGGAAATGTTTAACAAAGACCTAGAGGAACTAAAGGACAAACAGAGATGAACAACAAAATAACTGAAAGAAAAATACACTAGAATGAATGAATAGCAGAATAACGGAGGCAGAAGAACAAATAAGTGAACTGGAAGATAGAATGGTGGGAATAATTGCTGAGGAGCAGAATAAGGAAAAAAGAATAAAAAGAATTGAAGACAGTCTCAGAGACCTCACTAAGCTCACTAACATTCAAATTATAGAGGTCCCAGAAGAAGAAGAGAAAAAGGAGTTTGAGAAAATATTTGAAGAGATTATAGTTGAAAACTTCCCAATCATGGGAAAGGAAATAGCCTCCCAAGTTCAGGAAGTGCAAAGAGTCCCACAAATGATTAACCCTAAGACAAACACACCAACACACATATTAATCAGACTAACAAATGTTAAGCACAAAAAAGTATTAAAAGCAGCAAGGATAAAACAAAAAATAACATACAAGGGAATCCCCATAAGGCTACAACTGACTTTTCAGCAGAAACTCTGTAGGCCTTAAGGGGGTGGCAGGATATGTTTAAAGTGATGAATGGGAAAAACCTACAACAAATACTACTCTATTAAGCAAGGATCTCATTCAGACTTGATCAAAAAGCCAAAAGCTTTACAGACAAGCAAAAAAAGAATTCAGCACTACCAAGCCAGCTTTACAACAAAAGCTAAAGGAAATTCTCTAGGCAGGAAACAAGAAAGAGATACACAAAAACAAACCCAAAACAACTTAGAAAATGGTGATAGGAACATTCATATCAATAACTACCTTAAATGTAAATAGATGAAATGCCCCAACAGGCACAGACTGGTTGAATGGATACAAAAACAAGATCTGTATGTATGTTGTCTACAAGAGACTTCAGACCTAGGGATACTGAAAACGAGATGATGTACAGATATTCCATGTAAATGGAAATTTTAAAAAAGTTGCAGTGGTAATACTTGTATCAGATAAAATAGATTTGAAAAGAAATCCTGTTGCAAGAGATAAGTAAGGACTAATAATGATCAAGGGATTAATCCAGAAAGAAGATATAACAATTATTGATATAAAGATTTATGCACCCAAGGTGGTACTAGTGGTAAAGAATCCGCCTGCCAGTGCAGAAGATGCAAGAGATGCAGGTTGATCCCTGGATCAGGAAGATTCCCTGGAAATGGAAACAGCAACCCACTCCAGTATTCTTGCCTGGGAAATCCCATGGACAGAGGAGCCTGGTGGGTTACAGTCCACTGTGTTGCGAAGAGTCAGATGCAACTGAGCACAGCCAATAGTAGCACATCAATACATAAGGCAAATGCCAATAACCATAAAAGAGGAAGTGGACAGTAATACAATAATAGTGGGGGACCTTAACATCCCTCTCATCAGTGGACAGATTATCAAACAGAAAATAAGTTTAAAAACACCAGCTTTAAATAACAAAATAGATCAGATACACTTAACTGATATTTATAGTATATTCTACCCCAAAGTGGCAGAACACACATTTTTCGCAATTGTACATGAAACATCCTTTAAGATAGACCACATTTTGGGTCACAAAACATGCCTTGTAAAATTTAAGAAAACTGAATTTATGTCAAGCATCTTTCCTGACCCCAATACAACACTATGAAATTAGAAATCAATCACGGGGGGGAAAAAACCTGTAAAAACGCAAACACATGGAGACTAAACAGTGTGCTGCTAAATAATCACTGAAGAAATTAAACAGGAAATGAAAAATACAAAGAAACAGATGACAACAAAAACATAACAACCCCAAACCAATGGACCACAGCAAAAGCAGTTCTAAGAAGTTTATAGTAATTTAATCTCAAGAAACAAAAAATACCTCAAACAATGTAATCCTACACCTAAATCAACTAAAGAAAGAAGCATGAAGAAAATCCAAAGTTAGCAGAATGAAATAAATCATAAAGATCAGAGCAGAAATAAATGAAACAGAAACAAAACAATAACAAAGATCAACAAAAGTAAAAGTTGGTTCTTTGAGAAGGTAAACAAAATTGATGAATCTTTATTTAGCCAGACTATCAAGAAAGAAAAGGGAGAGGACTCAAATTGGTAAAATTAGGAATGGAAATTTTCTAATAAAGGGAAAATTCCTAAAATTTCTAAAAGGAGAAATTACAACTGACATCACAGAAATATGAAGGATCTTAAAAAGACTACTATAAGCAACTATAGCCAATAAAATGGACTACCTGGAAGAAATCTACAAATTTTTGGAAAGGTACAACTTTCCAAGACTGAACCAGGAAAAGTAGGAAATATAAACAGACCAATCCTGAGTAATGAAATTGAAACTGTAATTGAAAATCCTCCAACAAACAACAGTCCAGGACCAGATGACTTCACATGTGAATTCTATTAAACATTTAGAGGCGAGCTAACACTGATCCTCCACAAACTTTTTCAAAAAATTGTGGAGGGAGGAACTCTCCCAAATTTGTTCTATGAGGCCACCATCATCCTGATACCAAAACCACACAAAGATAAAACAAACAAACAAAAAATTATAGATCAATATCACTGATGAACGCAACCAAAAATTCTTGACAAAGTATTAGCAAAGAGAATCCATTAAATTAGCAAAGTGAACACATTAAAAGCATCCTACACTATGATCAAGTGGGGTTTATACCAGGAATGCAAAGGTTCTTCAATATATGCAAATCAATCAATGTGATACACCATAGTAACAAAAAATAAAACCAATGTATTCATCTCAATAGATGCAGAAAAATCTTTTGACAAAATTCAACATCCATTTACGGTAAAGTGGGCACAGAGGGAAACTACTTTAACATAATAAAGACCATATATGACAAACCCACAGCAAACATCATTCTCAAAGCTGAAAGAATTTCCTCTATGATCAGAACAAAGACAAGGATGTTNCATTTTGGGTCACAAAACATGCCTTGTAAAATTTAAGAAAACTGAATTTATGTCAAGCATCTTTCCTGACCCCAATACAACACTATGAAATTAGAAATCAATCACGGGGGGGAAAAAACCTGTAAAAACGCAAACACATGGAGACTAAACAGTGTGCTGCTAAATAATCACTGAAGAAATTAAACAGGAAATGAAAAATACAAAGAAACAGATGACAACAAAAACATAACAACCCCAAACCAATGGACCACAGCAAAAGCAGTTCTAAGAAGTTTATAGTAATTTAATCTCAAGAAACAAAAAATACCTCAAACAATGTAATCCTACACCTAAATCAACTAAAGAAAGAAGCATGAAGAAAATCCAAAGTTAGCAGAATGAAATAAATCATAAAGATCAGAGCAGAAATAAATGAAACAGAAACAAAACAATAACAAAGATCAACAAAAGTAAAAGTTGGTTCTTTGAGAAGGTAAACAAAATTGATGAATCTTTATTTAGCCAGACTATCAAGAAAGAAAAGGGAGAGGACTCAAATTGGTAAAATTAGGAATGGAAATTTTCTAATAAAGGGAAAATTCCTAAAATTTCTAAAAGGAGAAATTACAACTGACATCACAGAAATATGAAGGATCTTAAAAAGACTACTATAAGCAACTATAGCCAATAAAATGGACTACCTGGAAGAAATCTACAAATTTTTGGAAAGGTACAACTTTCCAAGACTGAACCAGGAAAAGTAGGAAATATAAACAGACCAATCCTGAGTAATGAAATTGAAACTGTAATTGAAAATCCTCCAACAAACAACAGTCCAGGACCAGATGACTTCACATGTGAATTCTATTAAACATTTAGAGGCGAGCTAACACTGATCCTCCACAAACTTTTTCAAAAAATTGTGGAGGGAGGAACTCTCCCAAATTTGTTCTATGAGGCCACCATCATCCTGATACCAAAACCACACAAAGATAAAACAAACAAACAAAAAATTATAGATCAATATCACTGATGAACGCAACCAAAAATTCTTGACAAAGTATTAGCAAAGAGAATCCATTAAATTAGCAAAGTGAACACATTAAAAGCATCCTACACTATGATCAAGTGGGGTTTATACCAGGAATGCAAAGGTTCTTCAATATATGCAAATCAATCAATGTGATACACCATAGTAACAAAAAATAAAACCAATGTATTCATCTCAATAGATGCAGAAAAATCTTTTGACAAAATTCAACATCCATTTACGGTAAAGTGGGCACAGAGGGAAACTACTTTAACATAATAAAGACCATATATGACAAACCCACAGCAAACATCATTCTCAAAGCTGAAAGAATTTCCTCTATGATCAGAACAAAGACAAGGATGTTCATTCTTGCCACTCTTATTTTATTATAGTTTTGGAAGTCCTAGCCATAGCAATCAGAGAGAAAAAAGAAAAGGAATACAAATTGCAAAAGAAGAAGTAAAACTGTCACTGTTTGCAGATGATATGATACTATATGTAGAAATCCTAAAGATGCCACCAGAATACTACTGGAGCTAATCAATGAATTTGGTAAAGTTGCAGGATACAAAATTAATGCACAGAAATCTCTTGCATGCCTATATACTAACAACAAAAGAACAGGAATCGAAATTAATGAAACAATTCCATTTACTACTGCAACAAAAAGAAGAAAATTCCTGGGAATAAACCTACATAAGGAGGCAAAAGACATGCACTCAGTAAACTATAAAACACTGATGAAAAAAATCAAAGATGACACAAACAGATGAGAAATATGCCATGTTCTTAGATTGGAAGAATCAATATTGTGAAAATGAATATACTACCCAAAGCAAACTACACATTCAGTGCAATTCCTATCAAGTTACCAGTGGTATTCTTCACAGAATTAGAACAAAAAATCTTACAATTTGTATGGAAACACAAAACACTCCAAATACCCAGAGTAATTTTGAGAAAGAAAAAACAAAGTTGGAGGAATCAGGCTCCCTGACTTTATACTACAAAGCTACAGTAATCAAGACAGTATGCTACTGGTACAAAAACAGAAATATACACCAATGGTATGGGACAGAAAGCCCAGAGATAAACCTATACACCTATGGTCACCTAATATATGACAAAGGAGGCAAGAAGATACAATGGAAAAAAGACAACCTCTTCAATAAATGGTTCTGGGAAAGCTGGACAGCTACATCTAAAAGAATGAGTTTAGAACATTAACATCATACACTAAAGTAAACTCAAAATGGATTAAAGACCTAAATGTAATAAGATTGGTCACTATAAAAACTCTTAGAGGAAAACATAGGAAAAGCACTCTGACATAAACCACAGTAAGATCTTTCTTGACCCACTTCCCAGAGTGATGAAAATAAAATCTAAACAAATGGGACTTAATTAAGCTTAAAAGCTTTTGCACAGTAAAGGAAACCATAAATAAGACTAAAAGACCACCCTCAGACTGGGAAAAAATATTTGCAAATGAAGCAATGGAGAAAGGATTAATCTAAAATATACAAAGAGCTCATGGAGCTCAATATCAAAAAAACAAACAACCCAATCAAATAATAGATGGAAGACCTAAATAGGCATCTCCCCCCAAAAGACATACAAATAGCCAAAAGACACATGATTAAATACTAAACATTGCTAATTTTGATCATTATGTTTCTATCATGTTACTATAATTAGTATTATAATATACTAATTATAATTATTAGAGAAATGCAAATCAAAACTGTAATGAGGTATCACCTCACACAGGTCAGAACGGCCATCATTAAAAAATCTACAAATAATAAATGCTGGAGAGGGTGTGGAGAAAAGGGAAACTTTCTGCATTGTTGGTGAGATTATAAATTGATACAGCTACTGTGGAGAACAGTATGGAGGTTACTTAGGAAGCTAAAAACAATTACCATATGATACAGTAATCTCACTACTGGGCATATACCTTGTGAAAACCATAATTCGAAAGGACACATGTTCCCAAAGTTCACTGCAACACTATTTACAGTAGCCCGGACACAGAAACAATCTAAATGTCCCATGGTAGGTGAATGGATAAAGAAGATGTGGTACACATATACAATGGAATGTTACTTAGCTACTAAATGGAATGAAGCTGGGTCATTTTTAGAGATGTGGGTGGACCTAGAGTCTGTCATACAGAGTGAAGTAAGCCAGAAAGAGAAAAATAGATATCACATAACAATGCATATATGTGAAATCTAGAAAAACGGTACAGATGAACCTATTTCCAAGTCAGGAAGAGAGAGATGTAGAGAATGGACATGTGGACCCAGAGGAGGAAGGGGAGTATGGGAATAATTGGGAGATTAGGATTGATATATACATTGTGCTATGCAGTGCTTAGTTGCTCAGTCAGTCATGTCTGACTCTTTGTGACCCTATGGACTGTAGCCCTCCAGGCTCCTCTGTCCACGGGGATTCTCCAGGCAAGAATACTGGAATGGGTTGCCGTGCCCTTCTCCACTGGATCTTCCCAACCCAGGGATTGAACCTGGGTCTCCCACATTGCAGGCAATTTCTTTACCATCTAAGCCACCAGGGAAGCCCAAGAACACTGGACTGGGTAACCTATCCCTTCTCCAGGGGAACTTCCTGACCCAGGAATCGAACTAGCATCTCCTGCATTGAAGGCAGGTTCTTTACCAGCTGAGCTACCTGGGAAGCATGATATATACACTACCATATATAAAGTAGATAGCTAGTGGGAACCTGCTACAAAGCACAGGAAGCTCGGCTCAGTGCTTTGTGATGACGTAGATGGTTGGGGTATGAGAAAGAGGTCCAAAGAGGGAGGAGATATATGTATGCATATGGCTGACCACTTCATTGTACAGCAGACACTAACACAACATTGTAAAGCAGTTTTATTCCAATAAAAAACCAATGTAAAAAAAACACAACAACTATCATGTAAGAAACGAGGCGCTGGTCTGTGTTTGATGCAGGATGCAGGATGCTTGGGGCTGGTGCATGGGGATGATCCAGAGAGATGTTGTGGGGTGGGAGGTGGGAGGGGGATTCAGGATTGGGAGCTCATGTACACCTGTGGTGGATTCATGTCGATGTATGGCAAAGCCGATAGAGTATTGTAAAGTAAAATAAAGTAAAAAAAAAAACCAGTGTAGAAGAGAATAAATACTACTGAAAATTGATCCTTTGGTTAGTAAAACTCACTTCTGGTCAAGAAGAAGCAAGAAAGAGGAAAAAAGAGCCTTCTTGGTGGCTCAGTGGTAAAGCAACTGCCTGCAAATGCAGGAGACCGGAGTTTGATCCCTGACTTGGGAAGATCTCACATGTCAAGGAGCAGCTAAGCCCACGCATGACAACTACTGAGCCTGTGCTCTAGAGGCTGGGAGCTGCAACTGCTGAAGCCCATGTGCCCTACAGCTCATGCTCTACAACAAGAGAAGCCACCACAATGAGAAGCCTGTGCATCACAACGAGAGTGTAGCCCCGGCTCACTGCAACTAGAGAAAAGCTTG
Source organism: Neotragus pygmaeus (assembly GCA_006410875.1). NCBI lineage: Eukaryota > Metazoa > Chordata > Mammalia > Artiodactyla > Bovidae > Neotragus > Neotragus pygmaeus. The sequence continues at coordinate 1,156,086 of SJYV01038288.1, forward strand.
CAGAGTAAAGACCCAGCATAGCCAGAAATAAACAAATAAAATTTTTTTTAAAAGAAAGAGGAAAAAATATATTTCCAACATCCAGAATGAAAATGGGGATATCACAATAGAATTTACATCAAAGTAAATGAATTAATTAATATAAAATATAAGTGAAAGTAAAAGAAAGTTTTGTAATAGGCAAACATAATTGACAGTTTAGATATTATGGACAAATTCCTTAAAAATCACAAGTCAAAATGGACACAATAAGAAAAAAAACCAATTCAGTCTTAAATCTATGGAAGAAATTGGTTCTAAAAATAAAAACCTTTCCACAAAAAAAGCTTGATACCTAGATGACTTCATCAGTGAATTCTTCTGACATTTAAAGAAGAAATAATTCCAATTCTATAAACATTGGAGTTTTTACTCCAGAAAATAGAAAAAGTTAGAGAATACTTTCCCCAAATATTTGAGACTTGCATAACTTTGGTGCCAAATCCAAACAAGCACATTAGAAAAAATGAAAACGTAGACATTTCTTTTTTATGAAGAGAGACTCAAAAGTCATAAACAGGTGTAATCTAGTGATATTTAAAAATTATATCATGAGAGATTCTTATAGGACATGGTAGAACCCTCTGGCTATTTGAACACTATAACCCAAAACACAGATATCACACCAAATCATCCAATTTACATTAACAATATGAATGACAAAAAAGAAGAAGAGACCTCTATATGCTCTGTTTTCTCAGTTTGGCCATGTGGTAGATACTGTGTCTTTAAAGACTGTGAAGATGAGGGGGCAAGCCTTTGTTACATTTAAGGAACTGAGCTCATCTGCAAATGCCTTGAGACAGTTACAAGGATTTCCATGTTATGGCAAACCGATGCAAATCTAGATGCAAAAACAGATTTGGATATAATATATAACATGTGTGGCACTTTTGCTGAAAAAAGAAAAAAGCCAAAACTGTGGAACTGACTGCAAAAACCAACCATGGACAAAAAGCCTGGTCAGGGAACACCGAATTCAGCTAATGCCCAGGGAAGTGCAGCACCAATCCTCAGGTCACTGGTTACCCTCCAAACAGTGCTTTATTCCTTCATGACTCATCAGAAGAGACCAGTGAGATGATGTTATCCATGTTGTTTAACCAGTTCTTTGGTTAACCATACTTAAGGAAGTATGTTTGGTACCTGAGAGGAACTGACATTGCTTTTGTTGAATCTGAAAATGATGGACAGGCTGGAGCTGCCAAAGATGATCTACAGGGATTTAAGATCACATTGTCCCATGCCATGATGATAACCAGCCAAGAAATAACATTTGGGATAAATGTTTTTAAAGGACTGGTATTATTTACAGTTTTGTTTTGATAACATTTGGGCAGGCCATTTTAATAATCGGGGGGAGAGGCAAAGTGTATGTGAAATTGTTGAAAGGATTTTAAAAAATTACGTGGTCTTTGTTTAGCGAAGGCCTTAATTTTGTACAATAAAACTTTTATTTGTATTCTGTAAAAAAACTATATCATGATCAAGTATGACTTATACTATCCATTCAAGAATGGTTTAATGTTAAAAAAAAAATAAAACACCACACAATCACTGTGATCCACCACATTTACAGAAGGAGAAAAAAAAAACTCAAAATATGCAAAAAGAAGTTGATGAAATTAAACAGATATTTAAAGCAAAAGTTCTTAAAACTATTAATACGAATTTCTTTAATTTGATAAACCATATCTACAAAAAAAATCTTTCAGAGACACTTCATGATGCAAACACATAATTCAATTTTAGATGAAAATATGTACTATTCTCTCCTTACATATAAGAATAGAAAAAATTACAACTATTATCTCTTTAATTCAACAAGGAATATTGGTGTTCCTAACCAGTGCAATAAGTTTTTTTTAAAAGTGTGAGGATTAGGAAGAATGAAAGAAAACTAGTCATTCTTACACACTATATTTATGTACTTAGAAAACCCAAAAGAATCTACAAATAAACTCTTGGAATTAAGTGAATTTAGCAGAGCTGTTAGGTATTGACATAATGTCAATATACAAAAGTCAACTGTATTTCCATATCTTACAAAACAATTAGATAATGGAACTAACAGTACCATTGACAATAGCATCAAAAATATTAGAAAAAAGTCTAAAGAAAGGTGAAAAGCCTGTATATAGAAAACTACAAAATATTACTTGAAATTAAATAAATGGAATCTATTTTGTATTTGTGGATTGGAAGACTCAATATTTTCTTAAACATTTCCCAAATTGATTGATAAATTCAATGCCATCTCAGAGTCATGCTGCTGCTGCTGCTGCTAAGTCGCTTCAATCGTGTCCGACTCTGTGCGACCCCGTAGACGGCAGCCCACCAGGCTCCCCCATCCCTGGGATTCTCCAGGCAAGAACACTGGAGTGGGTTGCCATTTCCTTCTCCAATGCATGAAAGTGAAAAGTGAAAGTGAAGTCGCTCAGTCGTGTCTGACTCAGCGACCCCATGGACTGCAGCCCACCAGGCTCCTCCATCCATGGGAGTTTCCAGGCAAGAGTAGTGGAGTGGGATGCCATTGCCTTCTCCGTCTCAGAGTCATAGTAGATGCATTTTTGTCCATAAGCTTATTCTGAAAATCATGTGAAAATGCAAAGGTTGAAGCATAGCAAAGATAAACAGGAGGAAAATTGAAGGATACACAATGAATATCAACTTATCCCATGATTAAAANCTCAGAGTCATAGTAGATGCATTTTTGTCCATAAGCTTATTCTGAAAATCATGTGAAAATGCAAAGGTTGAAGCATAGCAAAGATAAACAGGAGGAAAATTGAAGGATACACAATGAATATCAACTTATCCCATGATTAAAATTGTATAATTTTGTATAAAGCTAGACAAACAGAGCAATGAATGACATATCCTTTGAGAACCCAGGAGACCCACACATGCACCATCATCTGATTTCAGACAAAAAGTGACACTTCAGTGCAGTGGTGAAGACACTCTTTTTAATAAATGAGCTAGACCAACTGGATATTGTGTGGAGGGGAGTTGACACCTTTGTATATCATACCATAAACTAAAATTATTTCCAAGTGAATTGCACACCTAAATATAAAGGGGAAAAGAGACCTTCTAGAAGGTTAAAGAGGGGTAACTTGTAGCTTTTGAGAAGGCAGGTCAAGTGCAAAAACAGGAAAAGCTAATGTTTGGTGACTTAAGTCAATGGTGGTTACTGTGGAGGGATAATGACTGGACATGGGCATGAAAGAGCCTTCAGGCGTGCTGGAAGTGGTGAGGACAGTGTCTGCACATGAAAAACTCAGAGGTAAACCCTAAAGATCCATGCACTTCATGTAAGTTGTAAAGATAGAGAATCAAAACATCAAGAACATTCACAATATGCTTTCGTTTTTTTGGACTTGTATGTCTGTTCAACTTTTCACGTGTAATATTATGTAAATCTAAAATGTTTTTGGTTAAATAGGCTGTTTTTAAACGACAGAAATAAACGTTGATTTCTTCATGCTCTACACAGAGTAGGGAATCAGCAACTCCTGAGAAGATGGGTTCCTCAAACACAGGGACACTCATTCGTCTGTAATGTCAGAGTCCACTGTGGACCCGGAGTGTGACCGGCATCGGGAAGGCGGACTGAGTGGGAAGGATGCAGGTTACACCGCGACTCCCCTCCTCCTCTCCCACCCTCCAGTTCAGGGTGCTGCCAGGTGACAGGACAAACCCACCCTCTGCCAGTTCTGTGACTGCAGACCAGTGACTTAACCTTCTGATGGGTACCTTGTCATTTGGAAATAAGGACACTTCACAGAGTCACGTATGTTCAGTAAACAGTCCCTGGGCTCCAAGCCCCTGTCCCCAAGCAGCACCTGACTACCAGCGGGAGAGAAGAGTTGCAGCATGTGAAGTGGGTCTTGTTTGGGCACAGCGCCAAAGCCACCTCTGAGCCTGAAGCCAAAGAAAATCAGTTCTATTCATCTTTAGAATTGTTTAAAAAATATCTTGCCCATCATGGATTCTCTGGCACAAGTTGTGGTTTTTAAAAATACTGTGTTAAAATACTATTCATCTTGATGACTGAGTTGTTTGGTTCCTCACTTGCCTCTCCCCGGTGCAGGCCTTATTTGAACAGTAAAGTTCTCCAGCCTGGGCCTTACAGATCCAGACTCCAGGGAGTGTCGGGCACCCACATGCTGGTCATGGCCCTGAGTGGTGATGCTGGCACCCAGGGTGATGAAGGAGGTGCACTGCGGGGGCCCTGCACAGGGCCCTGCACAGGACNGGGCCTTACAGATCCAGACTCCAGGGAGTGTCGGGCACCCACATGCTGGTCATGGCCCTGAGTGGTGATGCTGGCACCCAGGGTGATGAAGGAGGTGCACTGCGGGGGCCCTGCACAGGGCCCTGCACAGGACCCAGAGGAGGAGGATGTATAGCTTTGACCCCTGAAAGATCTGTGGCAGGAGTGTAACTCTTCTGAGCTTGAAGGAGAACAGGGTCTAATCCTCTAGCAGAGTTGGCAGCCTCAACTGCATTTGGGTCAGTGTGTGGGGAGGGTCTTCCTGTTCCCTGCCCCTATCTGCACCAGCCTTCTTCCAAGAAAGGAAGGACAGCTGAGTCACTCTTGGAAGCTCCTGTTTACACTCTCTGTCCTTCACATCATTTTACCCAGGATGTTAAGTAACCTCTCTCTGTCCAGCATTGCTTTCCCAGGTTGTTCCCCAGATGGCCTGCTCCCTGGACTTCTGTGAACCAAAGAACTGGTCTCCAACAGCTGCAAGCACTCAATATGCAGACAGACATTTAACAAATCTGATACCTCCAGCCTACCCACTGGAGGTAGTTACTCTGGGGTCTTCTAGAAGGCATCCCAGGGCAGTGAGGGTGGGACAGGAACTCCATCAGGGGGACCCTGGGGATGAAGGTAATTCCCTGGATGGAAGAGAGGGCTTCAGGGTAAAGAAGAGGTTGTTAGGAGGTTGTATCTAGGTGGGCTTCCAGCTTTCTGTGAATCAGGGATTTTATTTGTTGCTTTTTTTTTTCCTGGCTGCACTGGGTCTTTGCTGGTACATGCAGACCCTCTCTAGTTGTGGTGAGTCAGGGCTATTCTCTAGATGTGTGCAAAGCCTTCTCATTGCAGTGGCTTCTCTTATTAAAGCAGAGCATGGGCTCGAGGTGTATGGGTTCAGGAGTTGTGGCTTGCAGGCTTAGTTACTCCATGGCCTGTGAGATCTTCCCAGACTAGGGACTGAATCCATGTCCCCTGTATTGGCAGGTGGATTCTTTACCCGTGGACCACCAAGGGAGTCCCTGGATCAGGAATTTTAAAAAATTACTCAAGTAATCATTATGGGGAAAGTACATGGATGACCACAAAATTTCTGAACAGAAGTCATAAGAGGGAGGTTACCTAACCAGATTTTGAACGTGTTAAAAATCAAAAGTATAGGTAAGAAACAAAATGATGAAGAAAATAGCACATGAGAGTATTGGATCATTTAAGTTCTTCAATCCAATGAGCAAAGAAGGCCTGTTATTATTTCAAATAATAAACTTCACCAAAGAGAAGAGAAGAGAACATATAGATAGGGTTCAGTTCAGTTCAGTCGCTCAGTCGTGTCCGACTCTTTGTGACCCCATGAATAACAGCACGCCAGGCCTCCTTGTCCATCACCATCTCCCGGAGTTCACTCAGACTCACGTCCATCAAGTCCATGATACCATCCAGCCATCTCATCCTCTGTCGTCCCCTTCTCCTCCTGCCCCCAATCCCTCCCAGCATCAGAGTCAACTCTTTCCAATGAGTCAATTCTTCGCATGAGGTGGCCAAAGTNCAAGCCCACCATGCTCATCTTCAGATGGCAAGAGCATTTTATCAATAGGAATGTAGCACTAACGTTTGTTGGCTTAAGTCAACTATTTGCCAATGTTATTCTGCTTTTAAGGTGCTTTTGCCTCTTTCTACTAATTGATACATTTGTTTCTGTAACTATAAATGTGTTCAAACTGGTTATTTTGTTTTTTGACAGTTGAGGAGTCATGTCTCTTTTAGGTGACTTCTGTTATCAATGCTTTAATCCATGCTGTTTCAATCTTTCAGTTAGCTATCAGAGGAAGTTGTATTTACACTGTTTCCAAATACTTTGGGGCAAAGACAGAGTACTTATATACTATGATAGTGTGAACCTTGGGAATGAGAATATATACCTTCCAGAGTTACTTAAGGGCTTAACTAAAATAAATACTAATGTGAAAAAAATCCCATCTCATAATTAAGGAAAAACTGGCTTTATTAGTGTGTATGGTATGTGTGTTGTCTTATGAGGTATTTTATTTTATCTTCTAACAGCCTTATGAGTTAGACTCATTATTATTCTCTTTGTTGTACTTGTAGTTTGATTTTATAAGTTATTAAGTTGTGAAGCTGATAATGTTTTTGAGTGTTTATGTCTCTGGTAGCAAATTTAATTCTAGTCTTGGTTTTCAGATAATTTGAAGTGTCCACTAATTTATTTTCTAAATGATAAGTTTTTCTTGCTTGGGATCTGTTCAGTCCTTTCCATCTTAGATTCATGGGTTCTGTTTCTTCAGTTATTCTCCTTTCTCCATTCTCTCCTAATGAATTCCTGTTAGATTGATGGCAGTGCTTCTGCGTCAGTTCTTAACATCTCTTAACGTTCCTATTGCTTTTCTCTGTGTGGGAGGCTCTCTGAGGCTAGCCATCCAGCTAATGGATTGCCTGTTTAGCCCTGCCTTTTGTGTTCTTCAGCCGCTCTATTGCATTCCCCCCCATGTTTTTCATTTCCAGACTAAGGATATTTAATTGGTTCTTTTCGTAAATCACCTACATTTATCTTATATGTGTCTTTTTTTCTTTTCTTTTTTTTTGAGGTAAAATTCACATAATATAAAATTTCACCATTTTGATCTCTTTTAAGTGTACGATCCAGTGGTTTTTAAATACATTCACAGTATTGTATGAGCACCAACACAGTCTAATTCTGGAACATTTTCATCACTTCCAAAAGAAAGCCTTTGCTAGTTAACAGTCACTCCTCTTTCTCCCATTCCCCTTGCTCTTGGCAACTACAAATCTGACTTCTGTTTGTATAGGTTTATTCATTTTCGACATTGCAGATAAGTGGAACCATGCCTTTAAGCCTGCCTGTTTTGCTTGGCATCTTTTCAAGGTTCCTCCATGTCACAGCACTTGTCAGTACTTCATTTCTTTTTGTCGCTAAATATTCCATTGTGTGGATGTATCATTAAGTATTTTATTTACCCATTCATCAGGAATAGATACTTGGGATGTTTCCGCTTTTTGGTTATTCAGAATAATGCTGTTACTTGTGAACAGGTTATGTTTGAACACCTGTTTTCAGCTCTCTTGGGTTATATACATAGGAGTGGAATTACTGGGTTGTACAGTAATATTGTGTTTAACTTTTTGAGGAACTGTGAAACTGGTTTGCAAAAGTAGCTGTGCCCTTTTACATTTTACCAACAGTGTATGAAGGTTCCAAATTTCTCCACATCCTTGCTAACCCTCATAATTGTCTTAAAAAAGAAAGAAGCCATCCTTGTGGCTATGAAGTGGTATCTTACTATGATTTGATTTGACCTTATATGTAGAAAATCCTAATATTAGTAGGAGTTTAATGAGGATTGTACTGAATGTTTAGATCAGTTTGAGGAATATTATTGATCTTTAACAGTATTACGGCTTCCAGTCAATGGACGGAGGCTGTCTTTCCATTTAATTTCTTTCAGCATTGTTTTATACTTTTTACTGTATAAGTGTTTTACTTCCTCGATTAAAGTGATTCTTAGTTATTTTATTCTTTTTGATGCTGTTATAATGGAATTATCTTAATTTCCTATTTGGATTCTTCATTGCTAGAGTATAGAAGCACAGCTGATTTTGTGTGTTGATTTTGTTTTCTGCAACTCTACTAAATTTGTTTATTATCTCTAATAGTTATTTTATGGATTGGTTAGGATTTTTCATATAAAAAGTCATATCATTTGCAACTAGAGGTAGTTCTTCCTTTCCACTTTTGGATGCCCTTTATTTCTTACTGTAATTGCGCCAGTTAGTTCAATTCTGGTTAAGCAGTGAGAGTCCACAGACTTTTCTTGATCGTTACCTTCGGGGNCATATCATTTGCAACTAGAGGTAGTTCTTCCTTTCCACTTTTGGATGCCCTTTATTTCTTACTGTAATTGCGCCAGTTAGTTCAATTCTGGTTAAGCAGTGAGAGTCCACAGACTTTTCTTGATCGTTACCTTCGGGAAAACATTCCAGTTTTTCACTGTTAAGCTATTAAGTTTTTCATAGATGACTGTTCTCAGATTGAGGAAGTTCCTTTCTGTTCTTAATTAGTTGAGTGTTTTTATCATAAAAGGGTGTTGGATTTTGTGAAATATTTTTTCTGTATCAAGATAATCACATGGATTTTCTCTCTTCATTCTACTAATATGGAGTATTACATTAACTGATTCTTCAGTGTGAACCACCCTTGCATTCATAGTTTATCCCACTTTGTCATGGTGTAGAATTCTTTTAATGTGCTGCTAGATCTGGTTGGTAGTATTTTGTTGAGCATTTTGCAGTTATATTCATAAGAGATACTCATCTGTAGTTTTCTTGTGTGTGTGACTTTCAACTTGTGTGTTTTTGTGATTGTGTCTTTTGTAAATACCATATGGTAATAAGATTTTTCCTTTACTTTTAGCTTGACAATCTCCTTCTGGAGGGTTAAATTATTCATATATTTAGAACTATATTTTTCTACAACACTTGTCTTTCTCTTTTGATTTCTGTTTTCTTTCTTTGGTTCCTCTTCACCTCATTTGTTATGATTTTATTGAGTTCCCTCCAATCCCCCCTCCCCCCTTTTTAACAGCATGAAAGTTGTATACTTACTTTTCTTTTTTATAGTTTATTATGATGTGTCTGGGTATGGGTTTTCTTTTATTTAAGTTGCTTGATATTCCATGGGATTCAGTGAATTTGAGAAATTGTGTCTTTCATCCATCCTGGAAAGTTCTTAGTTTTCACTTCTTTGAATATTGCTTTTCCCCAGTTGTCATTATTATGTCTTTCTCCATCTCCGGTGTTGAAGCTTCTCGGCTTATTTTCTGGGCCTTCCAGCCACTTGAGTCTTCTGTTGCTCTGTGTTTCCCTCTGCCTGATTCCTTCTGGTCTGCCTTCCAGCTCGCTGGCGCTCTTCAGTTACATTCCAGCAGTGTCTAGCTGTCAGTTAGCTTCCTGATTTTATAGCTTCTTTCATTTCCAGAGATTTTATTTGCCTCTTTTTCACTTCTTCTCATCTTCTTTCTCCTGTCATACTTTTACTCTAAAACATATTAAATATGTTTAGTTTATATTCTTTATCTTATCTCAGGGTCAGTAGTCTTTGTGGTTTGATTCGTTGTTTTTTCCTGATTTTTTTCTCATACCAGTTTGTTTCCTCTTATTTCAATGTTTTGTTTGTGTGTTTCCCGTGTTTTAAAACTTTTTTGGAGGGTTGTGTATGTGTGTGTGTGTGTGTGGTTAATCTTTTATTTTGAAATTCACTTTAGGAGTTTGTGTCATACAGGTAGTCATTTCCAGTCCTAAGTTCAGGCTTTTGATTAGGAACCTTGAGGTGATACTTCTTTTCTTTTCTATATGGAGCCAGGGTTCAGATGGTCAAATTCCCTTCAGTTGGTCAATTTTCCTTTAAATACTTATCCACTGAGTGTCTTATATTTGGAAGTCCCCATTTCAGGGAAGACGGTGCCTTTGATCTGATCTCCTACTCATATTAGCCCCACCTGTGTTTCTTGTCTCCTGTTAAATGCACATTCTGAGCCACTAGAGAATGTGTAGTTTGGTGAACTACGGACAGTAGGCCAGCTCCACCTTGTGGCCTGTTTTATATGGTTCACTAGTTAAGAATGATTTTTACCACTTTTAGAAAATCATTATTAAAAAAAAAAAGAATATGTGAGACTGTAGTCCCCAGTCCTAAAATATTTACTCTAACGTTTGACACACAGTTTGCAGATCTCTGCTCTAAACGGTCAGGGATTAACAGGTACCATTGACTCTAGCACTTGAGTCCATTGGTGGATTAGCACTTGCTTACTGTCTTTTCTTCTCAGCTCTATGTTCGAAAGGCTTTTTTTTAATGTTAATTTTCAGTTTGTTGTATTGGGTTGACGTCTAAATCTTTTATTTGTATGAATTAATCAGTTTTCTCTTTGTTTTGTTTATGGCTTCAAAGTTCTAAAGGCTTTCTGTTTATTTAATCTTAAAAAAATCTCGATATAAAAGTAGTGTTGGTATATGGATGTACATAATCTCTTAGTCATTTTAATTTCACTGAGTAAGGTAATGGCTAACTTAGCCTTACATTTTACAAGATGTTTTGTTAAGTATATTATGACTTGGATTTCTGCAGTGGAAGTTATTGTACTAATTTGTATTCTAACCAGTACTGTATGTAGGAATAGCCCTACCTCACTAATTCTCACCTGTATTGAATATGATCATTTAAAAAATGCTTTAAAGTTTTTTACACCAGAAATGATATTTCACTGTTGCTTTGCCTCCTTTTTAAAAGTCATTAAGGTTGTTGGATGAAGAAGAAGCGACTGACAATGATTTAAGGGCAAAATTCAAGGAACGTTGGCAAAGGACGCCATCCAATGAACTTTATAAGCCTTTAAGAACAGGTAAAAATGTCCCTAAATGGCTTTCACTTGAGTAAGTTCTCAGTTTGTATCCACAGTTTTTGCTTGATTGAATTAGGCTCTGTATGAAAATCCAGGTGGTTTGCTTCAGTTCCATGTAAGATAAAAAATAACAAGGATGTTCATCATGATAAGTTCAGATTCTTAAGAAAGTTAAAATATTAAAATGATCCTGTAACTCTTACTTCCGATCCAAGCTTTCTGCATATTAGAAAAAAAGATAAATGAGATATTATATAAATATATGGTGTTGTGATTTCATTTCATTTAGTAGTGATACTGCTGCTACTAAGTTGCTTCAGTTGTGTCCGACCCTGTGCGACCCCATAGACAGCAGCCCACCAGGCTCCCCCATCCCTGGGATTCTCTAGGCAAGAACACTGGAGTGGGTTGCCATTTCCTTCTCCTGTGCATGAAAGTGAAAAGTGAAAGTGAAGTCGCTCAGTCATGTCCGACTCTTAGCGACCCCATGGACTGCAGCCTACCAGGCCCTCCGTCCATGGGATTTTCCAGACGAGTACTGGAGTGAGCTGCCATTGCCTTCTCCGTAGTAGTGATACTACCAGGTAGTAAAAGATGAGTTTTAAATTAACCTGAAGCCAAATTATTATTTTTAAGACCTTGATTATAAAGATTTTGTGCTTGTTCAGATGAACGACGTCTAGACTTGCTTTATTTCTCTGTAAAAAGTATTTAATACTGTTGTGATTTTTCTAAAAATGTATCTGCTTTTCTTATCAGTCAAATTGAAAGAGTGATCCTTTGAGATAGTAACGTTTTTGAAATAAGTTGTAACAGTTTTTGGAGCGAATATTATTTTTCTATATTAATGAGTTGCAGAAAAAGATTAATGTCAATTGGCTTTTATTTAGTGGGCTGTAACCACAAAGGTGTTTTTTTTTTTTTCACTAAGGTGTTTTAAGGTTATAAAACACTAAAGATAGAAAGACTGACAGAAGCTCAGTTTCTGTCATCTGGTGCTTTGGGGCTGACAGGCAGACAGGTAAAATTGGAGAACAAAATTGAAAGTACAACCAGCTTACGCACGTCACTGTTAAAATCATTCCTGTGCTCTGGTAACATTGTTCTCTTCTTCCACAGAGGGAAACAACTTCAGAACCGTTTTGGATAAAGCCGTGCAAGCAGATGGACAGGTGAAGGAGCGTTACCAGGCTCACCGAGACACCATTGCGCTTCTGTGCAAGCCGGAGCCAGAGCTGAACGCCGCCATCCCTTCTGCTAACCCGGCGAAGACAATGCAGGGCAGTGAGGTAAGGACCTGCGCTCCAATGTGNACCAGAGTGAACTAACTTGGGCTAGCAAACCAGACGGTGGGATAGCTACCACGTGAAAAGCTCTAACATAAGACACCACCAGCACTGCACACAGAACAAAGGATGGAACCGAATTAGCCTGCTGCAGACTATCTCTTTCCAGTGAGAGGCACCCAGAGCCAGAAGGGCTGGAAGGGGGCAATCACAGCCCCAGAGAAACATTAACTTCTAAACAGCAAGTAAGCTTCTTTGCTAACTAAGACTTCTTGGGGTTCTGGACAGTCACCATCTGCCTAAGAAGGGGCACAAGTTGTACACCCAGAAAACTGAGCAGCAGGTACAGGAAAGGTGGTAAATTGCAGTGACCACGCTCGCTAAACACTCGAGCTGCCTGGACCTGGGAAAGGCACAAAATGCAGGCCCAACTGAATCTGTGCCTCTGAGGATTACCTGAGTGACTGAGTCTGAGCAGCTTAGACCAGGGAGGAGCATGCAGCCCAGAGCCAGCCTCAGACGGTTTCTGGCGGAGCAACCTAGAGCCTGAGTGATGTGTGCTGTGAGTAGGGGCAGGCCCAGCATGCCTGAGACATTATGAGCACANGAGTCTGAGCAGCTTAGACCAGGGAGGAGCATGCAGCCCAGAGCCAGCCTCAGACGGTTTCTGGCGGAGCAACCTAGAGCCTGAGTGATGTGTGCTGTGAGTAGGGGCAGGCCCAGCATGCCTGAGACATTATGAGCACATGCCAATGTTATTTGTTTGCAGCATCCCTCCCTCCCCACAGCGCGACTGAAGAAGTTAGCCTAAAAACAAAAAAGTGTCCATCACTGTCCCCCTTGTGTCAGGGCTAAAAACAGACACTGAAGAGACCAGCAAACAAAAAAATCTAAAACAGAGGGAACCGCCTTGGAAGTATAGGTCTTAAGAAATATAAGCCAGACCAAGGAACTATCCCAAAATGAACTGACCTCACACTGCCCACAATAAGAGCAGAGAAAGGCCCAGATATACCTTTAATATTTTTACGATCATTCTTTTTGNAGATCAGCCCTGGGATTTCTTTGGAAGGAATGATGCTAAAGCTGAAACTCCAGTACTTTGGCCACCTCATGTGAAGAGTTGACTCATTGGAAAAGACTCTGATGCTGGGAGGGATTGGGGGCAGGAGGAGAAGGGGACGACCAAGGATGAGATGGCTGGATGGCATCACTGACTCGATGGACGTGAATCTGAGTGAACTCCGGGAGATGGTGATAAACAGGGAGGCCTGGCGTGCTGTGATTCTTGGGGTTGCAAAGAGTCGGACATGACTGAGCGACTGAACTGAATGTGATACAAAGTACCTGTTTTATTAAGAGGTTCAAGCATAATGGGTAGGGCTGTTTTTTCTTTCATTCTGAAGGGGCCAACTATCTAGTTACTTATCTTTGTTCTGTTTGGGCAGCTGTATTTAGGTACTGAGAGGATGTTAGTTTCTATACTCTATAAGATAGTCTGTTTCAAGACAGTCCTGACTTTCAGCTTTATTTACTAGACTATGTTTTTAAAAACATAATGTTTTTAATTCTGCATAGTCCTATTTCTCCCCTAGCTTTATTTCACTTGACTTTTATAAAATTTTTGGACTTCTGTTAGGCATAACATATGTATAGAGGAAAATGACATTTCTTACTTTCCTAATGGCCAAGCAACCTTCACGTAGTGTTAAAGTCAAGGTTGAGATTCCATTATCAATTTAAATTCATCAAGAGGTACAGCTATCAAAACCTTTTCAAATTTATATGCTACTGTATCCCCCAACACAAACTGTATTACCTGATTATAGAAATCCTTATAATTCAGCAGAATAAAGGATACTTTAATTCTTGGTCTGTTCCTCATTTTTCCTCTGTTCTTGTCTGAGTGCTTATATGCTTAAGCCTTTTAGTCCACAGTGCATGCAAAGTAGAGAGTTAAACCGTGAGACATAACCAACAGTTAATAATAATGGCTCCTACTTATGGAGCACTTAGCCTGTGTTAGAAATTACATGAAGCACTTATATGGACTTACTTCAGTCTTTACAACTGTCCTGACATACAGGTACTATTATTCTTGTTTTGCAGATGAATTTTCCAGGTAAACTGCCCTTGGTTATACAGTAACAAAGCCCATGATACTCACTAAGGAAGTATGATCAGAGAATTGAAATATTTTTTTCTATGTCATCATGTTTCACTTTGCTGGACAGCTAGATCCTTCATTTCTGTATTGCAGTTTTGATTTAATTTTGTGTTTTGGATGGGTAGAAGAATGTTCATGATTCAGAAGGTTCCTGCAGAGGACTCTCAGCCCTGTTCTTTCCACCTTATTCCCATCTGCTCTGTATACGTAACAATATTCATTAGTGTCTGGTCTGTGTTTAGTGCTTTTATATTTGAAAAATACATATGCACACAGATATACATAATATATTATGTGTGTGTATAGCTTTATATTCTGGTTTCCCTTCTCATTGAAAATGCGACATACAATGTATATGCTTTTGTACCCTTTTTCATTTAGTAATATGTCCTGGAAGTCATTTGCAAGCAAGACTTTGTCCTGCTTGTCTAACGTCAGGTTCTACTAGGCCCCTTTAATAGACTTTGCTGTGTCCATCCAGCCTGATTCTTTGCCCTCTTCTTCCTTTTAGACTGTCTGTGGTTTGATGATGCTTAGACCTCGGGGAGTCACGTTAGAACATGTTAAGAGACTCTGCATTTAAGATAGGACGCCTAGGAGATAAACGGTGGTTACCAGAGGCTGAAATGTAGAAGAAACTAGAGGCTTTTCCTCAGGTTTTGGTGTTCACATGGGAAGGTCGCTCTGGACCCTCTTGTCAAGGAGCTGATGACGAAGGCCAGGGACTGCAGAGCAGGACAGAGCTTCTTAGGCACAGGCAGTAGGTGAGGGGATCTTTGGAGCTGAAATTGCTGCTGGTAAGAAACAAATCGGATGGAGATGGGGTTCTTGGACTGTCCCTTCTTTGCCTGCTTTCTTGCTCTGAGCATTCTTGGTCGAGCAGAATGAGGGCTTGGGGTTGCCCAGCTGAAGTGTGAAGAGCTGTGAGTGAAAAGGAGCAGCTCACAAGGGTCTTAGAGGGCACTTGAACCCTGAAACACTATTACCACATAGGCGTGTTAGGCATTTATGAATCATGTGGCTGTTAGGCAGAACTCATGATGTGAAGAGAGAGAGGACCTACCCCTTTTTTCTCTCCCAAGATTTAAAATCAGTTTATCAATGTATGACTGACAGCTTTCTCTCTCTCTCTCTCTCCGCCTCTCGAGTGCTGTCTCCATGTATCGTTATCTCTGTTTTTATCTCCATGTCTCCCTCTCTCAGTCTCACTATGTTGGCAAAATGGGGTATCTCTTGACAAAACCCACCTTCCTCTACATCATCGTGAGGACGCAGTGAAGTATAAACGTGGTTAGAGAGTGGTTTGGAGTCAGGCAGACTTAGGTCTCAGGTTTCACCTCTGCTCCTTTAGTAGCTGTGTAACCTCAGGCCGGTGACTTAATTTTTCTGAGACTTAGTTTCTCCATCTGTGGAATAGAGGTAATAAATACATAGTCTATGGGATATTGTAAGGAGTACATTAAAGTAAATCTGTGAAGTGTTTAGGGCCGTGCCTGGCACAGGATAAATGTTCAGTGAATCTGTTTTCATTACTGCTGCTGCTATTGCAGGCTGAACCACTAAAGGTACAGCAGTGTCTGTATGTAAGTAAACCTCATGTCTGAATTATACTTGGCTCTCTGAGAAATCATCTCTCCCTGACCCTGGTGAACCTTTGTATAATTCCCTTCTGGTAATTGGCTTCTGGTTTTTTGGGCAATTCAGCTAAAAGTTTTGTTTAAATTGTATAGGTGGTGAATGTCTTAAAATCCTTATTGACAAATCTTGATGAAGTAAAGAAGGAAAGAGAGGGGCTGGAGAATGACCTGAAATCAGTGAATTTTGACATGACGAGCAAGTTTCTGACTGCTCTGGCTCAAGATGGTGTGATAAATGAAGAAGCTATTTCTGTTACCGAACTGGATCGAATCTATGGGGGTCTCACAACTAAAGTCCAGGAATCTCTAAAGAAACAGGAAGGACTTCTTAAAAATATTCAGGTAAAGTTTATATACTTGAGTAAGATTTTTATTTAAAAAATTATAGAAGGAATAATCTGTATACAGGAGGGATAATCTGGACTAAATCTATCCATTTAGGATTGTGTTTTTGGCAAGTATTCCATATTAATAGAAACCTGTAAACTATTGGTTATATTTTCATGCCCACTGAATTTGGGGTAATTTTACTAATGGAAAGCTATGAAGTACTGTGCAACTCCAAAGGGAATATATTAGGTAAATATCTAATAATAACTCAGTGTAATCATAGGTGATTTTCATAGTTGGAAAAGTATCAATAAAAATGTCATGAGCTATATTAATTTCATAAATAAATATAACTGCATAAATCTTTCTTTTCATAAGGTCTCACACCAGGAATTTTCGAAAATGAAACAATCTAACAATGAAGCCAATTTAAGAGAAGAAGTCTTGAAGAATTTAGCTGCTGCGTATGACAACTTTGTTGAACTTGTGGCTAATTTGAAGGAGGGCACAAAGGTATGAAGCACACAAAAAAAGAAGAGCTAACTGACCAGTATGGACGTGAGGATGTAGTTTGAGAAGTTAATTGGTATTTCCAATTGGACCAAATCATTCTTCATCTTGAATTCCTTAGCTTTCATGACTTTGGCCCCTGAGAGCTTTGTTATAAGTGGGAGAAAGCTTAATGAAGGTGGTGGATTTCATAGGAACTTTGCAGAATGAGTGTGCGTAGACATTCATTTCAGGTAGCAGGAATTAGCAAAAGTCAGCAATACTTTGTTACGTGATAGAATGTCGGCCAATCTGAGTGAATCATGAGGGAATAGGAGTAGTAGTCAGAGCTGATGCGTGATGGGGAAGGGGGCTGGTATGACTTTTATAGTCTCTGCTGATGGTTTAGACGATGATAGATTTGTGATAAGCTTGTGTCTTAGAGGCTTACTGAATATGTTTCAGTATTTTCTAGCCTTCCCTTTAAATATTTTTGGGGAAATGCTTATATTTGGTTTGAGCAATTTTGGGGAGCAAGTGATTTTTTTAAGTTTTTCAAATGCGTAATTCTTTTGGTACTTTAACTCCACAATGATGACTGAATAAAGTTATCTTGATTTTAATACAGTAAGTATAATGTAAAACCCTCTAAAGAGAGCATAGAAATACTGCCAAAACCTTCCAAAGAGAGAGGATAGTAAAATGCCATTTTAATTTGATTTAAAATGCTTTGTTGAAATAGGTAAACTGAGAAAACTCTCCAGAGTGCTTTTGGAAATCCTTCGAAAAGTTTCTGAAATGATGCCTGCATTTCTGAAGTGAACATGCAGATCTAATGTTTCCACTTAAATAGGTTGTTTTTATTAAGAAGTTGATTTTTCTCTAGGAATTGGGAACTTGTTCACGATCATGAAACTTAACTTGTCACTGAATTTTTGGTGATAGCACTTTCTAACGATTATTTTTTTCAAAATATTTTAGGTCATATTTAACAATAAGATACTGGACTTAAGTGGTATGAGTGTCTCTCATGCAGAGGGTTTTAGTTACTTAACTGTTATTGACAAATGAGCTTTAAATTGTGTTCCTCTTAGATTAAAAATTGTTCTGGTTTATCACTTATGTTTGTTCTTTGCTTGTAGTTTTACAATGAGCTGACCGAAATACTTGTCAAGTTCCAGAACAAATGCAGTGATATAGTGTTTGCACGGAAGACAGAAAGGGATGAACTCTTAAAGTAAGTTTATTTTCTGTATCAAATTGTACTTTTGAAGTATTTTTCTTAAAAACAAAAAAAAATCATATTCTTGCTACCTCTTTTAGAAAAATCAGATGTAGGTACTCCTGTGGTGGGTTGGCAGTGTGAGTTAGCAATTTCCTTCATTTCCTCTGTGGTGGTTTACAAAGCAACAAGCAACCAGCTGCATGATTCAAGAACAACAGGATGTAAAGGAGCACACTCTAGATGAAGGGAGAATAGTGATGTCATAGAAGTGATGGCAGCACAGCTCGTGTGACGAGCTCAGGGAATGCCAGTAAACACGAGCAGTTTACCTTGAAGAGGCAGATGGGGTACTTGAATGGAGCTGCAGGCACAGCATGAGGGAGAGAGGATTTACAGCTCAGAAAATGTCAGCAAAACACTTTCCATAGGGCCTGCTGGGCAAGCAACATAGGACTCACTCTGTGTGGAGTGATGGAGAGCTGACTCAGCATTGATACCTGTTAAGATGAGAAAGAGAGCAAAATTTAACAAAACTAATAGATGAAGAACATTCACCAGAATAACATTGTCACAGAACAGGTGAAATTTTACTGTGAATTAAAAGGTTAGGAAACAATGACTAAGGATTACCACAAACAAAGCCAGTACTCAAGGAAGATGGTAGGAAAACAAGAGGTCATAAAATATGAAGTGTCAGGATTTAGGACACAATTGGAAGAGAACAAAACCATCACAGATGTGAGATGGAATGAGAAGGAGCCAAAGCAAGAAAAGACAGGGAAGAAAACACAGGAGCAAGGAGAGCAAAGAAGAAATCAAAGAAAATGAAACCAAAGCAAGGAACAGGATTAAAAAAAAGTAGAGAAGGTGGGCAAAGAAGATCTACCATATGTAAAACTGAATTCCCTTCAAAGAAGAAAATCCCAAACAGTGAACAGAACAAATACTTAATAATATNGCAAGGAGAGCAAAGAAGAAATCAAAGAAAATGAAACCAAAGCAAGGAACAGGATTAAAAAAAAGTAGAGAAGGTGGGCAAAGAAGATCTACCATATGTAAAACTGAATTCCTTTCAAAGAAGAAAATCCCAAACAGTGAACAGAACAAATACTTAATAATATTACTCAAGAATATTCTTAGAATAAGTCCTTTTGAAAGGGTATACATCATTTGGTCAGAAAAAACGAGTAAGAACTGTTAACACTTATTTGTGTTAAGGCATATACATTATTAGCCTTCAAAGATAATGCCAAAACTTCCCTGGTGGCCCAGTGGTCAAGGCTCTGTGCTCCCAACACAGGGAATAGGTTTGATCCCTGCTTGGGGATCTAGGATCTCACATGCACATGGTCTGGCCAAATAAATATTCTTTAAAAAAGAAAATGGCAGAATCCTATTAAGGCAGTCAGGCAGATAGATCAGCTCAGTTTATAAAAAGGTGAAGAAAACTTAGGCTGGCAGCACTGCATGCTAGAAGAGAATGGAATGATTGCTATTCAACTCAAGGAAAGCAAATATAAGACAAAGATTTTATATCCGGCCAGCCTGTCCTTCAGGTATATTCAAAGTCAGCTGGTCATTAGTGATGAATATGAAGAACNTGCTGCTGCAGAGGGTAACGCAGACTTTACATTGTAGAGCTCTGGTGGGCACCACTTTGATCAGGTGACCAGCATTCTGATGATTTGCAGTATAAAGAATATGCATTCTTTATTCATGGATCACTTCTGAAATTTTGCTAAAAAATGTTTACCTTGAGTCTAATGAAGTCTTTGGAACCAACTTCCAGTTTATAGCAAAGACAGTGATAAAACCATAAATTAAATCGTGCTGTTAGGCAACACTTGGACAACCTAGAACAGGAACATTTTTTGAGACACTTGGCTTGGTTTTCTAAAGGTGAATATTACAGAAAGAGAAAAGATAGATGGAGAGGGCTTCTAGATTAAAAGAGAGGAAAGACTCAGAATAATCAAATGTAGTACATGAACCTCAATTGGATCTTGGTTAAAACTCTTATAGGTGTTTTTATGGAAAATAAGGAAACTTGAATGTACGGTGGATACTCAGTAATACTAGGGAATAATTATTAATTTTGGAGTAACTATTAATTTTCTCAGGGTGAAATGGTATGATGATTATATAGGAGAATATTAGGACTTGTATACTGAAGTCTTTTAAGGCCAGTGTCCTTAAGTTTGCAGCTTAATTTTCAAATGGTCCTGCAAATATGTAGAGATAAATATAAGAATATAATTACAGGTAAAGCAAAAGTGGCCAAATGTTAATAATTAATGAATTGGTAATTATGAGATTATTTATGATAGTACTCTCTTAAGTTTTCTGGTGTTTGAAATTTTAATATGAAAAATCATGGGGCCAGGAGGAGATAAGAGAGAAAAACACTATCTGACCCGTTCCTTCCTCCTCCCTCAAATGTGTGACCACAGATGGGAGCAGTAAATGATTAAATATTGGGCATCAGGAAAAGAGCAGTGCTATGGAATATCCACAAATTGGAGAATTATTTTTCAACTACAGTACATTCCTGGAGTGGTGAGCCCACATTTAAGAATGGGAATTAGAAATACATTCGGTTGGATTCTGGAGTTTCTCGTATGCTCTCATTCATTTTAATTGATAGCAATTTGACAGAAAGCTGACATGTGTTGTAGTCAGTGCTGACTTTTTCTTACAGCCTACTAAGCCCCAGCCCCCAGCCCGGCCTCCACCTCCCGTGCTGCCAGCAAATCGAACTCCTGCTTCAGCTCCAGCTGCGGCTCTAGCTCCAGCCCCGGCTCCGGCAGGCACTGGGACCACTGTCCCAGCTCCATCACAGACTCCTGGTTCAGCTCCCCTGCCTCAGGCCCAGGGACCCCCGTACCCCACCTATCCAGGGTATCCCGGGTAAGAGTGAAACTCCGTATGTTCCAGTGAATTGGCTAAGGTTTCTAACTCTGGTTAGTCTTTTAAAAACAAGGTCACCCATTCTCTGAATGGAGATGTCATAGAGGCTACATTGTGTCAGCTCACATAGAAATATAGTAAGTTATAGTCACTTTGAGCAGTTGAATAGCCATTTCCTGAGTTTNGTTTCTAACTCTGGTTAGTCTTTTAAAAACAAGGTCACCCATTCTCTGAATGGAGATGTCATAGAGGCTACATTGTGTCAGCTCACATAGAAATATAGTAAGTTATAGTCACTTTGAGCAGTTGAATAGCCATTTCCTGAGTTTATTTAATTTTTTTAGTTTTTACATGTTGGGTTTATTGTAAACATGCCTTCTGTATGGAATTCAGAATGTGCTTCCTTGGTCATCTTTATTTAGGTAATAAACAGATAGGTGCCTTTTCTGGACTTAGCAAGACTGATAAGGCCTTCTTCACATATCTGTACTCTTGACGTCTTGACATTCCGATCAACTCTTGAACCAGGAATCTATCTAATTATGGCATATACTTAAAGATCAGCTGTCTTTGTTATTTTTGTAATCTTAAAAATCCAGACATTTAACTTCCTTTTAAGATGTCTGCCTGACTTAGTAAGTAAATTGTATCTTCCAAATGTTAAACCTGTGAAACCAGTATAAACCTATGAGCATTACAGTAAACATTGAATCTTGTAAAACAGAAATGGACTCCGATTGCCACAGTAAAATGAAGAGTCTCTGTTTTTATTCTTGGTGATGGTTGAATATTTAATCTTATTTCCTTCAAGAATGTTTACTTGGGTAGTATTAAATACTTTTTTCTTTCATTTCAATTAATAACAGGATAGAACTCTTTTCTCTAGCAAGTACCTTGGAACAGCTGTTTTTCTGTTTCCACTGTTCTCTAATAGACTGAGAAATAGAGGGAAATGTGGTTTTCTTGAAAAAAACTTCATTTTAGAATAATTACTGTATGGTTCATTTTCTAGTATTTGATTTACCAATCTAGCTTTGTTTTCTTCTTCCATCAGGTACTGCCAAATGCCCATGCCCATGGGCTACAATCCTTACGCGTATGGCCAGTATAATATGCCGTATCCGCCAGTGTATCACCAGAGCCCCGGGCAGGCTCCGTACCCGGGACCCCAGCAGCCTTCATACCCCTTCCCTCAGCCCCCACAGCAGTCTTACTATCCACAGCAGTAATATGTCAGCTCAGAAGCTCAGCTGGTTCAGTTCAAAGAGAAAGAAATACCAACCCTGCAATAAGTGTACTAAACTCTACGCTCTGGTTACTATAACGTCCTCTACTGTACTGAATGCAGTGTATAATTTCTGTCTGCGGCTAGAAGCTGTGCCCCAGTTCCACACTTGATTGTACTTGGGCGATTTGCTGCTGTTGCAGTGTAAACACTAAGTATAATAGAATTTGAAGTAAATTACAGTTCATAAAAGTTGAAAATGAGAAATTAAACCTACCAGTGAAACGTTTGAAATTATTACACTTAAGTATGTGATTGGAACATCAGATGCTTACAACGATGGTTTAAGTACGGATATACAAGAAAACTAAGTTATCTTTCTCTTTTGGTTTATTGATTTGGTTTGATTTTCCTTATGCTATTTTGCATAATCAAAACATTGTAAATCTTTTAATTTAAAAATAAATTCCTTAAGAACAGTTGTTATTGTTATGTTTTGTCATTGATTCTCATTGCTGTCTAATTTCTTCCTGGCACTAGTCTCTCATTTTATGTGTATATAAGTTAAACAGATCCTGTGTTAAGTGCATGATTAATGCAAGTTAATAGTCAGGTTCAATATATCTTATAGGAAAACCAAAAGAATAATAACCATAATTTATCTTTCATATGCTGATTAGTAAATTAATTTTGACATTTATTTTGAAAAATCTTATAATGTGGAAGAAACAATTGCTACCAAAGATTCTTCAAATATTCAAGTGAATATGTATATTTAATATTTTATTACTAACTTCTCCAAGAAATCAATACAAATTCTGGTAAAAATTTTTTTCTTTTTTTCATAATCTGGTTAAAATAAATACATGTCATTAACAGTACTGTCTAATGTAATGGAATTGTTTAAAGAAAATTTACTGTACCCTTCTGTCCTTTTTTTCACCTTACTGTCTTAACCTAGTAACATTTAATGCACAATGTGTATGAATAGATATGATAAGCCCTTTCATTTTTATGCTCCTAAAAGATTGGACTATTTTATAATTCAGGGAGTACACAAAACAATTGTCGGGAGCATATGCCAATTCTGGAATAGGCTGTGTATTTAATACTAGTCTGTGCTGTTCGGATAACTAAGTGCTGTATAAACCTCAGTGAGACTTGCCTGGTGGAATGCACAGACGTGCATCCTGTAATGAGAAAGTGAGAAAGGAATGAGTTGTCTGATATCCCACTGGGGTCTGTTCTATGTGAGGCTCATATCTGAACATACCAGACATCCGAGCAGCATTCCAATGAATCTGTTTATGCTTATTTTCAAAGTTTTAATGCTATCCTTTTCTTGAATTGTCATTTCATTTAAATGATGCTGTCAGTTGGTCCACTGTTGTTTTCATTTGACAGTTTGGGTTTATATTTTTAAATGTGGGGCTGAAGGTGTGATTGTAAAGGGAGCTAATTGGTTTAAAATATATGTATATTAAAAAAAATCTTACTTTGTTGTTGTATGTAGAAAACATGAAGGCATGTTACTTCAGTATAAATGACTTTTACATGCAATACTGAAATTGCTTTAAAGTTCAGTAGTTGAAACCTTGGCAAAATAGTTTTTTACATATCATAGCTGACTTCTATTAATATGGAATCATCAGAATATGACATGGACTTGTTTGACTCTTATGTAAATGGCACTTAAGTTCCTCCTCCTCATTATTCAAGGTACCATCATCAACAGAAGATACTCAGTGAGATTAGGGGTATCCCAAATTGCTAGTTTATAATTCTCACTAATACAGAAAAAACCAAAAAACAAAACTGGCCTGAATATTCTCTTGGGGAAAGAAGGCACTATTAGAAAAGAGTAAGTGCATCAGAGGGCCAAAAGAGAAGTTACAAGGCTGTTTAGCTCATTTCCTGTGCTAGGCTGGGCTTGTTCTCAGAGCCACAGGAAGATGGTTCAGAAACTTTAGGAAAGGTGCCTCCATAAACCCTTGTGGCAGCCTCCCTGGCTCCCTCAGCTCTGTTAGCAAACCCAAGGCCATTCTCTCTTGTCTGTTCCCTCCTCCTTTAGAGGATGCAGATGCTTTCTTTAGGTCATCTGTGTCTACAGGTGACCAAGTTTTCACAGTCCTTCATTGCTCAGTGTGTCTTCATGGAGCTGTCTAGTTCCACTAAGGTGACACATGGAAACTTTTCCTTTCATCTATTTTGCATTCTAACAAACGAGGGAAGCCCTCACTGGAATTATTTTTGTTGCCAGAATTTTTTGTCCTTTGCTTTCTGTGTTCCAGAAAATATCCTACAAAGTTATGGATAATGCTTTTTATTTAAAGGAAGGAGAGTGTCACTCTGGTTCAGGTATGTTGTACCTATGTTTATAGTTAGGCTATTTGATTTCCTAAAGCACACTATTTCTGTTTTATTTCTTTATATTGGGCTTTGGAATGCTATTTTAAAATGGACTGTAAGTAATCTGAAAAGCTGGTCTGAAGTGGGGAAAAATACTATTTCTTACTCTTAGTTTGAGACAGATGGCTTGATTTCTGAGTCTGGTGTCAAATAATGGTGTACTCCTGTGCCCCTCCGTCTTTATTCTCATTTAAGAATAATAGTCATATGCCATTGCAAGCCAGTCAATCTTTGTGAGATCTGTGTACCCAACTTCTTTGCAATTTCTAGTCTCTCTCTCCCCAAATATAAGTAGTTAGAGAAAAAGAGTCACTGATTTTCTCTGTCAGTCAGCAACCTTTCTAGTCAGATTTAAAAAATGTTTTCCATTAGAGCTTTACAGTTTGCAAAAGTGCATTGTACACAATGTCTAGTTTCATAAACATGGCAAAATGCACTTCGTTAAGTAGGTTTCAGTTTGTTAATGGGGAGCTTTTTTTTTAATGATCAGTGTGTCTTAGAAGAATCTGGCTACAACCTAGTGCCATTTTTTTTTGTGACACTTCTGCAATTATTAGTTGCTTCACAGTACAGAACAGGATACAAAGTAGGAGAAAAACTGCATTTTAATTACAAGTTTAAAAATAGACTTTAGAACTAAATGGTTGGTTATAAGATTTCCATGGAAAGGCAAAGAAGGAAAAATTATATTTTTAAAGAAAAAGAGAATATTCAGGCTTTATTTCTGGTATGAAGTTTATATTTTTTAAAAAAAATCCTATATTATCACGCCAGAGATTTTAGATTCTTTTCTGGTTACAAACATTGCTGGTAGTTGGATTATATTTTTTATTGTATTCATTTCTCTTAGGGGGAAAATTGTAAAGAAAAGGGTCCAGATGAAATGTATCCTAGAAATAAAAGTTGAAAGATTTTTACTTCCTTGTAGTATGAATTCTTATTTAAAATATTTATCCTTCAGCTTTTATATTTCTCATAGTTTCTTCATTGAACAGTGGGTTGGGAAATTAAAAAGTAGCCCACTTGAACTAACTGCATGAGACCTATTAAAAAAGACGACAGTGTTTAAGTGTTTTCTTACAACTGTCAACCTTGTAGATGATCATGGTTTTCAAACATCCCTTACAATTGAACCCAGATCTTTCAGATGAGTAATCTCTTCTTCAGGCTTCCCTGGTAGCTCAGCTGATAAAGAATCCTCCTGCAATGTGGGAGACCTGGGTTTGATCCCGGGGTTGGGAAGATCCCCTGAAGGAGGGCATGGCAGCCCTCTCCAGTATTCTTGCCTGGAGCATCCCCATGGACAGGAACCTGGCGTGCTGCAGTCCATGGCATCGCAAAGAGTCAGACACCACTGAGCGACTCAGCACAGCATGGCGCAGTCTCTTTCTCAGGTGTCATTTTGGGGGTTACTTTTTGGGATTCTTTGGCAAGATTACCACGGTCAATGGGTCATGGAAAAGGGGATGGTGAAATGTGTTCATCTTTGAAAACATTTGTATTTTCTTATTTTCTTCCTGGTGCTTCCTTGTTTCGAGATCAGTTGCAGCTGTTTTACTGTGTAGCTCAATACGCAGTTTATCAGAGGATGTGTTAATTTTGTATGTCTCAAGTATGTTGGAGTTCCAGGAATGAGTTGAGAATCTGAATCCCTAATATGTTTAAAATCTTTGTTGGTTGGTTTTCACTTCCCTGTCTTCTAGGTTGGAGACTACCGAGTTCTCCCTGAGGGGCTTGGGAACCTAGATGCATGGGTTGGGAGGACAATGGGGATCTAACGGACCCTCCCTGGAACTGGGGTTGACCTGCAGCTGAACGACGAGCAGCTCTGCGCTGGGGCTGTTAACGACTGCAGGGCGGCGGGGCTTGGCCTAAGCACTGCCTGAGCAGAGACAGGAACTTGGCTGGAGCCAGCGCCCCAGAGAGCTCCTGGCCCCTGCCATGAGGGTCCCCATCCACTGACCGATCTTGCCTTTGTAGTTAATTGTCCATCTGGGTCACATCCAAGTCGTTTGCCTCACCACTCTGCCCACAAGGGACCCTTGTGTCAGCTCTGTGGCTCCTGAAAGCCTTCCTTTTTGCTTAAAAGTTGCTTATGTCCTTTTTAATCAATGACACCAAATGAAGCAGGGAAATAGGTCGAGTCTATTACCTTTGTGTTTCTTCTTAACTTTTCCTGTATTTATAACTGTTTTAGTCTTTCTACATTTTTAATCCATGTGATTCATATGTAATGACCATCTTCCATTTTCACTTTTTAATATATTTTAATACAACTGGTTTTTTCTTTCTGGATGTATTAGTTATGGGTTTTTTGTTTTGTTTTTGTTTTTGTTTTTGTTTTGGTAATCCAAGAGGAAAGTTTAATTTACAATTTGGTTAAAGTTATTAACATTGTTATGTGATCTGACATTTTGTGTGTTTGGAGTAAGTATTTTTCCTGTTTCCTTTTCCAGTCTTTCATTGCTTGGATTATGTTTTCTTTTTTCTAGTAATTTGAAACACTACTACTGTTATTTTCTTCCCTCCCATCCCCAGCCAGATTTTTTAAAAAAATTTATGTTTGTAAACAGTGTTTGGACTTAGTGTTAATGTTAGTAGTAGTATTACATTATGACCTTTGGATTGTTAGCTTGGTTGCTTCTGGTTTTTGATGATGATGAATAAAGCTGTTTGGTGCTCAAGTTTGTTTTCCTCCCAGATTTTGGCTCCAGTGGCTTCTGCTCCCAGTAACCTGTGATGCTGTGTCTTCACCTGTGTCTCCAGTTTGGGGAACTTTGTCATTTCAAGTCTCATCTTTTCTTTCTGATGCACTCTTAGTAATTCACCTTTCTGTCTCTAGTCCACTGCTGCTGTGTTCCACTGATGTCGTGATTGCCCCCTCTTATTTCAGCTTCCTCAGCATCAAGCTATGTGCTTACTGGTTCTAAGGACTGTGCTGAGTCTTTAAGAATTCATTTGTTGCAGAAGAACCCCGTGAGACTGGTGTTTTTATTCATCCTCACTCTACACAGAGAAGTCAACTTGGAGAATTTGGGCAGCTTGCCTCTGGTGACACGGCTGCCGAGTAGCTGAGCTGGGGCTTTTTGAGCAGCCCCCTGTGATCTGAGCAACTAATGACGGCCTCTCCCTGTGCTGTCACTGCTGCTAAAAAGAGCTCACGTCTGCTGAGTGCTCGCCACGATCCAGGCCCTCTGCTAAGCAGTTCAGGTCCAGCAACTTATTCTAGTTGAGCAGTCAATATTGAGGTGGCCACTAATTTCATTACATTTCGCAGGGCAGGAGGAAACAGGGCACAGAAGGATTGAATTTCCTGGGGCTGGCTGGTGATGGAGCTGGGATCTCACTGAGATGAAAAGTTAAAGGCAAAAAAACCCACCAAAACTATCCACAAAAGCGGAAAGGGTCATATTCCATTGTATATACGTACCACATCTTTACCCATTCCTCTGTTGATGGATGTTTAGATTGCTACCATGTCCTGGCATGGTACCATGTAAATAGTGTTGCTATGAACATTGGGGTGCATGTATCTTTTTGAATTGTGGTTTTCTCTTAATATATGCCCAGGAATGGGTTTACCGGGTCATACAGTAGAAACCACACCATTGTAAAGGAACTATATACTTCAATAATAATTAATTAAAAAACCGAAAAGTTAAAGGCTTTCTAGTTTCTCCTGTCCCTTGGAGTCCTTTTATTTAAAAATTTTCTTCTTTGACTGCACTGGGTCTTAGTTGCGGCACTCAGGGTCTTCAGTATTTGTTGTGGGATCTAGTTCCCTGATCAGAGATGGAACCTGGGTCCTCTGCATTGGAGGGGCTCAGAATCTCAGCCACAGGACCATCAGGGAAGTCTGGCATCTTTCTCTTCTTTTTTTTTTTTTTTAAGTGACAATACAAGTTTATTATTATTACCCCCATGCTGGGGGTAATCACCAGACTAAAAACAAGGTATGGGCAGAGATTTATTCCTTTCTACAGACCCTGCAGATGAATCTACTTTGTTACTCCTTCAGGTGTGGGCAGAATCAACTTCCATGAGACTGTAGGACTAAGTCTCTGTTTTCTTGCTGGCTGTCACCTGGGGATGCCTCCATCTTCTTTGGTCTTCTCTCTAATACTTGCCGGAAGCCCTCACTTGAATAATCTACAATAATCTCCACAATGCCCTTAATCACATCTGCAGAGTCCCCCTTTTTTCCCCTATTTTAATGCAATATATATATATTTTTATACTTTATTCTACTTTACAATACTGTATTGGTTTTGCCATACATCGACATGAATCCACCAAGGGTGTATACGAGCTCCCAATCCTGAATCCCCCTCCCAACTCCCACCCCACATTGTCTCTCTGGATCATCCCCGTGCACCAGCCCCAAGCATCCTGCATCCTGCATCGAACATAGACCGGCGCCTCGTTTCTTACATGATAGTATACATGCTTCAGTGGCATCTTTGTTTTATAGGGCATTTGCTTTCATTTCTTACATCCATCTATCCATTCACCTATTCATTTTTTTTCTCCCCAATAATTAAAAATTAAATATCAAAAGGCTGTTGACTAGGTGCTGGGAATATAACTGTGCCCTCAAGGGATTTATATTCCAGGAAAGAATGAAATTGAACTGGGAACAACTATAGGTTTAAGTGTGAATTTATGGGAATTTTCCCATTTCCTTCTTCCTCCTCTCTGTGCCACAAGGTAGCTTAAATGCTTTGCATGTTTCTGACCCAGGGTTTGTTTGCTGGGTGGGGAGCAGAAGCTGGAGTCTCTGGGGCCAGGAGTTGAAGCAGCAACAGCCCCCCAGGGGATAGGTTTTAGGACAGCATTTTTAGAAGGTCACAGTGGGCCCAGAGGGTATCGTGCTCTAGATGAGGCGAAGCTTCCGTCTTTGAAGGGACCATGAGGCTGGACAGCATAGACTGGTAACCCAGGACCTGCTACTGCCTTGGGTGTAAGTGTGGGAAGTCAGTAATGACTGAGGGTGAATTTCTCATCACCCTGTGGGATGGGCCTCAGAGTTGGAAATGAATGACTTCAGTCAATAGGTATTTCTTCTGTACCTGTGCTGCTCAGCTTCAGTTCATAGCTGCCTACTGCATTCGGGCCATCTTGGAGAGCGAGGGATGTTGATATCACTCATACTTACACCCATGGTCTGAGTGTCCAGGTTTGTCTGTGAAGTCTAGAACTCTAGGAAAGGCCCTTCTGCTAACAACACTGCATTCATTTGGTTGGATTGGCTGAGGCCCCACTGGAGAACTGGAGAGCAGAAATAGCAGGGCTCCTGGAAGCTTCTTGATTAATCGTGTCTGACTCTGAGACCCCCTGGACTTATAGCCCACCAGGTTCCTTTGTCTATGGGGTTCTCCAGGCAAGAATACTGGAGTGGGTTTGCCATTTCCTCCTCCAGGGGCTCTTCCTGACTCAGGGATCGAACCCGCCTCCCCTGCGCTGGCAGGCAGATTCTTTACCTCTGAGTCACCGGGCAAGTCCCTGAAAGCCTCTATTGGTGTTCAAAAGAGTGATCTGAATGCTTTCACCTGCTGGTCAGATATGCAGTTGGCAGGATGGAGAGAAGGTGAAGCACCCCTGAGACAGTGCTGAGGAGATTCAAGTTTCTCTGCTTGAATCCTAAGGTGGCCCCAGCCCAGTCAGGCCATGTAAGGCCCAGGCCAAGGGGTTGCCTCAGTTGTGGGGAAGCCTGTCATGCTATGGTAGAAACGAGCCCATTATAAGCTGTGGATGTTGAAGGATGAAGCTCCAGCTTGGTCCCAGGAGAAGAAGAGTCTGCATCTCCTCGTGGCTCATTCCTGTGAGGCAGCAGGTTGGTGGCTGAGAAACCATAGGCGTAAATGAAATCCCCGGGCCCCCAGGACTGTGCTTTCAGAACAAAGGAGGCTCAGTGGGTGAGGCGGACTCCCCTTCAGCTTCCAGGGGCTGCACCCTTGCAAACACACAGTGGGCTGCTGGAAAGCGTCTGCACCCGCCAGTCACGAGAGGTCAGAAGGGCCTTCCCCAGAGAGTTGTGGACTTCACAGACAAACCTGGACACTCAGGACAGGTGCTGACACGGCACCTCCCATCCCAAGCTCTGTGTGACCCACTCTCACCCTCACTCCTCCAGGCACCGATGCTGTAAAAGCTGGCACTAGTGAGTGAGGGGAACCAGGCTCTGCCAGAGGCCAACACACGGGATGTGTCTCACCCTCGGGAAGTGGGATGGAGCCTGCATCTCAAGTGTAAGGGTGACCCTCGGTCCATCCTCATGGGGTGGCCTGGGCACCCTGGGGAGAGACCTGCTTAGGAAGGACGGCCAGGTGAGGCTGGTAAGGGACACCCTGCTTCAGAAAGTGTGTCCTGACGAGTCCACTGCCTGCTGTGGGGGAGACCTGGGACGTTAAACAGGTTTTCGGCCATAGAGCTTGCAGTTGGTGAGATGGCCGAGGAGGGCTTGGAATGGTCAAGAATCCAGAAGGAGCCTGCAGAGCGGAGGCAATGGGACCCCACTGCTGGTTCTTCCACTGTTCATCCGAGATCGCGGCTCAGAACTTTACGGTCTTTGCTCTTAACCCTTTGTCAGGTAGATTGCCTGTCTCCACCTCACTTAGTTCTCCTTCTGGGGTTTTGTCCCGTGCCTTTGTCAGGAACATAGTTCTCTGTGGTGTTTTGCTTCAGTTCTCGCGTTCGCGGTCTCTGCTCTGCAGGACGCATGGGGATAGCTCCTCCGGCTCTGGCGACGGCCCCGG
>SJYV01038288.1:1189836-1258849 GCA_006410875.1 Neotragus pygmaeus
TTCCGGGTGGGCGGGGCTGCTCTCATCCCTCTGGGGGGCTGGGCGGGGCGTCGGGTGTGTGTTTAGAGAGGGCTGGGGGTCAGGACGACTTCAGGCAGGCTGTCTGCTGATGGATGGAGCTGCGTCCCCGTCCTGTGGGCTGCTGGTCCTGAAGGGCCCCGCACCGGGGCCTCAGTAAGGGCTGTGGGCGCCCGCCGGGTCGCAGCGCCCAGACGGCGGCCTGCGGAGAGCTCACGCCGAGGAGCCTGCCCCGCGGCTCGACCACCGGAGTCTGCTGGCGCCTTCGCAGGGCACCCTCCAAGACCCGAGGGAGGCGCGGCCCAGGCTCCTGTGGAGGCACTGCTTTTGCCCGAGCCCCAGCGCACAGCACGCCTCGTGGGCCCGCCAAGCGTGGAGTCTCCGGCGACCTCCCCGGCCGTCCAGTGATTGGCGCTTCTTGCTCCCACTGCAGGGGTTGTGGGTTCAATCCCTTGGTTGCCCTGGTCGTCGGGGAACTAAAATCTCACAAGCCAGGCAGTGTGGCAACAAACAAATGAAAAACCTCCATAAAAAGCAAAACCAAAAAACCCCCACAAAAAACCAAGGAAATCTCTCAACCTGCTTCCCCTAGCCCTGCGTGGCCCTCAAGCCGCCCTGGCCTTCAAAGTCAGATGCTCTGGGGGTTCCTCCTCCTGAGGCCAGACCCCCAGGCCCCTGGAGTGTGACATGGGGCTCAGAACTCTCACTCCTGTGGGAGAACCGCAGCGACAGACTTCTTTTCCAGTTTGCAGGTCACCCATCCAGTGGGTGTGGGATTTGATTGTATTGTGAAAGCACCCCTGCTGCTGTCTCACTGTGGCTTTGCCTTTGGAGTTAGGGGTCTTTTTTGGTAGGTTCCAGTCTCTTTTTGTCTGTGGTTGTTCAGCAGTTGTTTGTGATTGTTCAGCAATTGTCACATGGAGGTTTTCCTGACACCAGATGAGCTCCTCTTGCCATTAGCCATTTAATCTCCACCCCTTCCTGCTGTGTCTAGAAGGCCAAGGGAGACCCCTCTTCACCTGTGTGTGTGTGTGTGTGTGTGTGTGTGTGAAGTGTTTATTTATTCATTTTTTGGTGACATGCAGGATCTTAGTTCTCCCACTGGGGATCGAACTCATGACCTGTGCAATGAAAGCCCTGATTCTTTTTTTTTTTAGATGTTCTTTATTTCCTTCTGAATTATATCATTCCTCACAATTCTTTCTTTCTTTCTTTATTTTTCTCACAATTCTTTTGTTTTCTTTTCTTTTTGATTTTGGCTGCACTGAGTCTTCATTGCTGCACTCAGGCTTTCTCTAGTTGCAGTGAGAGGGGACAACTGTTGTGTTGTGCAGGCTTCTCACTGTGGTGGCTTCTCTTGTTGCAGAACACTGGCTCTAGGCACTCTGGATCACTAGGTGTGGCTTGCAGGCTCTAGAGCAGGGGCTCAGCAGCTGTGGCTCACAGAAAGCCCGGATTCTTAACCGCTAGACCACCAGAGAAGTCCCAGCAGTGAAGTGTTTAGACAAAGGCCACGTGTGGGGAGTCCAGGGGTGTGAAAGGGTGGCAGCGAGAGAGCCCCACTGGCAACAGAGGTCCCAAGAGGGTTTTTGTAGGAGAGGGGCAGCCACGTGAGGTTTGGGGAGCCCAGCAGGGAGAAGGGATGCATCTGGACGTGCTGTGGAACTGCTTGGTAGATGAGAGCCTTGTGGAAAGTGGGTCGGACACTCTGGACTAGGGGTCCTTTGTTGTCATTCTCTTGGGTCATTCTCCACGGTTGGGGGGTAGTCCTTGGCTAACCCCTGGGTCCTGCTCACAGCTGCCCTTCCCAGAGGACAGGCTTCCCCTTCAACTTTTCATTCCAAGTTGGGGTCCTTGGCTAACCCATGGGTTCATTCACCGGGGTCTCCTGGGGTCAGGGGCCTTCTCACAGTGGCTGTTGATTTCACCCCGAAAGTCCCCAATTCACACACCACCGGCAGCACTGAGCGGAGGCTGAAGACTGGTTGGTAGAAGCAGCCTGACCTGGGCTGGGTCCTGTGTGATTCTGGCTGGGCCCCAGGGCTGTAAGCCTCTGCCTCCCTGATGGCAGGAAAGGAGCAGCGTCCCCAGCACCTGCTCAGGTAGGTGCTGCTGGCGGTTGTAATGGTTTCGAGCACAAACTCTCCATCGCTGGGGGAGAATTTGGTGAAAGTGTTGGCACTTCTATGGCTTCAGGCTTATTTCCATTTGGCTGGAATTCACTTCCATTTCTGGCCTGTTTAGCCAGGATGCAACAGGAAGCTGGTGTCCTGCTTTTCAGAGTAGTGTTGTTTCACTGGCCGTTTCATCCAGATTCCTCAGTTCTCACACCCTGGAGCTAACTCTAGCATTTCCCCCTGAAATACTACAAAACTGGTAAACTCCATGCCTCCCGAGGGTAAACCACTCCATGAATAAATTAAGGTAGATAAACTATTTGGGTCCCATAACCCCAAAGTGTCCTCAAGGGGATGGAATTCAGGAAGTAGAACCCTCTACTAGAATGAGAAAAATTTGGAGCTTTGTATTTTCTAAGCTCTCACTGAACCATGGCTTCCCAAGTAGCTCTATAGTAAAGAACCCACCTGCCCAGACAGGAGATGCAAGAGGTGGGGTTCGATCCCAGGGTCAGCAAGATCCGCTGGAGAAGGGAATGGCAACCCACTCCAGTGTTCTTGCTTGGAGAACCCTGTGGACAGTGGAGCCTGGCAGCTACAGTCCATAAGATAGCAAAGAGCTGGACACTCCCCAGTGACTGAGCATGCACACACTGAAATACAGAATTTCCTCCAATTATAAATGACAACAAAAGGTCAAATCCTGACCAGCGTGGTGTTACTGGTGCCTGTGATATATCTCTTCTCGAAATCCTAGTTATTTGTATATCGTATTACAGTTGCCACTGATTTTTCAAAATGTCATTTATACTCATCACTACTTTGCATTTATGATAAATAGACCTGCCATGAGGTCTTGTTATTTACTGTCAAAAAAGCACATATAATATTAGTATAGATCCCACTTGTTTATAATAACTGGAAAATAAATCTAAATATAATTGGTTCCCTTTGTAATTCTATATATTTTGCTTTATGAATTTAGGAAGCGGTCTATAGGCTTGGCCTGATTGCCCATTTGGTTCACAGCAGCACAAGAAAATGTATTAACCTCTAGATGCTGGAAAGCTTCCTGGGTAAGAGCGGCAATTTCCACTTAGACCACAGGAGGGAACTATTTCCCAACTAATGCTTTAAAAGATCACAGCAGGGATTTTTCTTATTCCTCTTTTAACTCTTGTTCTAAAATTGGTTCCAGTTTTTTTTCGTTACTGTTAACAGTGTAATTGAGGCCCCGTGATGAGGCGCTGAAGCGGATATCTCGCCATGAGCTGAGGCATCTAGGTGTTGTGAGTCTAGAAAGATGTGATACGAAAAACCGAGACTCCTACAGATGAGAACTTGTTTAATGCCCACAGCTCGTTTGCGGTCTCTCCCTATTCCCAACCCTGCAAACGAAACAAAACAAAACAAAACACACAACCAAGTTTATGAAGCAGAGAGTATACTTGTCTTGTTGTTCTGGTAGGAACAGACCCTCCATTAGGAAAGAAGCAAAGCTGAAGGGTTTTCATTAAGTCGGCGGCTGTCGGAAGCGGCTGCACTTGTGTGTGGGGGGGAGGGCAGAGGCGGGAGATGAAGTAGGAGGGAGGGACTTTATTATTTATTTCTTTTAACCTTTTTTATTTTATATTGGAGTATAGCTGATTAACACTGTTGTGATAGCTTCAAGTGCACAGCAGAGCAACATACATAAACGTGTATCCATTTTCCCCCAGACTCTGGGAGGGTCTTTATACAACTGCAACTTTATAGGCACAGGGAGACTCTGATTCTATAACAAATTCCAGGACCCAGCCAGGCCTGCAACTTGGTGACATGGGCTGATTTTAAGGGGAACAATCTTACATGGCGTCGTTTGACCACACACGTCAGCAACATAGGTCACTGGATATATTTAAGGGCTCAGAATGAAGGTCTGAGAGTGTCTCATTGTAAAGGGCAGCAGCCACTTTTACAAATGAGCCTGGGTCAGAGGAACAGCTATGCTAACCCTCACTTGGCCCCACATAGAAGTAGGGTGGGACTGGAGGAAAATGATGCTGTGGGTGGGGTCCCTACCGCAGAGGCTGGCTCTGGGCTCCAGCCGCCTGCCACAGTGACTCTAACATTAACGTGTTTGCTCTGTCTACCTGCTCTTCTGACCCTTAAGGATTGTTGGCTGTTATTACATTTTTAAATTATAAACTATTGCTGTTCTGTGCTAAATCGCTTCAGTCGTGTCCGACTCCCTGCAACCCCGCATGGATGGTAGCCCACAGGCTGCTCTGTCCGTGGACTTTTCCAGGCAAGAATACTGAAGTGGGTGGCCTTTTCCTTCTCCAGGGGATCTTCTCAACCCAAGGATCGAACCCAGGTCTCCCCATTGCAGGCAGATTCTTTACTATCTAAGCCACCAGGGAAGCCCTATAAAATATTAGCTTTATTTAATATCACTATATTGAATAATCTCTAGGAATATGGGTACTNGTAGGTCTTTGTTGATTATCTATTTTTATATATATTAGTGTGTATCTGTTAATCCTAACCTCCTAATTTATCTCTCCCCTACTCCCTTTCACCCTTGGTAACCATAGGCCATTCTCTATGTCTGTGAGTCTCTTTCTGTTTTGTATATAAGCTCATTTGTATCACCCTTTTAAGGTCGCACATATATGCAATGATATTTGTCTCTCTGTCTGACTTAAGTTTTTATTTTAAATTTTGGTGAGTGAGTGTTGTTTGTTCTACCCTTGTCATATAGGGAACCATTTCAGAGAGGGGGGATAAAAAACACCCCACCTAAGCTGTCTTTGAAAAAAAAAATTGCTCCACATTCCATAAGGGTGAGCAAAATCACGTTTTCCTTGTGAAAGCAGTTGCAGTTTTGTGCAGAGAACCTTGGAAGCTGGACTGTGGCCGCCTTTTCTGGTGCTGTCCTGTCGAGCCAGGGCCAGCAGAAGTGAAGCTGGCCTGCACGTCCATGTGTTTAAACTGGAAAAGAAATAGAAAGGGGCACTTCAGCAAATGCTGCGCTCCCCAAGCCTGCTTCGTGGGACTGCTACTGGTGCATGTTAAACCTCAACCCTAGGCTGCCAGCAGCCCCTCTGGCGCCTCTTTGCAGACACTTTATGGATGTGATTTAATCCTCAGGACTCTGCCTTTCTTTCCTCTGCTGAAGGAGCTCGGTGCTCTCAACTCATTAACTTGTGCTCCTGTTTGCCTGCCGTTGCCGTCCTCTTCTGGCAATAATGTGGCATCTCGCTGTCAGGGGAGGCTGCGGTCACAGAGGTGGCCTCGACGGGCCGTCGGCAGTGATGGCAAGGCTGCAGATTTAAGAAGAGCACACACGGCAAAACTGAGAGGCAGCAGGGCAAGTGCTGATGAAGCCTTTCTAATATTCCCGTCCTGTGGTTCCACGTGATGTGTGCCGGGAAGGGGGAAGAGTTGGGAACATTTTGGTGCTTAGGGTTGAGATTCTTAGAGGCCTAGCCATGCTGCTTTGTGATGTGGGGTCTTTTAAAAGAATATTTATTAAAAAAATTTTTTTGGCCATGTGTGGCACTTGTGGGGTGTTGCTTCCCCAGCCAGGAATTGAACCCGGGTCACCGCATTGAAAGTGCCAAGTCCTAGCTACTGGGCTGCCAGGGAACTCCCAGTGGTGGTTGGTCTTGGGGCATTTGTTCCAAAGACACCCAAGGGACCTGTTCAGTGCACAGGAAGACGCGGACCCCATCACGAGGGAAGGAGCAGGCCCTTTGGGAGAGAGATAGCAAGACGGTGGAACCAAGGAGAAATGTTACAGCAGAATGTTCCAGATAGTAGATGTCAGTGGGAGGGGAGACTAGCTCTGCTGGATTGGAGTAGATCGAAGAGGAAGAGATTGTCACCGACCACTTGCCAAGGGCCCCAGGAATGCACATGGAGTTGGACTTGGGTTCGTAAGCTCCTACGTGAAGAGAGAACACGCACCCCAGGGAACTGTGCAGTGCTGGATAAGAATGGCTCGGAGGGGCTTCACAGTGGCTTTGGGCTTGTGTTTGGCGATTTGAGTACGAGGAAGTGAAGTCTGTTCTGGGATAGTGTTGTTAGAAAGAGGGGTGGTTTGATGACTGGGTGTCTTAATACCTTTCGTCTAGGAGACGGGAGGGATGGAGTGGGGGAACAGATTCTTAAAAAGAAGCCACAGGAGCTCTCTTCAACCCCAGGAGGGGAGGTGTGCTCCTTCTCCTGGTGGCGCAGTGTCTCTGTTCCTGCCTCTACTCGAACATGATATCCACGTGGTATCACTGTCAGAGTTCTCAACTGGTGTTGATATCCTATGAAATTGTTTATCGAGGGGACATCACTACCTAGCTGGTAGCAGCTGGGACAGTGACCAGCTGAAAGCTCCCAGGGCTGCTTTTATTTTTCTCAAAATACTTGATCTGGGCCCTGAAGGATGGGTAGGAGTTTTCCAGGTCAAAAAGGGAAGCCATCTCCTACAGGGAGAGAGTGGAACTGGATGAGAGAGAGGGCAGTGTGGAGTATCACAAGAGGCTGAGGACTCTGTGGGCAGCTTGGGAACCAGACGGGAGGATGTGTGTAGGGAACAAGGGGAAGAAAGGCCCTGAGTCTAGGCTGGCCAGCTGGGAAGGGCTTTGGGGAAGCTGCGGAGCTCCAGCCACAGAGCTCGGCTGTAGCCCAGCTGCGGAGCTCCGACTTCTCTTTGGGCTGTCTTCATCAGAGTGCTCAGGTCAGAGTGGCTGGTGGACAGGTGTTCATGACTCAGGATAACCTTCATTCTTTCTGCACGTGGTTCTTTCCTCCACACCCTGTACAGCCATCAAAGCCCCGAAGGAACGGTGCCCAAAGCAGGGATATCCTTCTAGGAGTCCAGGTGTGCTCTCTTGCAGTAACTCTTGGGCGACTATAGGCACTGAGCTGAAAGGCTTCTCCCCGCACATTTGGTCTGCTCCCCTGCTTCCCCAAGGCGAGCCTGAAGCCACACATGGCAGCATGCTGGCTTGAGATTCCGTAGCGAATCGTGAAAGGATGATTGACCTCACATCTCCTGCTGCCTTGTCCCTGCTCTTTCAGAATGTGCCCGAGTTGATGCTTATTTACCAGAGTAAATATCGGGGCTCCACCTGGCTGGGTCACTGCAGAGACACTCTTCCTCCAACTATACACGAAGATAAAATGCAGCAGCCAGAGGTATTGAGAAGGAATTCCATTGTGACAGGACCCTGCTGGCGACCTTTCAGGGGCTGTGATTCCTAAGCTTTAATAACACTTCCAAAGGCCTTTTCTTCTCACGTGATCTCTGTGCCAACACCTACCTGGCTCCCTTATCGCAGTCAGGGGCTGGGTCTTCTCCTGCTCCTTCCTTCCTCCCATCTACTTCTTTCTGAAATGGACTGGCTTGGCCTTTCTGTCCAAAGCCCCCGTCTCATCCTCCTTTTTCTCAGCATCCGTCCCACCTTTATATCAGTCATAATTGTGTCTCCTATCAGTCACGATTGTGTCTTGTTACATGTTGCAGAAACCTCACTACAATGGTTAAAACAAGTACCAGATTTCTTTTTCTCCCTCTAAAAGAGTCCATAGCAAGATGTTCCCTGGCTGGAGCAGCAGCTCCTTCTGCTTTTCTGCTCTGCCACTGAGGCCGTGTAGCTTTCTTCATTCTCACAGATGGATGCTGCACCTTCAGGCACTGTATTTGTATTCCAGGCCAGAAGAGGGAAATGGCCGAAGGCAGAAGACATATGCCTGATGAATGATTTCATTGTTAATTTTTTTAAATTGAGGTATAGTTGGTTACAGTGTTGCATTAGTTTCTGGTGTACAGCAAAGTGATTCAGATACACGCACATACACACAGACACATACACACAGAGAGAAAGAGAGCTTCCCAGGTGGCTCAGTGGTAAAGAATCCGCCTGTCAACATAGGAAATGCAGGAGACCTGGGTTCAATCCCTGGGTTGGGAAGATGTCCTGGAGGAGGAAATGGCAACCCACTCCAATATTTTTGCCTGGAGAATCACATGGACAGAGGAGCCTGGAGGGCTACAGTCCATGGGGTCACAGAGTTGGACATGACTGAGCAACTAAACATGCTTGTATATAAATATAAATGCATAAACATCTATGTGTGTATATATATATATATATATATGTAATAATAAGTGTACACACACACACACACACATACACATACTCTTCCACTACAGTTTATTATAGGCTATTGAATAAAGTTTCTGTGCTATACAATAGAACCTTGTTGTCTATGTATTTTATATATAGTAGTTTGTGGGAAAAGGCAATGGCACCCCATTCAGTACTCTTGCCTGGAAAATCCCATGCAGGAGCCTGGTGGGCTGCAGTTCATGGAGTCGCTGAGTTGGACACGACCAAGTGACTTCACTTTCCCTTTTCACTTTCATGCATTGGAGAAGGAAATGGCAACCCACTCCAGGGTTCTTGCCTGGAGAATCCCAGGGACAGGGGAGCCTGATGGGCTGCCATCTATGGGGTCGCACAGAGTTGGACACGACTGAAGTGACTTAACAGCAGCAGCAGCAGCAGTTTGTACCTACTAATTGCAAATTCCTCCTAATTTATTGCTGTCCAACCTCCTTCCTCCTTTGGTAACCAAGTTTTTTTCCTACCTCAGTGAATCTGTTTCTGCTTTGTTCCTAGGTGGCGCTAGTGGTAAAGAACCCACTGCCAGTGCAGGAGACATAAGAGACCTGGGTTCGATCCCTGGGTTGGAAAGATCCCCCTGGGAGGAGGACACAGCAACCCACGCCAGTATTCTTGCCTGGAGACTCCCATGGACAGAGGAGCCTGGTGGGCTACATAGTGTTGCAAAAAGTCAGACTTAACTGTTGCAAAGAGTCCATAGTGTTGCAGAGAGTCAGACTCAACTGAAGTGACTTAGTCGGTAGCATTGTATTTTAGATTCTACTTTGCCAACAAAGGTCCGTCTAGTCAAGGCTATGGTTTTTCCTGTGGTCAAGTATGGTTGTGAGAGCTGGACTGTGAAGAAAGCTGAGTGCCTAAGAATTGATGCTTTTGAACTGTGGTGTTGGAGAAGACTCTTGAGAGTCCCTTGGACTGTAAGGAGATCCAACCAGTCCATTCTGAAGGAGATCAACCCTGGGATTTCTTTGGAAGGAATGATGCTGAAGCTGAAACTCCAGTACTTTGGCCACCTCATGCGAAGAGTTGACTCATTGGAAAAGACCCTGATGCTGGGAGGGATTGAGGGCAGGAGGAGAAGGGGACGACAGAGGATGAGATGGCTGGATGGCATCACGGACTCGATGGATGTGAGTCTGAGTGAACTTCGGGTGTTGATGATGGACAGGGAGGCCTGGCCTGCTGCAATTCATGGGGTGGCAAAGAGTCAGACACGACTGAGTGACTGAGCTGAACTGACTGATAAGTGTTATTATATGAAATTTGCCTCTTTTGTCTGACTTCTTCACTTAGTATCATCATCTCTAGGTCCATCCATGTTGACGCAGATCAGATGGCATTATTTGGTTCTTTTTGATGGCTGAGTAATATTCCATTGTATATATGTACTACACCTTCTTTATTTCTTAAAATAAAGTATATAGGACCTCAAAGAATCATTGATCCACATTCTAAAATTCAGACTTTGTGCCTGCAGTTATTTGATGTTGTTTTAATTCTTGTTTGTTCAATCAAGCTCCTGTGCACTCAGCAAAAACAATGTAGAGGAGGACTTTAAAATAGTGATGCAGCCTTTATCCTCAAAAAACTCACTACAGTTACAAAGGTATGACACAGAAATTCACACAGAACTTCTGTATTTCTTTATATCAGGAAAATAATTACTTTCCCAGAAGCCCCACGCATTAGATTGCCACTTGCATCTCATTAGCCAGAAATGGTCACATGGCCATCACTAGTAGCAAGGGATCCTGGAGAACTAACTTGTCACCTTCCAACCCTGAGAAAAAAAATCAGGGTCAAGTTAATAAAGACAGAAAGAATAGATATTGTATAAGAATTTGGCAATGTCTGGTATACACATCCTCTAGATTTTGTATCACAAGAATTTGGGCATCTAGTTTGCCAGGAACAGGGCTCTGGTCTGTGTTGGGTTGGGGGAGAGAAGCTGATGGAGCAAAGTTAACCCACATGTGAATTAGTATTTACTTAAACAAGCATGAATCATTCTAGAACACATTGATTTGTTCTTATTTTGTAACATCTTAACCTTTTAAAAAATCACTTTATTTTTTTATTTTTTAAAGAGAGCTTGGAAATAGGCTATTTAATTAATTACTGGGAGGGATTGGGGGCAGGAGGAGAAGGGGACGACAGAGGATGAGATGGCTGGATGGCGTCACTGACTCGATGGATGTGAGTCTGAGTGAATTCCGGGAGTTGGTGATGGACGGGGAGGCCTGGCGTGCTGCACTTCATGGGGTCACAAAGAATCGGACACAACTGAGCGACTGAACTGAACTAATAGCCATGCCCTGTGGCATGTGGGATCTTATGCCCCCACCATGGACTGAACCTGCACCTCCTGCTTTGGAAGCAGGAAGTCTTAACCACTGGCCTGCTAGGGAAGTCCCTTTTAAAAATAAGTTAGAAATCTAAATAGACATTTAGGATATGTTACCTATAAGAAATGAAATATTTCTTCTTAATGCATTCTACTCAACATCAGGGCTTTGCTTTGAGATAATTCAATTCCAAGAAGACAAGTTGCCAAATGTATTCTACATAGAGTTGCTTTTCTCTTATTATGCACTAAAATAAAATAGTTATAGAGAACAGAAACACCAAGCTCTTGGTACTATAATATCTCTTTTTTGTCATTTTGCACATAGGCGTTTGATGTTACTACAGGGGGTGCATACCAGTCGGTAGTGATCTATTCTTTTCCACTTAACATTATCTTATTGACAGGGCTTAATGGAGAGACAGTTCATATGATTATTTTTAGTGACAGTGTAATATTCTGATATGCTAGAGCTCGTTTAGCTATTCCCCTTTGATCAGATGTTAATATTTAACAACTGATACCTCATTAATATTGTTAAGTCAGGAGAGACCAGGCTATTGAAACAGAGTATGGCCTTAAGACCCCTGCTGGGCCTGGCATTCGCCCTTGTTGCTGGTTTGTAGAGTAGCCAGGGGTCAATGTGCTGCTGGTGGGGGATTTGGTATGAATATTTAGTAACTGATATAGAAGGAGGGCAGCAATCCAATGCTGTGCTTAGCCGCTCAGTTGTGTCTGACTCTGCAATCACATGGACTGTAGCCTGCTGGGTTCCTCTGTTTATGGGGATTCTCCGGGCAAGAATACTGGAGTAGGTTGCCATGCTACCATGCCCTCCTCTGGAGGGATCCCCCAACCCAGGGATCAAACCCAGGTCTCCTGCATTGCAGGCGGATTCGTTACCGTCTGAGCCACCAGGGAAGCCCAACAATTCAATGACCAGTTGTAACTAGGCATTTTTTGGCTTCACTAGGTCTTCGTTGCAGTCTGCTTCTCTTGTGGCGAGAGGGCTGCTCTTGTTGCAGCGCTCGGGCCCTAGAGTGCACAGGCTCGGACTGGGGCTCTTAGCCTCTCTAGTTGTAGCGCGTGAGATCAGCTGCCCCGTGGCAGGGGGGATCTTAGTTCCCTGACCAGGGATAGTGGTTAAGAATCTGCTTGCAGGGCAGGGGCCCAGAGAAGTCCCCTGTAAATTAGCTTTAAGTGCATAGTAAGCCATTCCAAAGCATAGTGACTTAAAAAAATACATCCCAACATATTAGGCTCACGATTCCGAGGCTCTCAGTCTGTGCTGGGGTTTGAGCAGCTCTCCTGGTCCTGGCTAGGGCCAGTCACGTGCCTGTGCTTTGCTGCCAGTCACTTAGACTGTCTGCCTCTGGGTGTCGCAGATCCCCTTGGATGATAGAGGTGACCTGACCGTATGTATTTCATCTTCCAGAAGGCTAGATGAAACTTTCCACATGGCTGGATGAGCAGTCCATAAAAAAGGAGCAAAAAAAACCACTCAAGGACTCCTGAGGCCCAGGCTTGGAATGGGAACGATGTCAATTCTGCCACACTTAATTGGCCAAAGCAATTCCCAAGGTCATCCTCAAGGACAAAGAAATACTCTCTACCTCTGGAAGGAAGATGCTGCACAGTCACATTGAAAAGAGGTATGGATACAGGGAGGAGCCTACTTGGGCCATTTTTGCAAAACCAACAGGTTGTTGTGTAGCAGAGTGGCAGACTAAATGCCACTCTGTTAGAAACGAAGCATTTATAGTATGTATTATTCTGGACATTACATATATTACTGCTGTGAATATATTATATTCTTCCTGATGATTTTAGCATTCTTGACATTAGAAGAATGCTTATACAGGGGAGCAGGGTTGGAAGACCTTCACTCATTCTGAATCATTCGTTCAGCATCTCTGTGCACAAGGTCGGGGCAGGGCGGAAGCGTTGACACATGGTCTGGAGTCCAGCAGGAAAGGTACACAGCAGAGGACAGCCCAGCGTGGACTGTGGTTTCTGCTCTGGCAGTGATATGTGTGGAGGGGTCTTGGCCCAGGGGGAAGGATATGGGTGGAGTGTGTGTGTGTGTGTGTGTGTGTGTGTATCAAGGCATCCCAGGGATAGGTAATGACTGACTTTATTTTATTTCTTTCTATTTCTGACTGATTGATTGTGACTGATTAATTGGCCAAGTCGTGAGCCTTGT
This sequence comes from Neotragus pygmaeus, assembly GCA_006410875.1. NCBI lineage: Eukaryota > Metazoa > Chordata > Mammalia > Artiodactyla > Bovidae > Neotragus > Neotragus pygmaeus. The sequence goes on from SJYV01038288.1 coordinate 1,202,683, forward strand.
GGGATCTCAGTTCCCTGACCAGGGATCGAACCTGTGCCCTCTGTAGTGACAGCGTGGAGTCCTCACCGCAGAACCACCAGGGAGTTCCCTGTAATGACTGGCTTTAGACTTGAAAAATGAGTCAGCCAGATGAGGAATGTGGTGAAGAGTGAATTCCACAGTACGCACAAGGCGTTTCTTTCACCCAGATAATCAGTGAGGGCACTCTGGGGCAGGGAGTGAGCCAGAGGGGGATTATACTGAAAAGCCGGGCCAGGTCCCAAGTGCCTTCAGCCTGCCTTTGACCTTTATCTTGGAGGCAGTGCAGGGCCACTGGTGACTGCACATTTTATTGTGAGGGTTCTCAGGACTGGAGCTGAAGAAGCGACTTTGACCAGCGCAAGCTATTTGATTCCCTGCGGATGGGAGCTAGCTCTTGTCCTAGAAGCAAAGGAAGAATGATTTTTGCTTTTGCTTTTTTTTTGTAGCCACGCCTCGAGGCATGAAGGATCTTAGTTACCCCACCAGGAATTGAACCCATGTCTGCTGCAGTTCTGCAGTGGAAACATGGAGTTCTAACCACTAGACCACCAGGGAATTTTCTAGACTTATTTTCTTCTCTGAACAAACCTTGGTTCTCTGAGAAATCACACCAGGAGAAATAAACTTGGCCTCATTCTCACATCTTGCATCAAGATAAGATCTAGATGGAACATCAATTTAAATATTAAAAAAATAAGGTCATGAAGTATTAGTAGAAAATGGTTTTAATCTCAAAGTAGACAAGACTAGTCCAGAAGTCATAAGAAAAGAGATGGATGTATTTAACTACATAAAGCAAAAATAGAAATAGAAAACACCTGCATTGCAAAAAAACACCATATGCAAAGTGAAAAAAAAGAAAAAGCCAGCAGATTAGGAAAAAATATTTGCCATGTGGCAGCCCTGCTCTCTGGTAATGTAATTTTTCCTCTCTGGGTCACGAAGATCCCTGGAGTAGGAAATGACAACCACTCCAGTATTCTTGCCTGGAGAATCTCATGGACAGAGGAGCCTGGTGTGCTACATACATACAGTCCATGGGGTCGCAAAGAGTCAGACATGACTGAGTGACTAACATGTAACATTATTTTGTTGAAACAATTTTTTTCTTATTGTTTCAAAATATCATCTTTATCGTATGTTATTTGTGAATCTTTTGGGGAGGGGGCTTTAAATTCTGTTCGTTTAATCTATCTGTTTATCCTTTCCTGTGCCAGTACCATATTAACTTAATCACTGTAGTATCGTGTGTGTGTGTGCGCGCGCGCGTGTGCACACGTGCGTGCATGCGTGCACGCGCTCACTTAGTCATGTCCAGCTCCTTATGGCTCCGTGGACTATAGCCCACCATGCTTCTTTGTCCATTTGGAATTTTCCAGGTTAGAATATTGGAATGGATTGCCATTTCCTACTCCAGGGGATCTTTCTAACCCAGGGATCGAACCCAGGTTCCTTATAACTCCTGCATTGGCAGACAGATTCTTTACCACCAGCACCACCTGGGAAGCCGCATAGTATCATAGTGTATCTTAATATCTGGCAGTCCTCTCATGTTACTTTTATTTTTTACTGAAGTAGAGTTGATTTACAGTGTTGTGCTGATTTCAGGTGTACAGTGCAGTGATTCAGTTAAACATACATACATATAAGTGTGTGTGTGTGTAAGTGTGTTTCTTATAGGTTACTACAAAATACTGAATATGGTTCCCTGTGCTATACAGTAAGTGCTTGTTGGTTATCTGTTTTATATATAGCAGTGAGTGTATATTAATCCCCCAATCCTAATTTATCCCTCTCCCCTCTTTCCCCTTTGGTGACTGTAAGTTCATTTTCTGTGTCTGTGTGTCTATTTCTCTTTTCACATGCTTTTAAAACATTTTTAGATTATTTTTGGCTGCCCTGCGTCTTCATTGCTGCACATGTGCTTTCTCTGGTTGTGGCGAGCGAGGGCTCCGCTTCGTTGCGGTGCACAGGCTTCTCATTGCAGGGGCTTCCCTTATTGCAGAGCATGAGCCCTGGCATGTGGGCTCAATAGTCATGGCATTCCAGCTTAGTTACTCCGAGGCATGTGGGATCCTCCTGAGCCAGGGATCGAACCCATGGCCCCTGCATTGCAAGGCAGACTCTTAACCACTGGACCATTTTCAAATGTCTGCTTTTCAAAAGTCTGCTTAAAAAGCCTGCTTGGATTTTGGTTTCATTTGTTCTGCGTATGAGGGATTTCCTGTTTGAGAATATGGCACATCTTCTCATTAGTGCACGTCTTTTTTGGTGTGCATCCCTCAGGGGCAATTTAAATTTTTTTCACATCAACTTTGCACATTTAGGTTATTTCTATATATTTTATCCTTTTTGGTTATTACAAATGAGATTTTCTTCCTTAATAATCTAACTAGCTATTAAATTCTTTATATTAATTTTGTAGTCATCCAACCTATAAAAATTTTGTATTGTTTTGGGCTTTTATTAGTTAGTAATCATACCAACTACAAAGACAAATAACTTTGCTTCCACTTTTAAATTCTTTGTACTTTATATTTCTATTTATTATTGATTGCATTGGTTAGTATTTTCAGAACCATTGTAAATAATGGGCTTCCCAGGTAGTGTTAGTAGTAAAGAACCTGCCTGCCAATGCAGGAGATGTAAGAGAGTCAGGTTCAATCCCTGGGTCGGGAAGATCCCCTGGAAGGAGGGCACGGCAACCCACTCCAATATTCTAGACTGGAGAATCCCATAGACAGAGGAGCCTGGAGGGTTACAGTCCCGGGGTCACAAAGAGTTGGAAGCCACTAATCGACTTAGCACACATGTTCTGTGGTGGACATTCTTGTTTTGTTCCTGGCTTTCAAGGAGTGCTTCTTGTGTTTTCCCATTAACACGAGTCTGGTTTAAAAATTGAAATAGATATTTATCTATTATTATACATTAGGGAAGCATCCATCATTACTAGCCTTTGGTATAGCCAGTTCCTTCGGCTAGTCAAGTATCTGTGTATCTTTCCCCTATATAGAGCCTCCCCACCCCTTAACTGGGGGCAGAGTCCCATTTGGTTCTGCTTCTGTGTGAAAGGCCAGGATCTCTGGGTGAGGCATGGTCCTGCCCATCAGATCAAGACAGTCTTCCCTTGGAACTTCCCTTGTGGTCTGATGGCTAAGACTCTGTACTCCTGATGCAGGGGTCTCAGGTTCAACCCCTGGTCAGGGAACTGGATCCTGCATGCTGCAACTAAAGACCCTGTGTGCCACAACTAAGCCCCAGAGCACCCAAATAAAGAAATATTAAAACAGAGAAGATAGTCTTCCTCCTGATCTGTTTTTTTTAGAAATTGTCAAATGGTCTGATCTTCATTTTATAAGAGATTGTTTTTTCAATCCACAATATAAGGTCAAGTTTATTTTTTTTAAATTAATTAATTTATTTTTTAATAAGGTAAGTTTAGAATCATGATTTATTTTGTCAAATTTCTGGTTTTTTAAAAAATAAAATTATTATTGAGGTTAGTTATGTCAGAGAGGTAACAATATACACTAGGAGTGAAAATAATGAAGAACTTTAAACTTTTTACAAGTAAAATACTCAGCTCTTTATTGAACTTGGGCTCTGAATGTCACAGCATGAATCATATAGACTCACTTGGTGGAGATATCTGAGGATCAACAGAAAAACAGGCTGTTTCTTCAGAACATTTCCCCCCACACCAGTGAAAAAAGACAGTTTTCCTTGATCTGGTGGTCTTTGAACTAAAAGGGAAGTGATATAATCACAGCATAGCCAAAACGTGGTAACTCAGTGGACACAAGTTAATACAACATGAACCCCATGTTGGAAAGGGAAAATGGGGAATATGATAGACACGGGTCCGTGGCAGAGATTACACTGGACTTCAAACTTCCCAGGTGGCTCAGGGGTAAAGAACCTGTTTGCAGTGCAGACGATGTAACAGACTTGAGTTTCATCCCTGGGTCGGGAAGATCCCCTGGAGAAGGGAATGGCTACGCACCCGAGGATTCTTGTCTGGAGAATCCCCAGGGACAGAGGAGCCTGGTGGGTTACAATCCACACGGTCACAGAGAGTCGGACATGACTGAGCGACTGAGTGTGGCGAATGTTCCCTTCTCTGTCTGTGGAACACATTTCATTGTTGAGTCCATGTGGACCACCTTTTTCTGCTCTCTGGAAAAATTCACTGTCCTCTGAAATTTCCACTTCTGCCTAGGGAAACTTTCTTTCTTATCTTTTATTCTTCAAGGCCATAAAAGTACTGACTTGGCCACAGACAAAAAGTCCCCCTCCTAGCAGAATTATATCCCCTTGCATCTGTGTTTGTGACTGACTGACTCTCTACTGAGTTCATCACTCTTGTAACGTTGGGTGGAAGGAAAGAAAAAGACAGCGTGTTTTTCTCCCATGGTTTGTATATTTACACACATATATATATGGAATCCACAAAGGTAGTTCTGATGGCTCTATGTACAGGGCAGCAAAGGAAACACAGACATAAAGAACAGACTTTTGGACACAGTGAAGGAAGGAGAGGGTGGGATGATTTGAGAGAATAGCATTGAAACATACACATTACCATCTGTAAAACAGATAGCCAGTGGGAGTTTGCAGTGTGATGCAAGGGGCTCAAAACCAGCGCTCTGTGACAACCTAGAAGGGCGGAGGGTGAGGGAGGTGGGAAGGGGTACAAGAGGGAGGGGACATATGTATACCTATGGCTGATTCATGTTGCTACATGGCAAAACCCATCACAATATTATAAAGTATTACAAAGATAAAATATAAATTTATACAAAGGTAATAAATACTCAAAAAAAAATTTTTTTTTTGAATTTTCCCCAGGGCTTCTCCTTCACTGGCAGGTGGTCTGTTTTCCAAGAAACCGCCAGTGATGGTTCAATGAAGAGCTTTGCATGGAATAGCAAGGGACCAGATGACCAGCTTGTGAGGCCATATTTTATGCGAGATATTCATCATTGCTGGGTACCTCTCTTACCCACAGTGTTAAAATGTAAAGCATGACACATGGCTATTGTAGTGCACCCTCGTTGTAAGATGAAAATCAACTTCAGAGATGTTAAAATGGGCGAAAAATGTGCACCTTAGAATGTGATAAGATACCACGTCTGTACCTTAAAAAAAAATTCTTTATTAAAAAAATGCATTTATTTATTTGGCTGCTCCAGGCATTAGTTGTAGCACGTGGACCTTCGTTGCACCATGCGGACCTTGCTGGTTCAAGCCCTCTCTAGTTGTGGTGCACAGGCTCAATAGTTGTGACGTGAGGGCTTAGTTGCCCTGTGGCATGTGGAATCTTCCTAGACCAGGAATCGAACCCGTGTCCCCTGCACCGCAAGGCAGATTCTTAACTACTACCCCACCAGGGAAGTCCCTCAGGTCTGCACCTTTGCCATGGGCTGTCCCACCAGCTCCGCCTGGAAAACATCTCATTTATGCTCCACTACCTGTGGCTCCCCACCTGCGGGAAACAAGTTTTGTTTCAGTTAGGGTGAATTGTTGTTCTGCCATCTTCTAAGTTCCTTTTCCGCTTGTGTCCCAGGTGGCTGCTCCAGCTCTGGGCACCATAACCACTGTTCTAGTAGCAGAAAGGAGGGAAGGGAATATACATGGACATTCTCCTTCTCTGTAAGTGTATGTCCAGGAAGTTGCTCAGACCATTTCTGCTTTATATCCCACTCTGTGCAACTTAGTTACACGCTCACCTGGGAGAATGTAGTTTTGTTCTAGGCTGCCAAGTCCCCTGCTAATATTCAGGTATTTGATTACTGTAGAAGGAAAGGATGAAACCTGGGGACAGCTATTTCTTATGGAGTATTTTACCACTGACCTTGTTTATTTTTTGACTGTGGAGCACAACTTGTGTGTTCTTAGTTCCTCGACCAGGGATCGAACTTGGGATTTCCGCAGTGAGAGCACCGAATTCCAACCAGTGGATGGCCAGGGAAGTCTCTCAACTGTTTCTAAAGGTTTATAAGACAGTCTGTGAAAAAGTTCCTCTGTTTATTACGAATGAAATCATCCTAAGAATGTACGTGAGTATATATGCTTAGTCGCTCAGGCGTGTCCCCCTCTTTGTGATCTTTTGGACTCCATCCTTTGGTGTTCCTCTATCCATGGGATTTTTCAGGCAAGAATACCGGAGTGGGTTGCCATTTCCTCCTCCAGGGGATCTTCCCAACCCTGGGATCGAACGTGAGCCTCCCATGCCTCCTGCATTGTAGGCAGATTCTTTACCTGCTGAGCCATCATTAAATGCCTTTCAAGGATCTCTGGAGATGATTAACCCCCAGCCCCCAACTCAGTCTGAGCCCCTTCTCCATAGGACATGGGCTGTCACTCTGAAGTCTGGAGCAGCTTTGCACAGCAGAATCAAGCATTCATTTCTGTGATTCCTTTAATTCAAACCTGGCCCCGGTAGCAGTGGATCCCACCAGGGCAACTATGGGAGTCTAGCACCTAACTCGGAACCTGATACTTGGTGGGCACTCAGTAAATTTCCAAAGAATACCTGAGCGAACGAGCAGTTTGTGTTTTGTGTGAGGTTTTTCAAGAAAATAGCGCATCTTTCTCTGCCCTCTTCCACCCAGCCCCTGGTTCCCTCCCATACGCAGCAGCTGGGATGAGATAGTTAACAGGATGGGTGGGCAGCTTCTGGTGTGAAGCCTGCAACTTCTCGGCCCACCTCCTGGAGTCTGTGTGGACATGAGGAGCTTTGCATTAACAGTGGGCTTTGCAGACAGCTCTGGGTGGGGGAGCCCACAGAGCTGCTGGCGGGCCAGGCTGGGAGCCTTTAGCACTGGGGACAGGGCCAGCTCGAGAGTCTTGCCAGTTACAGCCAGTGCAGGTGGTGGGAGGGTGCGCCCTGGTTCGCATGAGTCCCAGGGGGCTGGCGTGTTAGTGCACATGGCAGGCCCAGCGTGACCCTCCTGCTTGGTAGGGCAGAGAGAAGCTATTTAGGATTTTTTGATGCTGGTGGGAGCAGCAACCTGAGCTGAGACATCTTTTCTTGCCAACTCATTAAGGATTGGACTGGAGCCTCAGGAAACCTGCAAACTCAGGCCACTTAGCAGGAGAGAGGCCCTGAGGCATGTCCTCACCTGCTGGTTCTCTCACTTCTCCATGTCTTCCTTCTTGTTCTCTGGGGATTGGGGTGGTGATGCCAGGGGTTACTGGAGGAAAGAGGGTGGGTGGCAGGGAGAAGGCGGCATCCGGGCTGCCTGCCTCCTTGAAGCCTCAGTGACTCTCTGCCTTTCTCAGAGACCCTCAGGCCCGAGGGGCTGCAGATCTGCAGCTGTAGACCTCCCATCAATCCAGAATGTTCTCTGGCCAAGTTGGTTCAGTGTCACCAGCATTTTTTTTTTAGATCTTTTAAAAGCATTAAAAATTTTATGTATGGCTGCATGGGGTCTGTGTCGCTGCATGTGGGCTTTCTCTAGTTGTGGCAAGCAGGGGCTACTCTTCACCGTGGTGTGTGGGCTCCTCACTGCAGTGGCCTCTCTTGTGGAGCATGGGCTCTAGAGCATGGGCTCAGGCTTAGCTGACCTGCAGCACGTGGGGTCTTCCTGGACGGAGGATGGAACCCATGTCCCCTGTATTGGCAGCCAAATTCTTAACCTCTGGACCACCTGGGAAATTCACCAGCAGTTGTGGAACTTCTGCTCCATTCTAGGACCTGCGTGTGGAGATCAGAGATGTAAGCAGATGCTCGGGATGTGAAGAGACCCAGGCACTGATAGAAGCATATCCTTCACAGCAGGTGTGCCCAGCAGAGGATGCTTGGGCCGAGACAAGTATCTGGGAAACTTCTAGGAGGAACAGAGGCTTGTGCAGGCTTCACAGATGAGTGATGCTTGACAAATGGATAAGAGTTTCTGCACAGAAAAGTCACAGGGGAGCTAAGTAGCATGGCACAGTTTGAGAGCTTCCATCCCTTACTCTACTCCTGGTTAAAGCATGCTGCTCACTTATCAAGCTCCAGGAAAGGTTCTCGGTGTTTTCAATGGTCCATCTTAGTTCTCAGAGAACCTCTGAGAATGAAGAACCAGTGTCCCATCTCACCATTCAGGGCCTGAGGCACTGGGAGGTCAAATGACATATCCAGGATTCACCTCAGTAGGTGAATGTGTAATTAAGGGGCTTAACTATCTAAGTAGTTAGTAAGTAGTTTAGAGACTTCCCCAGCAGACCAGTGGTTAAAGCTCTGTGCTTCCAATGCAGAGAGTGTGGATTTGGTCCCTGATCAGCAAACTAAGATCCCACATGCGACACAGTGTGGCCAAAAAACAAAAATATTGCAAAAATATTAAATAAATAAAATGGTTTGAAATGGATATGAATAAGTCGCTCAGTCATGTCTGACTCTTTGTGACCTCATGGACTGTAGCCTACCAGGCTCCTTAGTCCATGGAATTTTCCGGGCAAGAGTACTGGAGTGGGTTGCCAATTCCTTCTCCAGGGGATCTTCCCAACCCAGGGGTCGAATCTGGGTCTCCTGCACTGCAGGCAGACGCTTTACCATCCGAGCCACCAGGGAAGCCCATTCTAAAAAAGTAGTTAATAAGCAGTGGACCAGGCTTGTAGAATCTAAAGCCCACAGTGATGACAATGATGATGGCAAGAGCTAGTCATCCCACTCACTGCATCCTCACTCAGTGCCAGATACTGTGCTAAGCGTTATTTCAGTTAGTTTCCAACAGAGGCAAGTCTGCCCGGTTTTATCCCCACCTCATGGATGAGGACACTGGGAAATGGTTAAGTGACTTGTCCTGGAAGAGATGCCCTGGACCAGTGGCTGAAGGTTTGCTCCCAGGCAGCCTTAAGGCAAAGCTCATGCCCCTAATCACTGTCCTTTTCTGATTTCTTTTCCTAGAAGGGTGGAGTGAGCGAAGGCGAGTGGAGCAGCAGGCAGAGAGGCCTCAGACCCTGGAGCACCCAGGCCCACGGCCACGAGGTGGGGCAGAAACAGAGCTGGGTTGCCCACTGCAGGAGCTGCAGTGGGGCCTGCTTTGGAAGGGTGGCCCCAGGGTCTGCTCCACGAGTCCAGCTGGAATCCATTCTCCTTGAGTTCCACTGTCCTCCTCTAACTGGACTGTCCAGATCTCCAGGTGGATGCGGTGCCATCTGCCTCTCCATGGTCTCTGCAGGGTCACATCACGACCCAGTGGTAGAAGGATGGTATGGGTGGGAGGAACAGTCTCCCTGCTCAGCGTCCCTGGGGGGCCGTGGTCCCATCCAGAGCAGCCTTTGTCCAGTGAACCTCGTGCTTCCTGAGTTCGGCACCTTAGCCCACAAGCCTGCCCCTCTCAGCCTCCCTGCCTCAGTAACTCGCAGTACCAGTGCGACGNAGTCTCCCTGCTCAGCGTCCCTGGGGGGCCGTGGTCCCATCCAGAGCAGCCTTTGTCCAGTGAACCTCGTGCTTCCTGAGTTCGACACCTTAGCCCACAAGCCTGCCCCTCTCAGCCTCCCTGCCTCAGTAACTCGCAGTACCAGTGCGACGGTTAATTTTAAGTACCAGCTTGACCTGACCACAGGGCACCCAGATATTTGGCCAGTCATGTTTCTGGTTGTTTCTACAAGAGTGTTTTTAGATGAGATGAACATTTTCATTGGTAAAGCCGATTGCCCTCCGTAATGTGGGTGGGCCCCATCCAACTGGTTGAAGGTCTAGGGAATAAAAAGGATCAGCGTGTCTCCTAGTAAAAAAATTCTCCAACAGATGGCGCTGGACTTCATCGCATTGTCAGCTCTCCTGGGTCTCAGGGCTGCCCGACCACACTGCAGATCTGTACTGCAGTCCTCATAATTTCATGCTCCAGTTCCTTATAGTAAATTTCTTTCTCTCTCTATATATACACACACATTCTATTAATTCTGTTTCTCTGGAGAAGGCTGACTAATACAGTTGCCTTCCTAGAGCTTAAGTAGAGATGGAGGTGTCATCCCCTCTCATTACCCCTGTTACTGAATCAGCCACCAAATCCTTGGATATCACTGCCTGAAGCACTCTTGTGTCCATCCTCTTCTCATCACATCACCACCACCTCCTAGGTCAGGGGGTCATCCCACGCCCCGGGTGGCAGCAGCACCCACTAACTGGTCTCTGAGATGGTCCTGCCCCTTCTCCACCCACTGTTCACACAGCAGCCAGAGGAGTTCTTACAAAGGTGCGTCCCACCCTGGCACTCAGCTGTTAGGTCTCTTCAGAGGTGTGCCTTGGTTCTCGGGAGAAAGCCATGGTATCACTTAGATTTTGCTGCCTAACAAATGCTGCCAAATGTAGTGGCTGTAACTAACAGTTTATGGCTTATGATTGGTAACTTGGTTTGGACTCACTTGAGTGGTTCTTCTGGACCTGTCTGGGCTCACTCATAATTCTTGGGTCAGGTGGGAAGGGGCTGGTCTAGCAGGGAGTCAGCTTGGATGGCTGGACTTTGCTCTACATAAGATCTCATGCTGCAGGAGCTGGGAAGGGTTCCAAGAGAGAAAGAAGGTGGGGGGTGGCGTGGAGAGGAGGAGAGAGACAGAGAGAGAGAGAGAAAGAGAGAGAGAGAGAGAGAGAGAGAGAGAAGAGGTTCAAGGTACCCAGAAGCCTGGGCTCAGGTCTGGCATATGGCTTCCTCTGCATTCTTTAGACTCAAGCAAGAGAAAAGTCCAGGTCAGAGTTAAGGGGTGGGGGGTGGATTCTACTTTTTGATGGGAGGAACCACAAAACCACATTGTGGAGGGGCTAGATCCCTGTCTGGGAATAGCTGAGACCACTTAAATTTTGTTGCTGTTGTCTGGTTGGTTGGTTGTGCCAGGTCTTAGTTACTGCACGAGGGATCTTTAGTGGCAGCATGTGAACTCTTTAGCTTTGGCATGTGGGATCTACTAATAGTTCTCCCACCAGATCGAACCTGGGCCTCCTGTAGTGGGAGCACGGAGTCTTAGCCTCTGGACCACCATAGAAGTTCTGTAGCTATTTTTGCAACTGATCACAGCCCCAAACCCTTACCCTGGCCTGTGCAGTTCTTTGTAATTTGGTCCTGTCCTCTCCTTCTTGGCATTCCAGCCCCCTCCAGAGGCTACCCACATGCCGATCCTTTTGCCTAAAATGCTGTTCCTTCATTCAGCTGAACAGTTGGTCCTCATCTTTCAACTCTCAGCTCAAATGTTGCTTTTTGGGGAAAATCTTCACTGACTAATCTGTTCATGATGCACATCATTCTTGACTCAGTACCACTTACAACAACTGGAATTAAATATTATTTTGAATGTTATGTCATATCTGTTTTCTCGTAGCCTATAGACTCCATGGACTTTAGTTAACTCATCTACTTACCAAATGTTTATCGAATGCCAGTTCTGTGCTAGGCATTGTGCTGGGGATGTGGGCAGTGATAAACACAGATCCAGTTCCTTTCTCAGGGAGCTTATGATCAGTTGGGGGCACCAACAGTAAGAAGTAACTACTGGTTTTTCCCCGGCAATCCAGGGGTTAGGACTTTGTGCTTCCACTTCAGGGGGTGCCAGTTTGGTCCCTGGATGGGGAAATAAGAGCCAACATCCTGCATGGTACAGCACACAGACACACAGACACACACACACACAGACACACACACACAGACACACACACACAGACACACAGACACACACACACACACACTAATTACNACTTCAGGGGGTGCCAGTTTGGTCCCTGGACGGGGAACTAAGAGCCAACATCCTGCATGGTACAGCACACAGACACACAGACACACACACACACAGACACACTCACACACACACACATACTAATTACAAAGCCAAAGTAAAATTGCTGTGGAGCTAGTTCTGAAAGGAGGGTTATATGACCCTGCAGGGAGGGCAAGGAAGGCTTTGCTGAGGGCTGAGATGTGAAAACTCAGTGTCAGCTAGGCAGAGGCTGAGGGTGCAGGGTGGACCCTCTGGGACCAGATGTCTGGTGGCAGGGGAAGGTGGGGTGCGAATGACTGACAAGGAAGACTGGAGGGCAGGGAGAGAGCGGCTGGACTCTGTGACAGCACAAACTTGGGGAGTTAACACTGGGGATTCTCTGCTGAGTGGAGGGCTGCATTGAAAAAAATCAGTTGATTTATTTTTGGCTCTTCTGGGTCTCCAGTGTGGTTTGAGGGCTCCTCATTTTGGTGGCTTCTCTTGTCGAGGAGCACAGTCTCCAGAGCACTTGTTCCGCGGTGGTTGCGGCTCCTGAGCTCTAGAGCATGGTGGCACACGGCCTAGCGGCCCTGCAGCATGGGGAACCTTCCTGGATCAGGGACCAAACCCATGTACCCTGCATTGGCAGGCCGATTCCTATCCACTGTGCCACCAGGGAAGTCCTGGGGGCCTCTGGAACTTGGCATTGAACAGGATGAGTTTAGGGTAACTTGGAGATATTCACAGTTTCTCTTGAGCAGGCGTTTTTTTCAGGTTTGGCATTCAGAGGAGGGGTCTGAGATGCTGGTAACTAAAGCCAAGGTCATATGTTAGTCCCCCATGGGTGGCAGCGCTTCATTCTCTGTGTGCTTTGGATTCCTTTGGCAGTCTGGGTATGCCTATGATTTTAAATGTATGACATAACATGTAGAAGGTAACAATGGAGACCAATTATGTTGAAACACAGCTATCAAAATAACTAAAAATAAGTTTGTGATATAGAAGTATAGATGCTTCTTTATTAACTCATTAAATAACGATACCAAGTGGCAGTTCTAATAATCGCTCTAATTGCCGAGTAGTGATGGATACAGATTTTGAGACAACCGCAACAACTGTTGTGTGGGATGAAGATCCCTGGGATTTTTCTTGAGGATGAGGTGACAGGTCCTGCTAATTTGCATTCAGAATTGAAAGAATGGCTAACTTTCAGTAAGAGAAGAGTGAAAAGGAAGATGCAGTTTTTTTTCACATTCAAGTTCACTGACCTCCCTGCAAGGGGTTTGGGGACCCCAGGGTAAGACCCTTGGTCTAGAGCTAGAGGAAGAGAGTATGTAGGATGTTAGGGTAGTGTCTTGGGCTAATAAGCAAGGGAGGAAAAGGCTGAAAGGCCTAGAAGGGAGTCCTGGGAGGTAGGGAAACTGAGTTTTGTCTGTAAAAATCTATGGAAAACCAGTGATCCATGAAAGGGCTGGTCAATTGCATCAAATGCTGAGAAGCTGCGTGACATGAGGACTGATAAGTGTCTATGGGATTTGGTGGCTTTGCAAAGAATATTTGTCTTGTTTGTGGCTTAATTCCGGGCACGTGTCAGGGCACGTGGTGGGCATTCGGCCTCTGTTGAAGGAGGGGAGGAGTCTCTCCTCATCGTCTCCCGTGGAAACTTGTCTGCCTGGTGGAATAGTAGTGGAGCCTGCAGACACTTGCTGCCATTGGTTTCCTGACCAAGGGCTCCCTAATCTTCAGAGACTCTGTAGGGATCAGTGGACCCCCAGAGTTTTGCAGGCTCTCATTGGTGTACCGTGCCCTTGGGATGGAAGGTACAGTGGCTCTGCCCTCTCCAAGCAAGTTGGCTTTGAGGCTCTGGACCTCAGGATGGTACTCACTCTGCTAACCCCCAGTCACTGGGTCCTCTCATCTGTACCTGATACTCTGAGCTGAATGCGTCCCACTGGAGGTGACTTCCTCTGGGAACTCACCTTAATCTCTGTGTTCTCCACTAGTGCCTGGTGGCAGTGGGGTGAACCCCTGTATTTGAGAGGTGCTCTGTGTTTGTGGGGAGGTCTGGATTATCACTATGGATCTCAAGTCACTTGCCCAAATCTCCCCATTCAACAGCAGCTTTCTGTGAAATGGGTCACTTCTGCTCCAGTGCCGTGGGCTGACGGACCCTCACTGAGTTGTGCGGGGTCATCAAAAGTGAAGTGATCATTATGAATTTTTGTCAGGAAGGTCTCACTGTGGTATGTCTGACCTGTTTACAACAGTGAAGCAGCCTGTGATGGTGGCTGAGCTGATGGAAGCGAGAACTTGGCAATGACAATAACATAGCTTGGGATTCAGTGAGGATTTAATACTCTCAGTTCAAGGGGTTTCAGCCTGCGTTCCAGTGATCCCGAAAGGCTCCAGAATGGAGAAAAGAGAGGCCCACCAGGTGGAACTGAGGACCTGCACAACCCGCTGGAGCATCTCCCTTATATATTGGAGCATCTCTTCTGTGCCCTGAGCCCCTCTCCGATAGCACTGGTCTGAAGAAGGAATTCTGCTGCTCGAAATTTTGAGTCACTGATTCAGCCCAACTCTGTTATTTGATACAAATAAACTCAAAGAGGTAGAAAGCTGAGCCCAAGGGAGTGTAGATAGTTGGTAGCATAACTAACATTGGAACTCAGATCACACAGTCTTTTTCTGTGTGATTTGCTTACAGAAATACTTATGAAGTCATGCATATTACTTTTCATTTGTGTATGTAGTCACCATGCTTATACTTGACGTGTGCACTGTTTCTCCTAATTGTACATCCCCATGGTGAGTTAGTTTGTTCTGAAAGGTGTTCGAGGAAGGGTGTGCTTAGGATTCTTAAAATCCGGTAGGTGTTTGTTTTNCATTGAACAGGATGAGTTTAGGGTAACTTGGAGATATTCACAGTTTCTCTTGAGCAGGCGTTTTTTTCAGGTTTGGCATTCAGAGGAGGGGTCTGAGATGCTGGTAACTAAAGCCAAGGTCATATGTTAGTCCCCCATGGGTGGCAGCGCTTCATTCTCTGTGTGCTTTGGATTCCTTTGGCAGTCTGGGTATGCCTATGATTTTAAATGTGTGACATAACATGTAGAAGGTAACAATGGAGACCAATTATGTTGAAACACAGCTATCAAAATAACTAAAAATAAGTTTGTGATATAGAAGTATAGATGCTTCTTTATTAACTCATTAAATAACGATACCAAGTGGCAGTTCTAATAATCGCTCTAATTGCCGAGTAGTGATGGATACAGATTTTGAGACAACCGCAACAACTGTTGTGTGGGATGAAGATCCCTGGGATTTTTCTTGAGGATGAGGTGACAGGTCCTGCTAATTTGCATTCAGAATTGAAAGAATGGCTAACTTTCAGTAAGAGAAGAGTGAAAAGGAAGATGCAGTTTTTTTTCACATTCAAGTTCACTGACCTCCCTGCAAGGGGTTTGGGGACCCCAGGGTAAGACCCTTGGTCTAGAGCTAGAGGAAGAGAGTATGTAGGATGTTAGGGTAGTGTCTTGGGCTAATAAGCAAGGGAGGAAAAGGCTGAAAGGCCTAGAAGGGAGTCCTGGGAGGTAGGGAAACTGAGTTTTGTCTGTAAAAATCTATGGAAAACCAGTGATCCATGAAAGGGCTGGTCAATTGCATCAAATGCTGAGAAGCTGCGTGACATGAGGACTGATAAGTGTCTATGGGATTTGGTGGCTTTGCAAAGAATATTTGTCTTGTTTGTGGCTTAATTCCGGGCACGTGTCAGGGCACGTGGTGGGCATTCGGCCTCTGTTGAAGGAGGGGAGGAGTCTCTCCTCATCGTCTCCCGTGGAAACTTGTCTGCCTGGTGGAATAGTAGTGGAGCCTGCAGACACTTGCTGCCATTGGTTTCCTGACCAAGGGCTCCCTAATCTTCAGAGACTCTGTAGGGATCAGTGGACCCCCAGAGTTTTGCAGGCTCTCATTGGTGTACCGTGCCCTTGGGATGGAAGGTACAGTGGCTCTGCCCTCTCCAAGCAAGTTGGCTTTGAGGCTCTGGACCTCAGGATGGTACTCACTCTGCTAACCCCCAGTCACTGGGTCCTCTCATCTGTACCTGATACTCTGAGCTGAATGCGTCCCACTGGAGGTGACTTCCTCTGGGAACTCACCTTAATCTCTGTGTTCTCCACTAGTGCCTGGTGGCAGTGGGGTGAACCCCTGTATTTGAGAGGTGCTCTGTGTTTGTGGGGAGGTCTGGATTATCACTATGGATCTCAAGTCACTTGCCCAAATCTCCCCATTCAACAGCAGCTTTCTGTGAAATGGGTCACTTCTGCTCCAGTGCCGTGGGCTGACGGACCCTCACTGAGTTGTGCGGGGTCATCAAAAGTGAAGTGATCATTATGAATTTTTGTCAGGAAGGTCTCACTGTGGTATGTCTGACCTGTTTACAACAGTGAAGCAGCCTGTGATGGTGGCTGAGCTGATGGAAGCGAGAACTTGGCAATGACAATAACATAGCTTGGGATTCAGTGAGGATTTAATACTCTCAGTTCAAGGGGTTTCAGCCTGCGTTCCAGTGATCCCGAAAGGCTCCAGAATGGAGAAAAGAGAGGCCCACCAGGTGGAACTGAGGACCTGCACAACCCGCTGGAGCATCTCCCTTATATATTGGAGCATCTCTTCTGTGCCCTGAGCCCCTCTCCGATAGCACTGGTCTGAAGAAGGAATTCTGCTGCTCGAAATTTTGAGTCACTGATTCAGCCCAACTCTGTTATTTGATACAAATAAACTCAAAGAGGTAGAAAGCTGAGCCCAAGGGAGTGTAGATAGTTGGTAGCATAACTAACATTGGAACTCAGATCACACAGTCTTTTTCTGTGTGATTTGCTTACAGAAATACTTATGAAGTCATGCATATTACTTTTCATTTGTGTATGTAGTCACCATGCTTATACTTGACGTGTGCACTGTTTCTCCTAATTGTACATCCCCATGGTGAGTTAGTTTGTTCTGAAAGGTGTTCGAGGAAGGGTGTGCTTAGGATTCTTAAAATCCGGTAGGTGTTTGTTTTTTTTTACTTATTTTATTTGGCTGCACCGAGTCTAAGTTGCAGCATGTGAACTCTTAATTGTGGCATGTGGGATCTAGTTTCCTGAACCCAGGCTCCCTGCATTGAGAGCTTGGAGTCTTAGCCACTGGACCACCAGGTAGGTCCCTGGAAGCTCTTTTTGACACTTCTGGCTGAAAAAGTGCAGGTAAATTGAGCAGATTTTTGAAGAGGTCAAGTGTTTTCCACATACGGAGAAAAGAACCCCCAAAGAAAATAGTCTAACTGGGTTAATAAAGGTCCAGCATTCCTTGGGGACCTTGGAAATTAATCTGACAGCTAAAACCTCAGAGAAATGAATGAAAATTGTGAAGCAACAGCTATAAATATTGAAAAGTCTATAAACAACTCCTGAGCCACCTCCTGAAACTGTGAGTCTCCATGCTAACTTCAGCTGCTTTGTGCCAGGCTGGCCCAACCTGGGTTTCTTCCAGCTTACATCCAGAAAAGGCCTACAGTGCCTTCAGCCATGACCAAGAGTAGGGGGTGGGGGCAGGCACTAAATGGAAGGTGCCTGGTTGTGAATTATGCACCAAATCCCCTCTCACAGTGAGGGGTGTGTGTGTGTGTGTGTGTGAGAGAGAGAGAGAGAGAGAGAGAATGTTTCAACGTGTGTGGCGTCTCAGTTGGACTGGAGCGTACAGGCATCCTGAGTCTTACAGTGTTTTTCTTTTGTAATGGGATTTGGAGTAATAGAACATAGTAGGCTCATTTATCAGAGAAGGTGATGGCACCCCACTCCAGTCCTCTTGCCTGGAAAAATCCCATGGATGGAGGAGCCTGGAAGGCTGCAGTCCATGGGGTCACTGACTGAGTGACTTCCCTTTCACTTTTCACTTTCATGCTTTGGAGAAGGCAATGGCACTCCACTCCAGTGTTCTTGCCTGGAGAATCCCAGGGATAGGGGAGCCTGGTGGGCTGCTGTCTATGGGATCGCACAGAGTTGGACACAACTGAAGCGACTTAGCAGCAGCAGGCTCATTTATAAGCCTAGAACATTTGTCTTGTTCAAGTCCCTCACCAGGGACTTTTTTTTACACCAGGCCCTCTGTGGACCAGAGAGAGCTTACAGAGTTGGCCCCTTCCTGTTCTGCTCCAAGAAAGCCCCATCTTAGCTGGTACTTGTCTATTTTCCCACGATCTCGAGAGCAGAGACTCCTCTCATTCAATGTTTTTTTTTTTTTTTTAAGTTATTTGTTTATTGGAGATAGTTGATTTGGAAAAAGTGGAAAGTGTTAGTCTCTCAGTCATGTCCACCTCTTTGCGACCCCATGGACTGTAGCCCACCAGGCTCTTCTGTCCGTGGAATTCTCCAGGCAAGAATACTGGAGTGGGTAGCCATTCCCATCTCCAGGAAATTTTCCAGACTCAGGGACTGAACCTGTGTCTCCTGCATCATAGGCAGATTCTTTAGTATCTGAGCCACCAGGGCTGCCCAATGGGTTAATTTCTGCTGTACAGCAAAGTGGTTCAGTTATATATATCTATATATTTAGTTTTATATGTCTCTCTCTATATATATATCTTCATTCTTTTTTAGATTCTGTTCATTACAGAATATTGAGTAGAGTTCCCTGTGCTACATGGTAGGTTCTTTTTAGTTATCTGTTTTATATATAGTAATGGGCATATGTCAATCCCAGTCTCCCAATTTATCCTCTCCTCCCTTTTCCCTTGGTAATCATAAATTTATTTTCTACATCTGACTCTATTTCTGTTTGGTAAATAGGTTCATTTGTACCATTTTTTTAGATTCCACATGTAAGTGATACCATATGATATTTGTTTTTCTTTTACTTCACTCAATGTGAAAATCTCTAGATCCATCCATCCTACTGCAAATGGCATTATTTTGTTCTTTTTTATAGCTGAGTAATATTCTACTATCTATATATCCATTGTCTGTATATCTTCATCCATTCATCTGTTGATGGACATTTAGGTTGCTTCCATGTCCTGGCTATTGTATATATTGTTGCAATGAATGTTGAGGTACATGCATTTTTTAAAAAATTTTTATTTATTTATTTATTTTTAAAATTTTACTTTACAATACTCTATTGGCTTTGCCATACATCGACATGAATCCACCACAGGTGTATGGAATTATGGTTTTCTCTGGGTATATGCCCAGGAGTGGGATTGCTAAGTCATACGACACTTCTATTTTTACTCTTTTTTTTTTTCTTTAGGAATCTTCATACTCTTGTCCATAGTGACTGTTACCAATTTACATCTCCACCAACAGGATAGGAGGGTTCCCTTTTCTCCATAGCATTTATTGTTTCTCCAGCAATTATTGTTTGTAGATTTTTTTGGTGATGGCCATTCTCATTGGTGTGAGATGGCACCTCACTGTAGTTTTGATTTGTATTTCTCTAATAATTAGTGATATGGAACATTTTTTTATTGCTTATTTGTCATCCGTATGTCTTCTTTGGAGATATGTCTATTAAGATCTTCTGCCCACTTTTTGATTGGATTCAGCTTTGATGCCCAGTGCCTGGCAGAGGGTCTTGGCACACTAAAGGTGTTCAGGAAATTTTTGTTGATGGATTGATTGAATGAATGAATTAATGAATGAGATTTCTTAGGAGAAATCTTTTGGTTCAGATTTTCTATAAGGAGAGGCAAGAGATCATGGGAAAAAATTCTGAGCAGAAGTCAAGCACTGTTTCCCCTTTCTAAGTTAAGAAATAATAAAGCTTTTCATTTTATGATTTCAGAAAAATGTTCATTTGATCCTCATGATAACTTGTGAGAAATATTGGGAGGTGTTTGTTATTCATACTTTCCAGTGAGGAGACTGAGGTTCTGGGAGGCTCAATACTTGCTCAAGGCCACGCAGCTATTGAGAGGCCCAGGTCAAGTCCTCTAGGCATCAGTTGGAGCCGTCTTCCTTATTCTAGAAGCAGGTGTCCTGTTGGACTGTCTTAGGAAAACCTTGCGGGAAACCTCTGAGAGACGATGGCCAGGCTTAAGACCAGAGTCAGCATCTGGTTAGTGCTTTCCAGACCCTTTGATGAGCTTTGCTCACAAGTCATGTCATTGGTCCCTGCTGCACCCTTGAGATGTATCACTCACTTTGCAGAGACAAGGTGGCAGGATCAAAGCCATTGATTTGCGTCTCTCCTCTTACGGATAAATGATGGGGTTGGAGCTGTGCCCAGGTCCCGTCACCTGAGTCCTAGCTCCAACAACTGTAGGCCAGGCATCAGTCCAGAGGTTGACAGGGCAAGCCTGAGAGCAAGAAGACCTCCTCTCTAAGGAGCCTGGAGCCCATTTACGAGGTGGTGGACACTCCTGGACTAACAGCTTGATGCCGGGAACCTGAGGGGCAGGTTTAGAAGCTGAAGATAGAAGCTGAGAGAAGACAAGTCCTGCAGATGATGGGAAAGCAAGCAAAACTGGAGGAACAGGAAAGAAATCAGTGATTTTTTTCAGCAGGGCATGGGTGGGAAAAGATGATGTAAGCTTAACATATGTAGAGAAACAGAACATATAGTTCTCCCTGTGAGATGCCTTTAAGTGGCAGAATGTAAAGAGATGTTATTTTTGTATTTGTGACATTTTAGGCTTCAGCTACTTGCAACTGAAAATGAAAAGAGAAAATCTCGAAGCAGCCTAACTTATTTGTTATCAAGTTAAGGAAAATGACAGAGGAAGGGCACAATACTTAGCTGTTAATTACCGTTCTTTGACAACCCATGGAGACCATCCTTAGCTTATTTCAAATAAGCATTCTCAGCTAGTCATTTATATCACTGACATCACTGCTGAGGGAAAGATGATGAGAAAAGACCATGAAAACACATCAGGAACCATGAATCACAGCAAGTTGAAGAAAATTGGCAGTATCTCAGAGTGCCAGCCCTGGACCTAACGCCAGCTCAGAGCATCGATTCAGGGCCAGGGCTGGGACTTCCAGGGCCAGGGCTGAATCCTCGGACTTCCCTGAAGTGGTTAAGACCCCATGCTTCAAATGCAGGTTTGATCCATAGTCGAGGAGCTAAGATCCCAACGGCTTCCTGGCCGTTGAGTCCCCTCCATCCCCAGATTGGAAGCAGGGCTCCCTCCAGTCCTAAACCATGCAATCTAGTTCTTCTCTTTATTTCTGACTGATCTCAGGTTTAATTTTGTCTTCTAGAACTCCCGATAAATCTCTGAGTAGGAAATAATACATCGCTCCCCCACTTTTTCCTCTGTGAGAAGAGAGCAGGACCTTACAATAAATATTTTTGTGAAAGAGTATAGAACCAGATGTTTGGAGGGTAGGAAGGAATTCAAAAGTGTTGTCACTCGGTTGAGTCCAACTCTTTGCGACCCTGTGCATTGTAGCCCACCAGGCTCCTCCACCCACAGGATTTTCCAGGCAAGAGTACTGGAGTGGGTTGTCATTTCCTTCTGCAGGGGATCTTCTTGACCCAGGGATCGAACCCAGGTCTCCTGCATTGTAGGCAGACGCTTTACTGTCTGAGCCACCAGGGAAGGAATTAAAGGATGATGGTAAATAAAATGAGCTTGGTAGCACCTAATGAGTGGATCTCAAACTATCAGGAATAGCTGCTATGGTTAATTACTGTCCCCCCTACCCCCTAGTCATGCATCTCAGCTGCATTCCTACCAACTCCTCCTCCACCAAGAGATATTTCTGAATCCTTGGACTTTCCTGGAGTGGTTAAGACTCTATGTTTCAAATGCAAGTTTGATCCATAGTTGAGGAACTAAGTCCCCAAATACCATGTGGTGAGGTCAAAATAAGAAAAAAAAAAAAGGCAATATTCTCAGACCTTCAAGTGAATGGGTTCAAATGCAGACTGGAATGTAAATGTTGTCTAATACTATTGAATTTGTCAAATATATAATCTTCAAAATGCTAAAAATGCCAGTCATACCAGTATAGAGGGAATATGTGTCAAAGATTGATTGAACTCATTAATTAATAAGGTAATTGAAGGTTGTTAAGGATGATCCCAAGAGAGGCTGATGTTCTCAAGGTCTACAACTTCCCGAGGAAGGACCCTCCTTGGTGACAAGGCTCTACAGTGTGGTCACAGCTTCTGTCTTTTGCTGTCTTGACCCCTGAGGAGGTGGCATCTGGGTGGAGGCAGTATCCCCCGAGCCCCTGACCCAGGGTGCAGAGAGCTGCGGGCACCCAGCTTTACTGTCCTTAGATTTGAAAGGAGCTCTGGCTTACCCTCACAGCTCTGTGCGGTTGTTACATACAAGATGTAACAGATTCTTCTGAGAGGCAGGTGAGGCTATTCTCTTGGGAAACCTGAGTTGAATGAGATTGATTTTTAGGTGGCGGCTCTTTCTCAGGTGGGTTGCAGATGGAAACAGTCAAGAGATGAGATTGTGAGTAAGCATTTTGAAGTCAGATTTGAGTGCCTTGCAAAGACTTTTAGACACTCGCTTGATTCATCTGCACACGTAGTAGGCGTTCAGAAAGTGCTGAATGAATCATTTCAAGACTGTCCCTCGGGGCAGTAAAGATCCCTTTGTTGGGAGGGGGTGCAGAAGGGCAGGGAGGAAGTGGGGGAAGTGTCATGTTCATTGTTTGAGCAATTTCTTGTCCTCTCACCCCCATTTCATATTCCGCCTCTTTTAAGAAGATGGATTCGGGAGTATTTCCTCCTATTTTCCTCTCTTTATGATGACATCACTGTCATGATCCCTGTGGCTGGCAATTCTTGGTGACTCACCACTTTGCTATTTTGGTAGCTGTGCATTTCAGGGGATAATTGCCTCCCCCTCCTCTTGAGCACCACACCTGTGCACATTTGGAGGCTTCCAGAACGGCAGCGCCGCGCCAGGCAGCAGCTCCTGCAGCCTGGTGATGAAGGTGAGAGTAATTATGAATGAAGGAGGGAATTGGCACAGTGGGTGACAAGACAGGCCTGCTCCCCCAGCCAGGAGCTGTCAGTCAGTCCCGACATCACCCCGAGGCTCAGCTCTTCTTAGACACAAGGACAAGAGGGAATCTGTCTGGGAATGAAGGCTGCCCTCCCCAAACCAAGCTTGGCGTGGGTGCTCCAAGTGTTGAAATTCTCACGGTGCTCCTGCGAGAGAGGGGACCTCTGAGGGAAACTTCCAGAACATGGTGTTCTGGAGTTTGGTGATGTCCTTAGTGGGAGAGCGGGTTCCTTCCCTTTCTGGGAACTCCCTCCCTTTCAAGGGAGCCCAGGTCTCTTGGTAGGCTGTGTTCAAGTTGGCTCAGTGACCTGAGACTCTGGCTCAAATGTGTTTCCTTTCTGACCTGTCCTGCTTGAAGTGACACCGAGTGACCCCTGCTGGCTCCAACTCTCTTGTAATAACCTTCTCTAGAGGCCACAGAAGTGGATGTTTTTCTGGAATTCCCTTGCTTTTCTATGATCCAACGAAAGAACAACAAAGCGGCCACAGGGTAACTTTAAACGTACCTGCTCGGGGTGTATTTTTTGTTGTTGCTGTTGTTCAGTTGCTCAGTCGTGTCCGACTCTTGGCGATCTCATGGACTGAAGCACGCCAGGCTTCCTTGTCCTTTACTATCTGCCAGAGTTTGTTAAAACTCATGTCCATTGAGTCGGTGATGCCATCTAACCATTCCGTCCTCTGTCGTCCCCTTCTCCTCCTGACCTCAGTCTTTCCCAGCATCAGGGTCTTTTCCAATGAGTCAGTTCTTCGCATCAGGTGTCCAAAGTATTGTAGCTTCAATTTCAGCATCACTCCTTCCAGTGAATATACAGGGTTGATTTTCTTTAGGATTGACTGGTTTGATCTCTTTGCTGTCCAAGGGACTCCCAAGAGGCTTCTGTAGCACCACAGTTCAAAAGCATCAGTTCTTTGGTGCTAAGCCTTCTTTACGGTCCAACTCTCACATCAATATATCTTTTATAATGATTTAAAATTCTCATTTAATTTATTTTCTTTTACTGATTTAGAATATTGTGTTAGTTTCATATGTACAGCAAAGTGATTCAGTTACACATAGGTATGCATTCTTTCTCAGACTCTTTTCCATTATAGGTTACTGCAAGATATTGAATCCAGTTCCCTGTGCTGTACAGTAGCTATTTAACTCAATTCACTGAACTTCTGTGTACCTTCCTTGTGCTGTTTCGGCAGCTGGACTGATGCACCAGTCCTGTCATATCTGTAAGCTGGCCCCAGTCATGTATTAAGAGGACTGAGTCATTGGGTGAGGATGCAGAACTCTTCAGTCAGTAGGGATCGCTAATTCCATAATACAGGGATTTTGTCGTAGAAACTGAAAAATCTCCCTAGGTCACAAAGGGTGAAATCCTCTGTTATTAACTTTCCTGACATCCGTGACTGGTCTTCCAGGGAAAGCTGTGTGAGTTTTGAAGCTGGGACAGAGCATTCTTGCTCACTGACTTCCTGTGGCACGAGGCACTAGCCTTTGCCCACAGGAAGCACCCTGTGATTCCTCAATGGGATTTGAGGGTTTGGGCTTGACCCTGAACCAACCTCACTAATTCATTTATTCATTCATTCCACACAAATTAATTCAGCATCTACCAAGTACTGCATGGCAGATAGATGGGGAAACAGTGGAAACAGAGCCTGACTTTATTTTTTGGGCTCCAAAATCACTGCAGATGGTGATTGCAGCCATGAAATTAAAAGATGCTTACTCCTTGGAAGGAAAGTTATGTCCAATCTAGACAGCATATTAAAAAGCAAAGACATTACTTTGTCAACAAAGGTCCGTCTAGTCAAGGCTATGGTTTTTNTTATATGGGTTACCAGGCATGTCATCTCTTAGCTCCCTGACCGAGGATTAAACCCGCACCCCTGGCACAGGCAGGAGAAGTCTCAACCACTGGACCCTACCAGGGAGGTCTCTAAACGACCATCTTGAATAAGCACAGTCCCTAACTCATCACACTCTCAGGCCCTTGGGACCTCAGCCTGGGGACTGAGCAGGAGTGTCTGCCGCCCATCTCTGTCCTGGCACACCCACTCCCCACTTGCTGCTGTCCCCCCTCCACCCCGTGGCACGGAGCCCCCAGGGCCAGGGGCTGGGTGCCTGCCTTTCTGTGCCCTGAATGCCTACAGGGTGGGAACAAGGGCGGCTGTGCAGAAATAAAAGCCACCAGCACCAAATAGCAAGGAGGGGAGGGGGTGCGCATGCGTGGCCTGCTGACAGCCCTTGAGCTGGGCCATCAGTGTCGCCTTCCCTGGAGGGCCATTCACAACTGACAGAGCAGCTTCCAGAGGCTTTAGCAGAAATCAAAAGGCGGCAGCAGTTATTACCTCGCCTGCCTCTCACACCCCTTCTCCCACCTCCCAGCTTTTTTTAATATCAGGGTCTGCTTGTTTGGTCTCTGGAAGCCTGCACCTATTTGAATACTTATCATCTCTCAGAGCACAAATAACAGTCCAGGGACAGCAGGAGAGGGAACTTGAGCCTTCCTGACAACGAACTTGCATAATATGGAGCCACTCATCACCCGCCTTGGGGCAAGTGATTGGTTTCTGCGTGTTCTCTCTGAGGAATAGCATTGTCTTCATTTGACAGAGGAGAAAACTGAGGATGAGAGGGTCAGCGTCTTTCCCCAAGGCCACACTGTAAGTGGTGAAGTCAGATTTGAACTTCAAGGTCAAGTATAGAACCACCCTCCATATGGTCCTGGAGCAGGGGTTTCCGTGGACTGTGGCGAGGGTGGGGGTGTGTGTGCAGCAGGCCTGGGCAATTCAGAAGCAGAGCTGAGGACCAACTTAGCTGCTAATGATTAATATTGTTGAGTTCCTCTGGCCCCTCTAGCTCGTTGATATTCAGCCTGGTCTCTGGACCAACCACATCTGCATCACCTAGAAGCTTATTAGCAGTGCAGAGTCTCAGGCCCTATTCCGGACCTGCTATGTCAGAATCTGCATTTTCACAAGACCCTCCTGTGATTGGAATGCATGTGAAAATCTGAGAAGTCCTGCTCCAGAGATGTCCAGGGGGCTTCCTCCAGAACGAAGCCTCAGACCGCAGAGACACCAACAAGCCCCATGCTATGTGTCTCCACTGACAGAAATTCCCTTGCGAGTGGTGGACAAAGCCAAACTCACTCCTAATATTTCTTATCAAGGGAATGAGCAAAATTGCTCAAGGAAATGCACTCAACGACTGCCTGAGAGTCAGGCGGATCTGACGGCCTGCGGACGCTAGGTGGCAGTGAGTGGACAGGCTTTGGCCGTAAACGGGTGCTGTCACCGCCAAGGGTCAAGACGAAATGATAAAGGCGTGGGTAGGGGTGGCTGAGCACAGTTGGGTCGTGAAAGGAGATTGTTGGGATGATATTAAAGAAACTGAAACTTTACCAGCCAGTCCGGGAAAGGCTGTTTTGTGGAATGAGAGATTTGGGCAAGAGTAATTGCTTCTTTTTTGCCTCCAGCTATGTTAAACACACAATCTTCCCACAGGGGAGGGATGTCAGCAGCTGGGTACCGTGAAGCCGAAGGGAATTAAGAGTGGGAAAAAGTTCCCAATCCGCTTCATTCTGCTCGCTGAGGTCAGGGAGGCAGTGGTAGCCAGGCTGCAGCACCGGTTAGTCGGAGCCCACTGGTGGGGAATGAGAGCATCCTTTCCCACCATGCACTGGGCTCACAGGGCAGGCCCGCCCGCTGCCCAGATGTTCTAACACTCTCTGAAGGCAACAGAGCACAGATCTGCTTCTTTTCTGTGTCTAGCTATTTGGCTGAATCCAGACTGGAGAAAAGAATATGCAGGGTTATTTTGGCTTCTAAGATTCTTCATCCTCCATATATCCTCTGGAACTAAAGTCTAGGGTGGAGACCTGTCATGCCTGTGTTCAAGGAACTGGAGTCCATCTTTGGTGTCTAAGAAAACAAGGGCAAAAGAAAGTTTCCTGAAATTCCCGAGATTGTGAGAATACTGTATAGACCCTACCTTTTGTTTTTCATCCTGTAGTGATTGGTTCCCGGAGAAGGCAATGGTACTCCACTCCAGTACTCTTGCCTGGAAAATCCCATGGATGGAGGAGCCCATAGGCTCCAGTCCAAGGGGTTGCTGAGAGTCGGACACGACTGAGCGACTTCACTTTCACTTTTCTCTTTCATGCATTGGAGAAGGAAACGGCAACCCACTCTAGTATTCTTGCCTGGAGAATCCCAGGGATAGTGGAGCCTGGTGGGCTGCCATCTATGGGGTCGCACAGAGTCGGACACGACTGAAGCGACTTAGCAGCAGCAGCAGCAGCAGTGATTGGTTCCAAAAGAACTCTCATTTATTTGGTTTGTAGATCCCAAAGGTTGGAGCACTTTGTTGGGAATCCATTCAAGAGAGTCATGTTTTCCTGACTGTTTGGTGGGAGTGCCATCTGAAAATATCTTGAAGTTCTATCAGGTGGGTGGAAACACGTTATTCTAAGAGATTTCAGGGTTTAAGTTCAGAGTCTGGGCTTTTTCTAATTATCCTCTATCTCTAACCAAGATGTAGGCTTAGCTGGAGGACTGACCCCTGCAGAATCTGCAAGCCCACTGGTAATCGGATTGTAGAATTACAGAACGGAGAACGGATGTTAGAGATCATCCTGTCCCTGTCCTGTCATGTTCAGATGGGAAAACCGAGACCTGGAGAGTTCCCTTGGGTTTCTTTTGGCAAACTTTAAATGAGGGCCCACTCTGTGCTGGAGACTAAGGCCAAACAAAAACCCTGACTCATGGTCTCTACCAGTTAATAGATCAGCTTATGGCCCAGGTGCCGTGATGGTGAGCGGTGGGGGTAGGGAAGAATGGCTTCCTGTCTCCCTCCTCCTCTTCTTTTTTTCCCCTTTCATTATATTAGTTTCCCTTTCTCTTTCCCTCTTCCTCTTTTTTTTTTTTGAATCGTGATGATTTTTTCAGCCCTCAGGGGCTTTGTATTTACCAGGCAGAAGTGTGCAGGCAGCAGTATTAGCAATTCCAAGGACATGTTTGATCATTTCTGTCCTTTCCAAAGGCCTGGATACAAGACGTAGTGCTTTCAGACCCGAGGAAGAAAATTTTATTTTATTTTTTTATTTGTAGGAACTCGTCTTGAATTCTGAGGGGAGTGTGTGGAAATAAACTAAGCTAGTAAACTTAAAGACTTATTTTTTTTTGCCTGAGGAAATACATCTCCTGTAATAGATAAACTCAAAAATATCGTCCGAGTGATACTGTACCAACTATAATCCAATTGCAGTTTACGGTAGGCTTCCCAAATTCTAAAAAGGGTGAGAACCTCTCCTTTTTTAGGATTTATTTCTTGAATAGGTTTAGTGGATAGAAAGAAGGGGTGAATTAAAAAATAAAGATGTTACCAACCATAGCTGGAAAAACGGCTAGGGAAAGTCTGTTCTATTACACAGTGATATTCAGTGACATGAAAATTGCATGCAAATAGGCCCCTAGGTTTCCTCACCGTGGCCAAATCTGGTAAAGGCCACTGTCTGAACATCTTGTGTCCTGGCTGACCAAGAGGAAGATTTAGAGTCTTAAACACCAGGCTCCTGAAGTTTGCATATAATTGAGCTTCCAGGTCCTTCAAAATCTTACATTTGATTCACAAACTCAGGCATCTGCTAGTAATTAAAGTATCAGGGTATAATTATACCCTTTCTTATTAGTAGATATGGAATCTGACAGTTGCTTAGATACAAAATAAGCAAGTGCAGACTGTGTTTCTGTGCCCCTCACAGGCTGGGGAGACAGAACAACAGAATTTTCAAAAGCTTGGCATCAAAGGGTCTCGTTGCCCAGAAAATGTAAAGTTCTGAATTATTGTCGGTAGATTTGCCTGGGCACAGATGTTAATCCCATTGCAGGTCTGTGGTTGGAGTTGTGATATCATTTAGTGATTTTCGTGGCTTGGTCCCCTCACCTCTGTCCTGCACTCCAACTCCCCAACAAAAAAGCATCCAACTCTCCCAGGGACAAAGCAGTTGCAGCTTCCTCAGGGAGTTCTGGGGCCAGAAGATTTAACCGGAATGGCAGGGCTGTGTCCTGGTCAATTTTGACTCCATGTTGGAAACTGTTTCTTTGACTTGTTGTTGTTGTTGTTGTTGTTGTTGTTTTTTAGTTCTACCAGTTTATTGCTACCAACCCACCCTCCTTCCACCCTCATCATGCATGTGTGCTCAGTCATGTAACCTTTAGGACTGTAGTCTGCCAGGCTCCTCTGTCCATAGACTTGTCCAGGCAAGAATACTGTAATGGGCTGCCATTTCCTTCTCCCTTTGACTTGCTTTTCTTTGCTTTTGTTATTATAATCATACATAATAGCCTGCCTCAGAGGACCCTGCCCCTCAGCCTGACTGTAAACTGAAGTGCCTTTATTCAGCTTGTAGAGAGAGAATCTGACCCTGTCTACCTGTAAATAGAATAGATTAAAACACCACTTCTAAAGACTGACTCTTGGAGATGTTTTGCAAGACTGAAAATATCTTTTTCTATTTACTTCCTCACCACCTCTCCCTATCTATTCTGCCTTTTGACCTCAGTTCCTCATTGCCTCTCTCTGACTCTATAAAAGAAACTGGCATCCAGACCCCTACAAGATGGTTACTTTGAGACATTAGTCTGCCATCTTCTCCATCAGCCAGCTTTCCGAATAAAGTCATATTCCTTGCTTCAACATCTTGTCTCTCAGATTCACTGGTCTGTCATGTGGCGAGCAGAGTGAGCTTTGACACGGTAACAAGTTGACTTTGGCTTCAAGGATTTGGCGTCTGGGGGAGACTTCTGGTCATTTTAAGATATCCTCTCATCCTGCTCAGTTATGTCTTCACAAAATACAATTAGAGAAATTCCCTGCTGACCTGTCAGCTGCAAGAATTCAGGGATCAGGACTTGTTTGGAACACCCCTGTATCTCCAGGGTCCAGCATGGCTCTTGGCACTTAGAAGACATTCAATACCTAGTTATTGGAAGGATAGATTCTGTTGATTCTTTTATATGCAAGTCCCCATTGGGGAGGTGATACTTTCAACTTGTGCAGTCATTTACTTCCCAGTGTGTATGA
This sequence comes from Neotragus pygmaeus, assembly GCA_006410875.1. NCBI lineage: Eukaryota > Metazoa > Chordata > Mammalia > Artiodactyla > Bovidae > Neotragus > Neotragus pygmaeus. The sequence goes on from SJYV01038288.1 coordinate 1,232,481, forward strand.
TGCCATCAGTTCAGGACTACTGCTACCCCAGAGATAAATGCTGCCTGCCAACCTGTTTCTGTGTGGCAAGTGAATTGAGAATGGTTTTGACATTTTTAAATGGTTGGTGAAAAATTAAAATAAGAATATTTCATGACACATGAAAATGATATGAAATGCAAATTTCAGGTCCATAAATAAAAGTGTTGGAACACAATTATGCCGTATTGTCCTCGGCTACTTTTGATGTACTGCAGCGGCAGAGCTGGGTTGCTGCAACAGAGACTCACGGTCTGGAAGGTCTAAAATATTCTGGAAAAAGTGAGTTGGTCCCTGGATGTGATCATTCTGGGGGTTAGCCTTTGATGTTGAGGGGAGTGGGATGCAGGAAAGAGGGTCTGTAGGGGCGAGTCAGGGAGGCAGGTTAACTGGGAGGAGAGAACAGCCTGGAAGTCTGGAATAGTACTTCTCCAGCTCTGGCCTTTCCACAGTGGAAGTTTCCAGTTCCTCATTGTAATTCTGATGAATGCCCTCAAGGAACACAGTGATAATCATTTCTCAGACTGCTGCACTGTTCGGATGGATGCAAAGGACTGTATCTTTTTGCTGTTTCTTGGTTGTTGCAAATCCCTAGTTCAGAAATGCTCCTCCTTTGTCAAAGACATTAAATTTTGCCTCTCAGACAGGTGTTTGGGTCATAAATCTGTATGTGTGAGCAACTGTGAGCTGGAACTTGCCTTTCAAGGCAATTGTCTTCAGTTTTCAGCCACCCAGCAGGCACCCCATGCAACTGCACCACATTTTAGCTTCCCGGAAGCCTTGAGCCCACCACTTCTGTTTCTAAACTCCTAGCAAGGGTGGAGCCTTTCCCTTCCAGAGAAGTGCCTTTGTGATTAAGCTGGCAAGGATGCAATCAGCCTAGTTAAAGCCTTGATAATCCACTTGATCCATCTCAGTTATCTTTCCAAATCCCAGAAGTCATCTTGTGGAATCGAGCCATGTTTCTCTGGGGTTTACAAGAGCATCTCCTGGAGCAGATGGCATCAGACCATTCTCTTATTAGCCGTCTAAATTCTGAATTAGAGTCTGATTTTTCCAAACCCTATGCTTTATTTGAAAAGAGGTTTCTTTTCTCTGGGCTACTTCCAACCTCTGGCTTCCTGGAGGCCTGGCTCATCTAGCTCTGGGTTTAATGCCCCATGTCTTCTGATGGTATATTTATGGATTGGAGGATAGATTTGCTTTCTGAGTGACAGTGATTAACACTGGCATTGTTTACCATAAGTAAACCTGGGTTTTGAAACTCATAGCCAATAAGAGGATTGCCATGTCTTTTTAAAGGGTTGACTACCAGGGCTTCCTGTAGGAAGCCTTATCTGATCTAAAAGTATTCATTAAATTAACTTAAATATAGATGATTTATAATGTGTCAATTTCTGCTATATAGCAAAGTGATTCAATTATATATTTATTAACCTTCCCGGTGGCACTAATGGTAAAGAATCTGCCTGCTGATACAGGTTAGACCTAAGATACATGGGTTTGATCCCTGGATTGGGAAGATCCGCTGGAAGAGGAAATGGCAACCCACTCCAGTTTTCTTGCTTGGAGAATCCCATGGATAGAGGAGCCTGGCAGGCTGCAGTCCATAGGGTTGCACAGAGTTAGACATGACTGAAGCAGCTTAGCACACAGCATATATATCTTTATATATATTCTTTTTAAAATATTATTTTCCTTTATGGTTTATTATAGGATATTGAATATAGTTCTCTGTGCTGTATAGTAAGAACTTGTTGTTTATTCATTGTATTGAAAAGGTTTTTTTTTTTTTTTTACCTTTTTTTGTGGCTTGTGAGATCTTTCAGTTCAGTTCAGTTCAGTCACTCTGTCGTGTCCAACTCTTTGCAACCCCATGAACCGCAGCACTCTGGGCCTCCCTGTCCATCACGAACTCCTGGAGTTCACCCACACCCATGTCCATCGAGTTGGTGATGCCATCCAGCCATCTCATCCTCTGTCGTCCCTCTCTCCTCCTGCCCTCAATCCTTCTCAGCATCAGGATCTTTTCCAATGAGTCAGCTCTTCGCATGAGGTGGCCAGAGTATTGGAGTTTCAGCTTTAGCATCAGTCCTTCCAGTGAATATTCAGGAATGATCTCCTTTAGGATGGACTGGTTGGATCTCCTTGCAGTCCAAGGGACTCTCAAGAGTCTTCTCCAACACCACGGTTCAAAAGCATCAATTCTTTGCCACTCAGCTTTCTTTATAGTCCAACTNTGATCTCCTTTAGGATGGACTGGTTGGATCTCCTTGCAGTCCAAGGGACTCTCAAGAGTCTTCTCCAACACCACGGTTCAAAAGCATCAATTCTTTGCCACTCAGCTTTCTTTATAGTCCAACTTTCGCATCCATACATGACCACTGGAAAAAATATAGCCTTGACTAATGGACCTTTGTTGACAAAGTAATGTCTCTGCTTTTCAATATGCTGTCTAGGTTGGTCATAACTTTTCCTCCAAGGAGCAAGCGTCTACTAATTTCATGGCTGGAATCACCATCTGCAGTGATTTTGGAGCCCAGAAAAATAAAGTCAGCCACTGTTTCCACTGTTTCCCCATCTATTTGCCATGAANTGAGGTGGTGGATGAGCTTGTTCTTTATATGGAGTGAGGATGGGGATGTGTCCACGGGTCGGGCTGGAGGGGTGGCTTAGGTGATCTGCCCGCCCCTCTGGTGGTGTTCAGTGCAGGGGGCATGCTCAGAACACTCCTTTACTCCAGGCTCCTCAAAAATGGCAGTTGGGTTTTTTGGTCTCTTTGTATCTTTTGTCGAGAATTTTCCCTAACTGTGCAGGTAGCTATTTTTAGCCCCATACAGTTCCTTTGTATTTTGTTGCTCAAGGAGAGGTGTGTCCAAGTGCAAGTACTGCAGCAAAGGATCCCAGATCCCAGTGTGTCTCAAAAACAAGGAATGAGCAACTCAGTAAACAAAGAATGTAGGAGTGAACAGCCACCAGGGAACAAGAAAGTGCGCGGTCCCTAACAGGTACAAGGAGCAGCGCTGCCATGGACCTGTGGTCCGGGATTTGCAACTCAAAGAGCAAACCCTGAATTGTTCTGTAACAGGCTCAGCTGCCAGGGAGCAGGGCTGGGGCTCTGTTCCTTCTGGTGCTCAAGTCCAGGGTGGCTCCTCTGGGCTTCCTGGAGCCTGACATCTGCCTGGGGAGGGTCATTTCCTCCTCCAGGGCCACCCCAGAATAGGTGGGCTCCATCTGCGCTTCTGGGTAATTTGGATTTCTAAAAAGAGCTTCCCACATAAGAGGTCAGATTGAGCTCCCTTCTCTGGAAGGGCAGGAGATGGAAATGCCAGGGTCTCTTTGGCCAGGAGGAGCCCCACTGAGGATGGGGAGTACTTGACTTTGGTCTTTTGCCCCGAGAGGNGGTAATTTGGATTTCTAAAAAGAGCTTCCCACATAAGAGGTCAGATTGAGCTCCCTTCTCTGGAAGGGCAGGAGATGGAAATGCCAGGGTCTCTTTGGCCAGGAGGAGCCCCACTGAGGATGGGGAGTACTTGACTTTGGTCTTTTGCCCCGAGAGGCCCACAGGCAAGTGTCTCCTCTGGAGTGGACTTGGGAGGATGCTCAGCTGCAGCCCAAACCCTCCAGCTGCCCTTTCACCCAGAACTGCTCTACTCTTGGAGAGAAGGCACAGGCCAGAACAGGGGCCATGGAGGAGACCGTGGTCATCCACACGATGGCCTCCTGGGGCTGCCTCCATCTCGCCTGTTCATGCACTGGTACCCAGGGAGGCTGAACACCAGCTGGCCCCAGAGCATGGCCCTCAGCTGGCCGATGGCTCTGACCCCTGCCTTCCCTCTGCCTGGCCGTGGGAGCTCGAGACCCAGCCTGCCTCTCACCTGTCTGCTTCCAGGACTCTTGGCTTCCCCTTCTAGTTGAGTGGTCTGTGAACACCTGATGGTCCTGGGCTCACCTCCCTCCCTGGATTTGGCAAAAAGGCCTGGGACACCTCAGAGCTCCCTTCTTCTCCAGAGATGCTGGGTCGGGAAGAGAAGTGTCATATTCTGTACAATGGGCTCTTCTGAGCCTTTCTGTTATCATTTATGCTCATATTTTGAGGGTGAAGCAATGAAATGCCTTGAGGGTTCAAAAGGTGATAGAAATATGTGAACCAGGGCAGCCGTCATCCTATCAGGTGTGGTGGGACCTGGGGTGAAATGGAGATGGCATATTCTAGCTAAAGGCCTTTAAGTCCAATATTAAACATCTTGAGCAAAACCTGCTCTCGGTCATGTCAACAGGCTGCCTCTTAGAGTCCCTCAAGAATTAGAATGAGTTTCACATGAAACCAGCCTGACTGGCTGAAAGAGACAATCATCAACTTCTTTTTATTTGTATTTTTGGCTGTGGCGTGTGGCACGTGGGATTTTGATTCCTCGACCAGGGATCAAATCCAAGCCCCCTGCATTGGAAGCTCGGAGTCTTAACCATGGGACTACCAGGGTAGTGCCACAATCATCAACTTATTATTTTAGTAACCTCATGTGAAATTCTTCAGTGGGTCCCTGAACTCCTTTTTCATTCTCCTTGGGATCGGGCTTTTGATTTTCTGCTTCCTGCTGAGAGCGGTTTTCAGGGACAACCCCTCAAGCAAATGCTGCTCATGGATGTTGGCCTGATTGGCTCCATATTTGGTGGTGGGTTGAGACAGATGTTGAGGCGCAGGGAGAATTTGATCTTCTACAGTACTGTTTCCCCTCCAGGGATGGCACAGCTTTCTTCTTGGGGCTCAGAAGTGTATCCTCCATTCCTTAGCCTCATTTTGAACTTTCTTACAGATATCAATAAACTCAAGGAAATTAGAGTGGATGAAGACATTGCAAGTGGGAATGGAGAGCTGGGTGGATCTGAGAGATATTTAAGAATGAAAATGGACTTCATTGTATTGGATGTGGCGGAGTGTGAACTTTCTGGGCTGATGCCCAGGTTTGTTTTGAGTCAGATGGGTGGTGGTACCATTTTGTGAGAGGGGGGCTTCTTAAAAATAGCAGATGGCCACAACTGCCTTGAGTGACTGTCTGTTCCTAAGTCATTAACTATCTCGATACACTGTTTCCTCAAGAATAATCATATCAAATGGTCCTTGACAGGAACATACAGAGAAGGTTGGAAGCTCTAAGTATTCACAAATAGGAAATAATTTAGAACCTCCAAAGGAAGGCCCCTGGAATGCCAGGGCTGGCTGCTGTCCCCTACCCTGGGCTCTTGAGCTCAAGCCATGGAGACATCATTGATATGAACAAACAAAGAATAAATTAACTTGCTTTGGAATGAGTGATTTGGATCCCTCTCAAACTCGAGTGCCTGTGTTTCCTGAAAATTCAATTTAATTTTGGTCTGAGAGAGTGCCTTGCTCTGCCGCACTGATCTTTAATGGCTGATGCCCAGGGGATGAGGTGAAACCCTTCTGGCTCCAGGAAGAGGACAGGGGTGACACATGTTTGCCTGGGCCCAAATCTTAGAGCCTGAATCCAGTGCATCCCTCCCCAAGCTGCCCTAGGAGCCAGCAGCACATAGAATTCCTCCAGGCACCCGGGGACAGCCTGTGAGGACACCTCCCCTCGGGCAGGATGTGGGAGAAGTTCCACCATCTTCACCTCCTATGGGCAAGGGTACCTGCACCTTGGGCTGAACATTTCAGTGCTCCTTGTTGGTCTATGTGGACAGAGAAGTTATCAGTGCAGAAAGAATTGATCTGGGCCCTAGCAGAGAGCTAGGCTTCAACAGTATGTGAACCATGAACTTCCAAATGTTCAAGCTGGACTTAGAAAAGGCAGAGGAACCAGAGATAAAATTGCCAACATCCGTTGGATCATCAAAAAAGCAAGAGAGTTCCAGAAAAGCATCTACTTCTGTTTTATTGACTACGCCAAAACCTTTGACTGTGTGGATCACAACAAACTGGAAAATTCTTAAAGGGATGAGAATACCAGACCACCTGACCTGTCTCCTGAGAAATCTGTATGCAGGTCAAGAAGCAGCATTTAGAACTGGACATGGAACAGCAAACTGATTCCAAATTGGGAAAGGAGTACGTCAAGGCTGTATATTGTCACCCTGCTTATTTAGCTTACATGCAGAGTACATCATGCGAAATGCCAGGCTGGATGAAGCACAGGCTCTAATCAAGATTTCTGGGAGAAATATCAATAACCTCAGATAGGTAGATGATACCACTCTTATGGCAGAAAGTGAAGAAGAACTAAAGAGCCTCTTGATGAAAGTGAAAGAGGAGAGTGAAAATGCTGGCTTAAAACTCAACATTCAGAAAACTAAGATCATGGCATCTGGTTCATTACTTCATGGCAAGTAGATGGCAAAACAACGGAAACAGTGAGAGACTTTATCTTTTTGGGCTCCAAAATCACTGCAGACTGTGATTGCAGCCATGAAATTAAAAGACACTTGCTCCTTAGAAGAAGAGCTATGACCAACCTAAACAGCATATTAAAAAGCAGAGACATTACTTTGCCAACAAAGGTCTATCTAGTCAAGGCTATGGTTTTTCCAGTGATCATGTATGGATGTGAAAGCTGGACTATAAAAAAAAGCTGAGGACTAAAGAATCAATGCTTTTGAACTGTGGTGTTAGAGAAGACTCTTAAGAGTCCCTTGGACCTCCAGGAGATTCAGCCAGTCCATCCTAAAGGAAATCAGTCCTGAATATTCATTGGAAGGACTGATGCTAAAGCTGAAACTTTAGTACTTTGGCCACCTGATGCGAAGAGCTGACTCATTGGAAAAGACCCTGATGCTGGGAAAGGTTGAAGGCAGGAGGAGAAGGGATGAGGATGAGATGGTTGGATGGCATCACGGACACAATGGACATGAGTTTGAGTAAGCTGCAGGAGTTGGTGATGGACAGGGAAGCCTGGTGTGTTGCAGTTGATGGGGTCGCAAAGAGTCGGACATGACTGAGCGACTGAACTGAGCTGAGAAGCAAGCGAGTTTGACATATATAAGTTTCCCTCCCCTTAAATGAAGACGTTCCTATCAGGAAATGAGGTATTTTCAGATAAATGTATATTTTCTAGAGTATCTCTTTTAAAGTACCTCCTTACGTTGTTGGATTATTTTTTGAAAAGAACGGTTTAAAAATGTATGATGTGAGCTGTTCAGTCCTAAAATATCCTTTTTTTTGCTATACCACATGGTTTGTGGGATCTCAGCTCCTGGACCAGGGATTGAACTGGGGCCATGTCAGTGAAAGCCTAGAGTCCTAACCACTGGACTACCAGGGAACTCCTCATAAAATATCGTTTTTTATTATGGGAAAATTCAAGCATGTATTAATACAGAAGTGAAAGACTCATGCTATAAACCATATGTACCCAACAGCCAGCCTCAGCAATGGTCAATTCATGATCCTTATTTTGTCTATGTTTTCCACTTCTCTCTATCCCAGGTTATTTAAATTCCCCGTTTGTGGTGACCTCAGGTAATCACTAGGACAGAATCCTGTGGTCCATGCAGTGCACGTCCCCTTCCCTGTATTTCTTATGTCTGTGTCCTTGCCTTCGTGAGGACTCTCTCTAGTTTGGCTCCTATAATCTGGCCTGGAAAGGAATAGAGCCGAGGGAGTTAAAGTTCTATGTTAAATAAGAGCACATAGGATTTGAGAGAATCCGTCCTACCTGGATTTTAGTTCAGTTCACTTCAGTTCAGTCGCTGAGTCGTGTCCGACTCTTTGCGACCCCATGAATCGCAGCACGGCAGGCCTCCCNCGCTTTATTTTTTACTGCACCACGCAGCATGCGGGGTCTTAGTTCCCCAACCAGGGATTGAACCTGTGCCCTCTGCACTACAGGCCACTAGGGAAGTCTCCCAATTCCTTTCCTGTGATCCCTCACTCTCCAGACTTCCCCTTCCCCATCCCCAGGATGCTGGACTCGGCTTCCTACCACAAACCCACTGTGTGCAGCTCTCAGTCTTCTTCAACTTGTAAGTTCATCCAACCAACTTATCTCATCCAACTTGTAAGCTTTCAGGTTCCAACCCTCTGTTTTTCAGGTTGAGAACAAGAGGATTTTTTTCTAGGTAGCAGCCTTGTGCAGGGAAAAGAGGGAGAGGGGAAATTTCTTGGCTCTTTCAGCGCCATCTTGACTAAAAATAGAACTGAGTTCATCAGAAGGTGCCGACACAGGGTCTGGAAAGCACCCGGTGTCCTGACTACAGAGGTGTCCACTTGCCTGGGCTCCGTGGATGGTCTTGTGGCGGCAGAGGTGGGGTGATCAGAGAGTGTGGCTAAGGGAGCCACCCAGGTCTGAGAGCAGGCCTGGCCTCGGGCCCCCCTCAGGGCAGGACAGTCAGGCTGGGGCTCTGAATGGCAGCCGGTAGGAGCCACTGAGTGAGGATGGGGTAACACGAGGGAGGCAGTGCCTTTCTCCCTCCTTCCTGCGTCTACTCCTCTCACATGGATGAAAATGGATCTTGGTCATCAAAAAGCCAGGGGGAGGGACTTCCATGGTGGTTCAGTGGTTAAGACTCCGTGCTTCCAATGAAAGGGGAACTAAGATTCCACTTGCGGGGCGGCAGGGCCAAAAGATGAAAACAAGAAAGAAAGATCCAGGGACATCCTGACCCAGCCCTGAGACTGAGGAAGCTCCCTGCGCTGCCCCCAGAAGGTGATACAGAAGAGCCACGCGTGGGGCCGTGGCGTTGTCGCTGGGAGATGGCGGTGATTCTGAGCTGAGAGCAGCCCTCCAGATCCTTTGAACTCCTTATTTATCTGCATGCTTATCTCCCACGGGCTTCTCATTTGTTTATTTACTTTAGGCTGCGCTGGTCTTCGTTGCTTTGCGCAGGCTTTCTCTAGCTTCTGTGAGTGGGGCTGCTCTCCGCTGCGGGGCTGGCTTCTCGCTGTTGTGGTTTCTCCTGCTGTGGCTCCCGGGCTCTAGGGCGCATGAGCTCCAGTAGTTGTGGTTCGTGGGCTTAGTTGCTCCATGGCATGTGACCAGGTGTAGAACCCAGCTCCCCTGCATTGGCAGGTTGGATTCTTATCCAGCGTACCAACAGGGAAGTCCTTTTGTTTTGTTTTTAGCATTTACATTTGATTGAATTCAAAGCTCATCTTACCTCCTTAGTTTGCAGCTCAGAAATCAAGGCATTTACAAGTTATGTACATTATCCATCATGCAACTGCAAGCACTAGGGCGTATTAGACTGCTGAGTAGTCATCACATGCTGGGCTTACGTGATACTCTGGGCCTTACACACATGACCCATTGAGTTCTCCAAACAAGCCTGTGCCAAGGACTGTAATAACTTCTACTTTGTTGTCGTTGTTTAGTTGCTAAGTCATGTCCTACTCTTTTTTTTTTTTTTAACTTTATTCTACTTTACAATATTGTATTGGTTTTGCCATACATCGACATGAATCCACCACAGGTGTATATGAGCTCCCAATCCTGAATCCCCCTCCCACCTCCCGCCCCACATTGTCTCTCTGGATCATCCCTGTGCACCAGCCCCAAGCATCCTGCATCCTGCATCAAACATAGACCGGCGCCTCATTTCTTACATGATAGTATACATGCTTCAATGCCCTTCTCCCTCATGTCCTACTCTTACCAACCCCATGGACTGTAGCACCCCAGGCTTCCCTGTCCTTCACTACCTCCTGGAGTTTGCTCAAACTCATGTCCATTGAGTTGGTGATGCTATCTAACCATCTCATTTTCTGCTGCCCTCTTTGCTTTTTGCCTTCAGTCTTTCCCAGCCTCAGGGTCTTTCCCAGTGAGTTGGCTTTTTACTTCAGGTGGCCGAAGTATTGGAGCTTCAGCTTCAGCGTTAGTCCTTTCAATGAATATTCAGGTTGATTTTCTTTAGGATTGACCGGTTTGATTTCCTTGCAGTCCAAGGGACTCTCAAGAGTCTTCTCCAGCACCACAATTTGNTTGCTCAAACTCATGTCCATTGAGTTGGTGATGCTATCTAACCATCTCATTTTCTGCTGCCCTCTTTGCCTTTTGCCTTCAGTCTTTCCTAGCCTCAGGGTCTTTCCCAGTGAGTTGGCTTTTTAATTTAGGTGGCCAAAATATTGGAGCTTCAGCTTCAGCGCTAGTCCTTTCAATGAATATTCAGGTTGATTTTCTTTGGGATTGACCGGTTTGATTTCCTTGCAGTCCAAGGGACTCTCAAGAGTCTTCTCCAGCACCACAATTCGAAAGCCTCAATTCTTTGATACCCAGCCTTCTTTATGATCCAGTTCTCACCTCTGTACATGACTACTGGAAAAACCGTAGCTTTGACTCTATGGACCTTTGTTGGCAAAGTGATGTCTCTGCATTTTAATATACTCCCTAAGTTCATCATGGCTTTCCTTTCAAGGAGCTAGCGTTTTTTTAAATTTCATGGCTGAGGTCACTGTCTGCAGTGATTTTGGAGACCAAGAAAATAAAATCTGTCACTGCTCCCACTTTCCCCCCTTCTATTTAAGATGGGTAAACCCAGGCCTGGAACTGCACCATTTCCTGTTACCCCAGTGCTGAGTGCCAGAGCTGAGATTCCAGCTTCGGGGCCCAGGGTCTGGAGCAGCTCTCACCGCANCACTGCTCCCACTTTCCCCCCTTCTATTTAAGATGGGTAAACCCAGGCCTGGAACTGCACCATTTCCTGTTACCCCAGTGCTGAGTGCCAGAGCTGAGATTCCAGCTTCGGGGCCCAGGGTCTGGAGCAGCTCTCACCGCAGTCCCATTTCTGAAGCCAGGGCTGGGCCTAGGACAGGCAGGAAGCTGAGTTCAAGGCTCAGAGTCAAGATCAGCGATGACCCGGGGGCCTGTGGGTCTTCTTTTTTCTTTCCTGTTGTCGCTGCCCTGTGGTCCCCTGGCCCCTCTGCTCATTTCGGAGCTGAGCCCCTCTTCTCAGACCGGGTTGGCTGTCCCCACACTTCAGTTTGGCTCAGCTTCTTCACAGCACAGGCTTGTGCAGCACACCTGCAGTTGTGTCAGCTGTGGTTGTGGGTCATGGCCTTGAATCCGGGTGGGACCATGACACATGGGAGGGGGTGCTGTGCTGGGCTTAGTTGCTCAGTTGTGTCCAGCCTTATAGACTGGAGCCCGCCAGGCTCCTCTGTCCATGGGGNGCTTGTGCAGCACACCTGCAGTTGTGTCAGCTGTGGTTGTGGGTCATGGCCTTGAATCCGGGTGGGACCATGACACATGGGAGGGGGTGCTGTGCTGGGCTTAGTTGCTCAGTTGTGTCCAGCCTTATAGACTGGAGCCCGCCAGGCTCCTCTGTCCATGGGGATTTTGCAGGCAAGAATACTGGGCGGGGGAGGGGGGAGGGGGGCTGCCACGCCCTCCTCCAGGGGATCTTCCCAACCCAGGGCTCGAACCACGGTCTTCCTGCATTGCCGGTGGGTTCTTTGCCATCTGAGCTACCAGGGAAGCCCCCGTAGCTGTGCTTATCAGAAACTTGTGAAACTTGGGAAAGGAACTGGGGGAGGCCCTCCTGTGGCCACTCTCCCGCTGACGGCCCCAGGGTGTGGTCGGGACAACCGGGTGTATGGCTTCTTCAGGACCAGGGGTGAAGGCTTTGTGGGAAACTGAGTTTGTGGGTTGGAGCTATTGGAGGCCTTCACTTAGTCTGCCTGTGGGAGCTCTGGACCAAAAAGACCTGCTAGAGGGGATGTTCTCTGGATGGGAGGCTGGCAGGGCTGGATGGGTTATGAGTGTGAGTGAGTGTGTGTGTGTGCCTGTGCACGTGTGCTTGTCTAAGGGGATTGCTAATCTCAGTCACCTGACTGACTTCAGTACCTGCTGGTCGAGAACCTCTGGCTTCAGAGGACAGTGCCCTGCAGCAGTGTAAGTACAGGCCGGGATCCCCCGGGGCCAGGTTTCTGGCAGGTGTCTAGCCCACAGCTGCGTGCTCTGTTGGCTTAAAGAACAAAATCATCTTCAGTTTTGAAAGCCTAGCCAGTTGCACCCGCATATCCCAGACCCAGTGCTGCTGCTGCTGCTCAGGCACTTCAGTCGTGGCCGACTCTTTGCAGCCCGATGGCCTGCAGCCTTCCAGGCTCCTTCTGCCCATAGGGTACTCTAGGCAAGAATACTGGAGTGGATTGCCATGCTTTCCTCCAGGGGATCTTCCCAACCCAGGGATTGAACCTGGGTCTCCTGTATTGCCGGCAGATTATTAACTATTCGGCTATCAGGGAAGCCCCCCAGACCCAGAGCTCAGAGAGAAACGGTGGCAAATTTATTTTTAAAATGCCCGATGACTTAAGCACTTCAAGCAATTAACACCAATCTGGTAACATTTTCACATGTGAAATCTTTGCTCCTGTTCATGTGTTTGAATCAACTTCACCCCAAAGGGTTAAAAGAGCCCCTCTTTCAAACAGGATAGCCTTCCTCTTCTCTTCTTCATCCCTTCCCTTGGAATCTGGCCTCTTTCTCTGTGTAAAGCAATTGAGAATGCATGTGATAGCCAAGATTTTTTCTTGTCCCTCTAAGGAAAGAATCCTGTGTACACGCTCACAGTTAAAAGGATAAAGACTCCAAAATTTAGTTCAAAGCAGAAACATGGATCCTGCTGAACAAGATACGCCCAATAATGGAGACCCAAAGATGGACTGCATTTGCACTGGAACTGGATTCTCAGATATTAACTGCTTATGTAAGATTCCCCCCAGCCTGCCATCTCCTTAGTTTGGCTTACTTCCTGCCTATTGTAACCTTTTAGCAAGTCAGACAATTTTGAACTAAACAGTTAGGTAGCAGTAAAAATTTTTGAGACACAAGACAAGTCACTTTTGGACCAAGTTTGGGTTATCCAAGTTAGTGCTTCTCCTCCATCACAGTTTGTAAACTTGGTTTCTAGTAGCTCAGAGGAATGGGATAAGTTATTGTTTCACGAACGTGTGGGCCCATTAACTTAAGTCCTCATCTGATCACATGGCCTCATGCTGACTGGTCATCTCCCACCACCTACCCATTCATCCATCCGTCTGTCCATCCATCCATTCCTCCATCCACTTATACATCCATTCATCCAGCAACCGTCTGAGGGCCCATAAAAAGCAGGGAGTTCATGGTCTGCTGGAGGAGCCAACAGTCCCCGCGTGTTGAGAAGTTAATTTTCAGCAAACTGCTGGAAGGCTGGGAGATATTAATTCAAGTTAAATGACACCATGAATGAATTTCAGAAGTTTTTAAAATTTGAGGTTTAATTTCCATGCATTAAAATGAACAAATTGTAAGTGTCCAGCTTGATGACTTTTTACAAGGTGTGTGACCACTAGAACATTTCTGTCACCTCAAAGAACACCCTTCCAGTCAATACCCCCCTCCAGAGATCACCACTCTCGTGACATGTGACCAAAATCAATTTTGACTGATCTTGTACTTCACAGAAATGGTATCAGACAGTCTGTACTTTCTTGGGTCTGGCTTCTTTCTCCCCACATGATGTCTGTGAGGATCATCCACATCGTCGCATATGTCAGCAGCTTGTCGCGTTTCGTCGAAGAGCAGTATTCCATTGTACGAATACACCACCGCCTGTTTATCCCATCTCTTGTTGACGGACGCTTGGGTTGTTTCTAGTTTAGGGCTGTTTTGAATAAAAGAAGCAATGAGCATCCCTGCGCAAGTCTTTCTGGGGACATGAGCGCTCATTTTCAAGTGAATAAAACATAGGACGATAAAGAGAGTCAACAGATTTTCAGTTATTTAATGTGCTGAAACCCTTTATAACAGAGAGAGACATCCAAGGCTGATTGAATTTCAAGACAGGCTAAATATGTCATCTCAGAGATACACGCACTTACTTGATTGTGTTCCTTCAGCTTGTGTGGGGAAATGGCCTAATCAGGGTGCCTTCAGAGTTCCCTGCAACAATGGGGGCCTCCAGTGGACCCTACCTTCAACTTAATGGGGAATCAGAGACCCTTGGGAGTAAGGCTAAGAAATCTCATACTGTGTTCTGAAGAGGGGACCACCTCCGCCCTCACTGTGTCCTGAATCTTCCTGTTGGTCCGGGTTCCTCTTTCCCAGTAATTGTGAGCTTAGAGGAGGAGGTGGTGGGTCCTTCTCCAGGCTTTTGTGGCTCCAAGTCAGCAGACCCACCAGGGCTTAGGGGCTGGCATCTCCCCGGCTGTTTGTCTGCAGCAACACAGGAAGGCCGGCACCCCGTGACAGACAGTTTAATCTCACCTGCCTGCTGTGAGATATACTCACCATCCCAGAGAAGTGCAAAGTATAAATTGTCTCTTAACGCTGATAAACAGTCAGGAGGAGGACAAGCCTTGACAAAANTTATTTTTGTGTGTGGTGTTAGAAAGTGTTCTAGTTTCATTCTTTTACAAGTGGTTGACCAGGTTTCCCTGCACCACTTGTTAAAGAGATTGTCTTTTCTCCATTTTATATTCTCCTTTGTCAAAGATAAGATGCCCATAGGTGCGTGGATTTATCTCTGGGCTTTCTATTTTGTTCCATTGATCTATATTTCAGTCTTTGTGCCAGTATCATACTGTCTTGATGGATGCAACTTTGTAGTATAGTCTGAAGTCATGCAGGTTGATCCCTCCATNAGATAAGATGCCCATAGGTGCGTGGATTTATCTCTGGGCTTTCTATTTTGTTCCATTGATCTATATTTCAGTCTTTGTGCCAGTATCATACTGTCTTGATGGATGCAACTTTGTAGTATAGTCTGAAGTCATGCAGGTTGATCCCTCCATTTCCATTCTTCTTTCTTAAGATTGCTTTGGATATTCGAGGGTTTTTTTTTTTTTGTATTTCCATATAAATTTTGAAATTATTTGTTCTAGTTCTTTTAAAAATACCATTGATAGCTTGATAGGGGTTGCATTCTATCTATGGATTGCTTTGGGTAGTAGACTCATTTTCACTATATTGATTCTTCTGACCCATGAACATGGTATATTTTTCCATCTATTTGTATCATTTTTCACTTCTTTCATCAGTGTTTTATAGTTTTCTATATATGTCTTTTGTTTATTTAGGTAGATTTATACCTAAGTATTGGAGAAGGCAATGGCAACCCACTTTGCCTGAGAACCCCAGGGAATGGGGAGCCTGGTGGGCTGCCGTCTATAGGGTTGCACAGAGATGGACACTTCTGAAGTGACTTAGCAGCAGCAGCAGCATACCTAAGTACTTTATTCGTTTTGTTGCAATGGTGAATGGATTTGTTTCCTTAATTTATCTTTCTGTTTTCTCATTGTTAGTATATATAAATGCAAGGGATTTCTGTGTGTTAATTTTATATCCTATAGCTTTACTATATTCATTGATTAGCTCTAGTAATTTTCTGGTGGAGTCTTTAGGGTTTTCTATGTAGAGGACCATGTCATTTGCAAACAGTGAGAGTTTTACTGCCTCTTTTCCAATCTGGATTCCTTTATTTCTTTTTCTTCTCTGATTGTTGTGGCTTAAGCTTCACAAAACTGTGTTGAATAGTAGTGGTGAGAGTGTGTCTCCTTGTCTTGTTTCTGACTTTAGGAGAAATGCTTACAGTTTTTCACCATTGTAAATAATGTTTGCTGTGGTTTTTTCATATATGGATTTAATTATGTTGAGGTATGTTCTTTCTATTCTTGCTTTCCAGAGGGTTTTTTTTTTAATCATATATCGATGCTGAATTTTGTCAAAGGCTTTCTCTGCATCTATTCAGATAATCATATGGTTTTTATCTTTCAATTTGTTAATGTGATGTATCACATTGATTGATTTGTGTATATTAAATGACCCAGAGGGATGGGATAGGGAGGAAGGTGGGAGGGGCATTCAGAATGGTGAACACATGTGCACCCATGGCTGATTCATGTCAATGTATGATAAAAATAAAAAAAAACCCACTACAATATTGTAAGGTAATTAGCCTCCAATTAAAATAAATTAATTTAAAAAATAAATAAACAATCCTTACATCCCTGGGATAAAGCCCACTTGGTAATGATGTACAATCTTTTCAATATGTTGTTGCATTCTGTGTGCTAGAATTTTGTTGAGGATTTTTGCATCTATGTTCATCAATGATATTGGCCTGTAGTTTTCTTTTTTTGTGGCATCTTTATTTGGTTTAGGTATTAGGGTGATGGTGGCCTCATAGAGTGAGTTTGGAAGTTTACCTTCCTCTGCATTTTTCTGGAAGAGTTTGAGTAGGATAGGTGTTAGCTCTTCTATTAAAAAATTGGTAGAGTTCACCTATGAAGCTATCTGGTCCTGGACTTTTGTTTCCTGGAAGATTTCTGATTATAGTTTTGATTTCCATGCTTGTGATGAATCTGTTAAGATTTTCTATTTCTTCCTGGTTCAGTTTTGGAAAGTTATACTTTCCTTTTTTTATTATTATTATTTTTTAATTTGACTTTACAATACTCTATTGGGTTTGCCATACATCGACATGGATCCACCACAGGTGTACACAAGCTCCCAATCCTGAATCCCCCTCCCACCTCCCACCCCACAACGTCTAAGAATTGTCCACTTCTTCCAACTTGTCCATTTTATTGGCATACAGTTGCTGATAGTAGTCTCTTATGATCCTTTGTATTTCTGTTGTCTGTTGTGATCTCTCCATTTTCATTTCTAATTTTGTTGATTTCATTCTTCTCTCTTTTTTCTTAATGAGTCTGGCTAATGGTTTGTAAATTTTATTTATCCTTTCAAAGAACCAGATTTTAGCTTTGTTGATTTTTGCTCTGGTCTCTTTTGCTTCTTTTTCATTTATTTCTGTCCTAATTTTTATAATTTATTTCCTTCTCTTAACCATAGGCTTTTTCATTTTTTTCCTTTTCTAGTTGCTTTAGACGTAGAGTTATGTTATTTATTTGACTTTTCTCTTGTTTCTTGAGGTAACCTTGTATTGCTATGAACCTTCCCCTTAGCACTGCTTTTACTGAGTCTGATAGGTTTGGGGTTGTTGTGTTTTCATTTTCATTCGTTTCTATGCATATTTTGATTTCTTCTGTGATTTGTTGGTTATTCAGAAGCATGCTGTTTAGCCCCCATATGTTTGTATTTTTAATACTTTTCCCTTTTTGTTGACATTTAATATTACCTCATTGTGGTCAGAAAAGATGCTTGGAATGATTTATATTTTTTTAATTTTCCAAGGCTATATTTATGGCCAGGATATGATTTATCCTGGAGAAGGTTCCATGTGCCCTTGAGAAAAAGGTGAAATTCATTGTTTTGGGGTGAAATGTCCTATAGATATCAATTTGATCTAACTGGTCCATTGTATCATTTAAAGTTTGTGTTTCCTTGCTAATATTCTGTTTAGTTGATCTATCCATAGGTGTGAGTGGGTTACTAAAGTCTCCCGCTATTATTGTGTTACTGGTAATTTCCCCTTTCGTACTTGTTAGCATTTGCCTTATATTGCAGTGCTCCTATGNGTATCATTTAAAGTTTGTGTTTCCTTGCTAATATTCTGTTTAGTTGATCTATCCATAGGTGTGAGTGTGTTACTAAAGTCTCCCGCTATTATTGTGTTACTGGTAATTTCCCCTTTCGTACTTGTTAGCATTTGCCTTATATTGCAGTGCTCCTATGTTGGATGCATATATATTTATAATAGTTATTTTTTCTTCTTGGATTGATCCTTTGATCATTATGTAGTGTTCTTCTTTGTCTATTTCACAGCCTTTATTTCAAAGTCTATTTTATCTTATATGAGTATTGCTTCTCCTGCTTTCTTTTGGTCTTCATTTGTGTGAAATATCTTTTTCCAGCCCTTCACTTTCAGTCTGTATGTGTCCCTTATTTTGAGATGTGTCTCTTGTAGACAGCATATATAGGGGTCTTGTTTTTTTATCCATTCAGGCAGTCTTAGTCTTTAGGTGGAGATGTTCAACTCATTTACATTTAAGATAATTATTGATAAGTATAATTCCGTTGCCATTTACTTTGTTGTTTTGTGTTTGAATTTATACACCTTTTCTGTGTTTCCTGTCTAGAGAAGATCCTTCAGCATTTGTTGAAGAGCTGGGGGGTGGTGCTGAATTCTCTTAGCTTTTGCTTGTCTGTAAGGTCCCATCACTTCATGGGAAATAGATGGGGAAACAGTGGAAACAGTGTCAGACTTTATTTGGTGGGGGGGGCTCCAAAATCACTGCAGATGGTGATTGCAGCCATGAAATTAAAAGACGCTTACTCCTTGAAAGAAAAGTTGTGACCAACCTAGATAGCATATTGAAANTTTTTTTTTTTTTAACTGTTGGTGGGAAGCACCGTAGTGTGGGAAGGGCCCGCACTGCTGAGGCTTTCTGCCCAGGTGCTCAGGTGTGTGGGGGGCGCTGCCTTCATTAAGTGCATGAATCATTGAGCCTTCCGGCTTCTGGCTGGCCTCCAAGGGTGGGGGGTGTGCAGGAGGACAGGCCGCCCCTGAGAACAGAGGCTGCTGGGGCCGGGGGTGGCGCCGAAGAGGCTAGACTTTCTGCTGGCCTGGTTTTCTAGTGCACAGGTGTTTGCAGTTCTAAATAAATGTGCAGTGTCAGGGCTCGGCAGTTTCTCAGCTGAGACTTGTAATGGGGGCCGAGCAGGGAAATAAGATGGGCCCTCTCTGGGCACCTGTCATTGTGTTGGATGAATCCCAATTCAGGCCTAATTAAGAAAAATGATAATTTGGGAGAACTGAGTTTGGGGGTGTGTGACAGACCAGGAGGGTGGGCCACCTGTCAGAAACGCTGTGGCTCCTGAGATCCCCCTCCACGGAGCCTGGAGGCTCCCTGCTGAGAGCACCGTTGCCCTTTCATTTTGAGAGGCATCTTTGTGCTTTCCGGAAAGTTTGGATAAATACTGTATTTTGAACGTTCATCCCCAAAGAGAGGCCAGGGGCTCAAGGTATTAACAGCAAAGGCTTTCCCCTTCATAGAGCGGTGTCCAGAGGGACCTTTTGTAAAGGCCGCTCGGGTGGTTTTGGCGCACGGTGGTGGCTGGTTTCACCTGGCTGACCGTCCGCTCTCACATTTGTCTGCTTGTTTGCTCATTTCTTCGTTTGCTGCCGCCTCATGCTTTGTGCTTATTGTTCTGTTGGGTTGAACACTGTCTTCCCCAAAGTGATGTCCTTTCCTAAAGGGGATGTGGTAATGGACTGTTAGGATGTGAGGAGGCGGAGGTGATGTTTAGGAAGGATCTGATGTGCACAAACGAATAGATCATGGTACCATTGACAGAACCAAGGAACGCTGTGGGGGGGAGGTGGTGGTATATGTGCATGTGGTGGTTTAGTCGCTAAGTCATGCCTAACTCTGTGACCCCATGGACTGTTGCCTGTCCATGGGATTTCTCAGGCAAGAATACTGGAGTGGGTTACCATTCCCTTCTCCAGGGGAATCTTCCTGACCCAGGGATTGAACCGGCATCTCCTGAATCATAGATAGTCTCCTGCATTGCAGGTGGGTGCTTTACCACTGAGCCACCGGAGAAGCCACACGTGTGTGTGAGCAAACCTCAAACCCGTGGCAGTTCCTGCAACGCTGCTGCGCTACCTGCATTCCAGCAGCCTCAGTGGAATGGAGGTGAAGCCTCAGAAAGGGCTTGGATTCTGATGTGGCTTGTGCCCTTGTGGGAGACTGGTATTCTCCAGTGAACCGTGGGTCTTGGAACGCAGACT
Organism: Neotragus pygmaeus; assembly: GCA_006410875.1. Lineage (NCBI taxonomy): Eukaryota > Metazoa > Chordata > Mammalia > Artiodactyla > Bovidae > Neotragus > Neotragus pygmaeus. The sequence continues at coordinate 1,252,125 of SJYV01038288.1, forward strand.
CTTGGGTGGCCCCTCCCACAATAACACAGGACTTGGTCATGTGAGTTACTCTGGCCAATGGGACAACAGAAAGCAGCAGAGGCTAGATAAGCGCTAGTTTTCTGAGGGCTGGTTCTCTTGGGAGCCACCAGGCTCCAGTTGATTACCCAATGATGAGATGTCACATGTACCGACGGCCTTCGTGCTCAGAGACCATCTTGCAGGGACTTCCCTGGTGGTCCAATGGCTAAGACTCTGTGCTCCCAATGCAGGGGGCCTGAGTTCAATCCCTGGTTGGAGAACTAGATCCCACAGGCTGAAGCTAAACATCTTCCATGCTGCAGCTAAAGAGCCCCATGCCTCAATGAAGATCAACGATCCTGAGTGCCGTGATTAAGACCCAGCACAGCCAAATAAAAAAATAAAGATTTTAAAAAGAGAGAGACCATCTTGGAAGTCCCAACCCAGCTGAGGACCCGCATAAATGCAGCCAGAGGAGTGACCACAGCTACATCCCCTGGAGCTAAACTCAAAACACCCAAAGAACCATGAAGAATAGTTGGTTTGGGGTGGTTTGTGATACAGCCGTGGATAATGGAAGAGACCTCTTGAGCCAGATGGTGTGTGGAGCTGGGCTGGGCTCTTCCATGTGGAGAGCCTTGGAAACAGCCATCGCTGGGCAGCTCTGCCTGCTGGATTTCTCCCGTTACCGCTTCTTTGACTTTGACTTCGGTCGTAACCATGGAGGGCAGTCTGTCTCGAGGATGCTGGTGGCCTCAGGGGGCAATGATGGGCAGGATGACCTCTCTTTCCCTGTCTCTCTACTCTTGGGTTTTCTCCTTTCCCTTCCCTTCCCTGGTCCCTGTCTGTGCCTGGTTTTCCTCACTTCCTTCCAGCCTCCTCCTTTCCTACAGCTGTGGAGAGCCCCCAAGCTCCAGAACATTCTGAACCTGATTCAGGGTATGCCTCAGTGCTCACCTCTCTGTTCTTTTTGTCCTCTGTCCCAGCACTGGAGTAAAATTAGATCTCCTTTGTTTTTTTTTTTTTTTTTAATGGACAGGTTTAACCACTGTAAGCTGGCTATAATATTGGACTGAAGACACTGTTTGTAAGCCATAGTCAACCGAGACCTGGGACCAACTCTAACACCTCCTTAATTTCATGCCATTAACGAGGTACACGCCGCAGTGAGGGGACTGCTGCCGAGTCGCTCCTGCTTCAATTCTGTGCCGTGTTATGTGAAACGCTAATGAGCCCAGAATTCTCAAAGGTCATAATCTGAATACATTTCCTTTTCTTCTTTTGAGGGGAATGGGAATAGGATTCTAAACAATTAAAATTAGATTTACTTCATCATTTGGCTAACAACGTCCTCGACTGTACTAATTACGTTGAGATTCATCTGCTGGTCACTTGGATGGATCTGAGTATCTCTGATTTCTTGGAAGGCCCCATGTCTGAATTCTACACAGCATGTTTTTTTTTTTTTGGTTTTGTTTTGTTTTTTAAGCTGCTCACCCTATTGATTATGAGAAATAACTGGGGAAAAAAATCCACCAAAACCCTTACAATATGGAAAGTGCAAATTTAGCAGAACCAGCACTGAATTTTCCAGGGAGTCATTTATCATCCTTACAAAGTTTTGGTTCTTTGCAAATAAAAAAGAGAAAGGAATGGTAATTGCTCTGCTCAGCTAATTGACAGAATTGTGTCAGAAAAGGGAGGCATTTCAACAGTACCTCCGATGATGACATTTGAAGGTTGTTCCCATTCTCTCTTTGCTGCTAAATTAGGGAATCATTATTTCCCTGTGAATCTTATTAATTTAATGCTGGCTTCTCACCACCTGCCCCTCCTCCCCACCCCACAGAGTTTCGATTCAGACAGAAAAGTGAACACAAAATGCCTAAGGTCATGTGATAGTGTGGCCAGGTCAGGTTGTATTCCCCAGTTTTGGAGTTCAGGGCCTGAGTGGGAGAGGGCAGGGGGGATCCATCTGTTAGAAAAGACCCTCTTGTTATGTGTGTGGGACCCATGTTGAAGTCCCCACTGGTGGATTAGGAGAGCAGGTCAGTCCACTGAGCGTGCTAGGATAGAGGCAGTTGGGACGGTGCTTCTCCAGCTTTTTAGTCTGGTTAGAGGGGGGCTTCAGTGGGGGCAGAGGCTCCTCTATGTTCTTAGGGACAGTGGCAATCTCCAATTTTTCACTGAAAAAAGGGTGCTCATCAGATATAGGGCATACAATATGGGTTTTGAGGAGACAGAGATAATATTAATAACTGGTTTAGAACATCAATGCTTGGCTTTCACTAACTGTTGTAACCAAAATGCCAGTGTCTGATGGAAACAGAGGAGACAGTCTGGTAGCAGAACCAGCAATTCCTCAGGAGGACAGATTGATAGTTGCCCTGGATGATGCTTGAAAATCCTCTGTGATGATAAAGGCAAAACGTGAAGGTTATCTCAGTGATGGTGACATGTTGGTTGAAAATCCTACCCTCTGTAGGAGAGGGAAGAACAGAGCTTCTTTCTTTTTCTTTTCAAATTGGAGTAGAGTTGCTGTACAATGTTGTATTAGTTTCTGCTGTACAATGAGGTGAATCAGCTCTGTACACATATTTCCCCTCCCTCTTGGACCTCCCTGCTCCATCCCACTCTTCTAGGCCATCACAGGGCACCGGGCTGAGCCCCCTGTGCGGTACAGCGCTTCCCACTAGCTGTCTCTTTTATACATAACTGTGTATACATGTCAGTGCTGCTTTCCTGGTTTATCCTACCCTTCCCTGCTCCCTGTGTCGTCTGCACCATTTTTCTAGGTTTCATATATATATGTATATATATATATGATGTTTGTTTTTCTCCTTTCAATTTACTTCACTCTGTAATGATGGGCTCCTTCTGTAGTTTTTGACAAGTTTGGGGTTATACCTCCTCATCCTGTCTGGCTGATCTTCCTGTCCCTGGGAATATTCTTTAGCCATCCCCACCTCAAGACCTCTTGTCCTTCCCTCCCTCTATAGTTGGGGCTCCTCAGGGCAGCCACAAGAAAGAGCAACACCCCACCTCCCTGGATGATAGAACTGAATATGTGTGACTCTTTCTCACCTCCTCCTTCTAGCTTCCCAAAGAAGAACAGAGTTGATGGCTGCTGGATCCTTGTAGAATCAAAACAAATCTGGAAGACTAATAAATTACCTGTATCGACCTTTCCAATGTTTGAGCCAGCAGTTCTGAAAACTCTGAATCGTTATTTTAATAATCCTCTTAATTTGGTTGTTAATATTTACTATTTTATTTGTTTTCTGTTTTTAAAATTAAAAATAAAATCATTTTATTGTCTTTGGCTGTGGTGGGTCTTAGCTGCGGTAAGAAGGCTCTTTAGCTGCAGCATGTGAGATCTAGTTCCCTGAGCAGGGATTGAACCTGGGCCCCCTGCCTTGGGAGGGTGGGGTTTTAGCCACTGGATCACTAGGGAAGTCCGAATACTTAATGTTTTATGCAAAAGTCTTTATGAAAAGAGAGCCTAGTATTTTTGTTGTGGACCCAAGAGAGATAAAAATGTAATGTTTTCCTCTGGTAAGTCAGACAGCATCCGATCTTGCAACAGTGAGCAGATTTCAGAGCCTCTGATTTCCACTTCTAGAGGAAGTGGTCTCTGACCGTGTTCTTAGTCAGAAACAAGGTAAAAAAAGCCTGTTTTTATGACATGATGTAGTAAGTGTTAGGGATGCTTCTTTTGTTCGAGTTTATGATGGGAATAAGTCATTTAAGACATTTTCCTTCTTTGTAAGACATTTTCCTTTGTGACTTCAGTCATCATAGTGAAGTTCAATAAGCGACATCAAAAATGATAGGAAAAAAATCTTCATTTGAAAATGTTCACTAGTCAATCTATTGTTCCAAGAAGGCACATGGAACTGTTTTTTCTTTTTTTCTCTTCCTTTTCCCTACCCATCCTCCCTGCAACTGCCTTTGTGTTTCTTGGTGTACTTTCCAGATTTGGTGGAAACCCATCAGCCCTCTAAAGTTGTCAAGGATTAAAAAAAAAAAACAGAGTGATGTGCAAGGTTGAGCAGCTAAATGGTGGCATCCAATGCACTTTCCTTGGCCAAGAGTTATTCCATCTTGTCCCATCCCTGTGTCCAGGGAAACCTCACTTGGGATGTTCATGGCTTAGTGGCGGAAAGGTAGAGAAAAAGTTCTCAATTTCTATTTTTATTCCCACAGGCTTCGTTTCAGTATAACTTTCACATTTATGGACTTGCCCACCAGGAACCTTATATACATTAATCACAGGGCAAGTCTCTCAGCAGATGCATCTGTACGCATGGCTGCCGTAAAAGGAGTGAATCAAACTTCACCCCTGGTTTTGGTAGCACATGACTCATTTTCATGGCCTCAGAACTAAAACGTGGTAGTTAAAACAGCAAAGTGATATTTACAGGGTAATTTTGATCAAGCCTGTCATAATTTTCTTTCCTGGGTAAGTCTATATGTCCTTTGTTATAGCTCTAATTACACTGACAGCTTTCCAGAGGGAATCTTAGGGTAGAGGTTATTTAAATATGAAACCAAAGATTTGACATCAGTTAAGAGTGAATGGTTTTTATTTCCTAACATATGTTTTAAGGTAGCATAAGCTTATGGGCTAATTTTCCTCTCTGAATACTATTATTTTTATTTTATTTCATATTTCATTTGTAAAGGTTAAGCTCATGGAGCAGGCTGTCATTTCTGTTGTTGTTTATTTGCCTGCACCGCGCAGCATGTGGGATCTTAGTTCCTGACCAGGTATGGAACTTCGGCCCTGGCAGTGAAATTGCTGAATCCTAACCATTGGACTGTCAGGGAATTCCCTTATTTTATTTTTTTAAAATTTATACATATATATATATGCATCCTTTTTTATATTCTTTTACATTATGGTTTATCACAGGATATTGAATTAGTTCCTTGTGCTGTAGAGTAGACCTCGTTTATCCATTCTATTTATATATACTAGTTTGGGCTTCCCAAGTGGCGCTCATGGTAAAGAATCTGCCTGTCAGTGTAGAAGATGTTAAAAGACAGGCTCGATTCCTGGTTTGGGAAGATCCTGTGGAGAAGGAAATGGCAACTCACCCCAGTATTCTTGCTTGGAGAACTGCATGGATGGAGGAACCTGGTGGGCTGCAGTCCTTGGGGGTGTAAACAGCTGACTTGTCTGAAGCAACTTATAGAGCACACATACTAGTCTGCATCTGCTACTCCCAAACTCCCAATCTACCCCCTCCCCACAACATTTATTTTAGTCACTTTATCCCTGAGGCAGAAGGAGGACTGTGCTGGTCTCTCCTCCCCCTGCCCCTCCTGGGGGGCAGCCTGAAACAGAATCCCTTGGCTAAGACGCACCGATCTGTGGTGGGCTGTTCACCTCGTCCCCCATCATCTCCCTCCTGAAACCCCAGCTGAGAGCTCTGTTGGGTTACAAATTTAGCAGCACTTCTCCAGTGCCTTTCCCCTTTCCACATCACCCCAGGGATCTCCATTAACTTCACCCTAAAAATAGCACTGCAGAACTGCTGAATGGATGAGGGCGAGCAGCAGGGCCCTGGGAAGGCTAAATATTGCTCACATTGGTCAGGAGCCTGGGCCCTGCTCCCACCATGCCTGTGGTTTGACACCAAGCTCATTAAAAACGTTTGTGCATCTGTGGGCTTGAGAGGCAAGCACATGGAGTGCATCAGGCCCAGGGGGCTAAGAAAGTGAAGATGCTCTTGCTGAGGTCTTTTCTTCCCAACCTGGGGTTCCCTTTTCTTCTGAATTAGTGCAGCACTTACGTGAGCCTGTACAGGACCTGTCTTTCCTCTTGGCAAGGGTTCTTGATTAAGAATAAAGCCAACTCTTATCTTGACTTTGATCCCGGCAAGGTGTAAAGTTTTTCTACTGCAGAGTGTAAAGGTCCCATCAAATAGTACATGGCCATGTGTTGTGCTTGCTTCAGGCTGAGAAGCTGGTGAGAAAAACTTAGGAGTTCTCTGTTTGTGTCTTAGTTCTACAGCATCGTAACTGTGCTCTCTTGGATGAGTTATTGAACCTCTCCAGCCTCAGTTTCCTTATTTATAAAATGAGAATGTTAATTAAAATGCACACTTCTCTCACAGGTGGTTGCAAATTCAGATGGGATAGAATTGAGTGTTTGGAGAACTATAAATAGCCAAGTACTTCCTATTAATTAAATACCTGTAGTATTAGTGTGATGGTTAATTTTATGTGTCAACTAGACTGAGCTACAGTGGAAGTGAGAAATAGATTTAAGGGACTACATCTGATAGACAGAGTGCCTGATGAACTATGGACGGAGGTTCGTGACACTGTAAAGGAAACAGGAATCAAGACCATCCCCAAGAAAAAGAAATGCAAAAAAGCAAAATGGCTGTCTGAGGAGGCCTTACAAATAGCTGTGAAAGAAGAGAAGCAAAAAGCAAAGGAGAAAAGGAAAGATATAAGCATCTGAATGCAGAGTTCCAAAGAATAGCAAGGAGAGATAAGAAAGCCTCCCTCAGTGATCAATGCAAAGAAATAGAGGAAAACAATAGAATGGGAAAGACTAGAGATCTCTTCAAGAAAATTAGATACCAAGGGAACAATTCATGCAAAGATAGCCTCAGTAAAGGACAGAAATGGTAAGGACCTAACAGAAGCAGAAGATATTAAGTGGTGGCAAGAATACATAGAAGAACTGTACAAAAAAGATGTTCATGACC
>SJYV01038288.1:1263576-1324483 GCA_006410875.1 Neotragus pygmaeus
TGTTTTTTGTTTTTTTTTTTTTTTTTTTTGAGATGGGGAGGGAGAAGGGGTATTTAAAATGAAATGAAAAGAATTTTCTGGATTCTTCAGCCAGAATGTCCTCTGTCAGGTCTTTGCATTACTTTTTATTTTATTATAGTTTTGGGCAGAAATATACTTTTATTTTCACTGACCTCTAAAATTTAGCATTTCCTTATATTTCAGATATTGGAAACAAATCATAGTAGTGTTCACAGCACCTGTGTGACATCACCAATAGACATCATTGATATGTTGCTGTTTGATAACAGGCAGATCTTTGCATTACTTTAAGAAAATGTATTTCATCAAAGTCAATTTATAATGCTATGTTAAGTTCTGCATACAACACAGTGATTCATTTACATACATACACACACGTATTCTTTTTCATTGTGGTTTATCACAGGATGTTGAATGTTGCTCACATGCTACACAGTAGGGCTTTGTTCTTCATCCATTTGAACATACTAGTTTGCATCTAATAATCCCCAACTCCCAGTTCATCCCCGTCTCCTTGGCAACCACGTCTGTTCTGTGTCTGTGAGTCTGTTTCTGTTTTGAAGATAGGTTCATTTCTGTCATATTTTAGATTCCATATCTAAGTGATGTCATATGGTGTTTGTCTTTCTCTTTCTGACTTAGTTCACCCAGTATGATAATCTGTGGGTCCATCCTATGGACAGAGGAACCTGGCAGGCTACAGTCCACGGGGTCACAAAAAGTCAGACATGACTTAGAGACTAAACAGCAACCATCCATGTTGCTACTAGTGGCATAACTTCATTCTTTGTATGGCTGAATAGTATTCCACTGTACATATATGGTTCATGACATTGTATAGGAGACCGGGAGCAAGGCCATCTCCATGGAAAAGAAATGCAAAAAAGCAAAATGGCTGTCTGAGGAGGCCTTACAAATAGCTGTGAAAAGAAGAGAAGCAAAAAGCAAAGGAGAAAAGAAAAGATATAAGCATCTGAATGCAGAGTTCCAAAGAATAGCAAGGAGAGATAAGAAAGCCTCCCTCAGTGATCAATGCAAAGAAATAGAGGAAAACAATAGAATGGGAAAGACTAGAGATCTCTTCAAGAAAATTAGATACCAAGGGAACATTTCATGCAAAGATAGCCTCAGTAAAGAACAGAAATGGTAAGGACCTAACATAAGCAGAAGATATTAAGAAGAGGTGGCAGGAATACACAGAACTGTACAAATGAGATCTTCACTACCAAGATAATCACAATGGTGTGATCACTCACCTGGAGCCAGACATCCTGAAATGTAAAGTCAAGTGGGCCTTAGAAAGCATCACTGCGAACAAAGCTAGTGGAGGTGATGGAATTCCAGTTGAGCTCTTTCAAATCCTGAAAGATGATGCTGTGAAAGTGCTGCATTCAACATGCCAGCAAATGTGGAAAACTCAGCAGTGGCCACAGGACTGGAAAAGNTCCCTACCAGCTGACCCACAAGGGAAGCTCAAGAATACTGGAGTGGGTAACCTATCCCTTCTCCAGGGGATCTTCCTGACTGAGGAATCGAATCAGGGTCTCCTGCATTGCAGGCAGCTTCTTTACCAGCTGAGCTATCAGGGAGTGGCTTACATTTTCTCAATTCATAAACAAACTTCAAATATCACTTGATCTGGAGTTGTGACTTCCTTGTAAGGAAGTGCTGAGTTGATGGGGTCTTGTCCTGGGTGGAGGCACTAGAGGGCAGGGAAACGTGGGCACGTCCCTATCAGATCGTCATGTGCGTCGTGCTTGCCCTATTGGACAAAGGTAGTCATGTGGCCAGATTCAGAGGCAATGTGCGAGAGGGCTGCCCGAAGACATTACTGTGGTTCCTTGGGGGCCATCAAAGTGATGGCAACAGTAATAGTTTGCTGGCGCCTCTAAGAATCTGCCCTTCAACCAGTGTCCACAAAACAGGGTCCACAGCTGAGCCCCTGTCTGAAGCCTCATGTCCCATCACAACTTCTTTGCCAAACTCTCTCAGAATGTTCCTTCTGATACTGACTCATCACTGGCCGGCCAGTCTCACCCATTATTCTTGGTTCCCTTTCTGGAGGACACTGCCAGGCTTTGCGAGCCGCAGAGAAGAAAGAGGAGCCCTGCCCTGCCTTCAGAAGCCAGCTGTCCAAATGGGGAGATGAAGGGAGGGATGGAAAGTCAGCAAAGGAGAGCTAAGTAGGAACCAGAGGAGGAGGAGAGAGCTGCTTGACTCCCTCTCGCCCTCCATCCCTGCCTCCTTTCTCTTCCCTGCCCTCCTTTTTGTTCTCATATTCTCCACCCAACCTCTCTTCGCATTCTCTACTCTTCCCAGGCATGGGATCTTCCCAAGGTGAGAGTGAGTCCGGGTCAACTACTGTATTAGTTAGCTAGTGCTGTGTAATACATTCTCCTCAAACATTGTGGCTTGACACACCAATAAATCTTCCTTGTCTTTCATGATTTCTTTGGGTCAGGAATGGAGGAGTGGCCAAACTGGGTAGTTGCAGATCAGGGGTCTTATGAAGCTGTCAGGATGTCACCTGGAGTCCCTGAAAGTCTTGACCGTGGCTGGAGGAGCCCCATCCAAGATGATGCATCACAGGGCTGGCAAGTTGATGCCAGCTGTTGTGGGGAGGCCACTTTCTCCCTGGGAGGGCCTTACACAGGGTCTTTGCGGCATGGTGGCTGGATTCTCCCAGAGCAAGCACGCCAAGACAGCAAGAGCCAGGTGAAAGTTATCCTTTTTACTGCCTCCCCTCAGAAATCAGGGACTTCCCTGGTGGTTCAGAGGTAAAGAATCCGCCTGCAATGCAGGAGACATGGGTTCAATCCCTGGGTCAGGAGGATCCCCTGGAGGAAGGCATGGCAGCCCACTCCAGTATTCTTGCTGGAAGAATCCCTTGGACAGAGGAGCCTGGTGGGCTACAGTCCGTGGACACGCAAAAGAGTTGGATTTTACTCACATGTCACGTAGCACCACTTTCTCCCCATGCCGTTCCTTAGACATGAACCCCCAGGTATGACCCGCTTTCAAGTGGAGGAGAATTAGCTTTTTTTTTTTTTTTTTTAAAGGGAGCGGTGTCGAGAGATTGGCAGACACATTAGAGTCACTGTATCTGTAGTTCAAGGGTTCCTCCTGAGGTCAGTCAGCATTCTTTCCCTCTTTAGTAATTTCTGAGGCAGAAATAGTCCCCACCATGGGGAAACAGCTCCAGGAAATGCTGGGAAAAAATGACTTCTCAGTAACCGAGTCCTTGCTCCCCAGTGTAAGAAAGCTCTCTTCTCACACAGCCTGAAGCTGATGCTCACCCTTGCGAGGCAAAAGCCAAAATGCGTTTGAAAGGATGAAGAAGATTTGAGTAGTGAAGGTGGCCAGAAGAGACTGCTGTCAGTCAGGTAAACTGAAGAGCAGGCCCTTTCTAAGGATGAACTTCCTGTGACAGTCCCTCGGCTCCCCTTGAAATGAAGTGTATTTAGACTGTGTGCTTATGTTTTCCTACCCCTTGTGTGCTCTCTATGGAATTCGTTATCTCTGATTTAGTAAAGTGCATTACACACCCAAGGAGTAACTTTAACTAATTCCAGCTCATCAGCTAACATCACTCTCCGCCCGTTGGTGGAATCTGCAAAGATGAGGTTTGACCTGCCGCTGTGAAAAATACGGAAAGGAGAAAGACGGAAACTGGAGCGAGGGGTACTCAGCTCTTGGAAGGAATTGTCTGGGCTGTTTAAGGAATAGGTTTTACTCTTTTTGATCTGTCATCATTTTCTCTGTTCACATTTTCCACTGGGACTTGTCTCAGAGCCAGCCTTGCTCAGGTTCGGTTCTGCCTGACCACAGCTGTTCAGAATGACAGGCTTCAGCTTGGGGTCTTTTTTTGAATCTGCTAACAGCACCAGGCATGCAGGGGACACTCCATAGATGACTATGGAGTGAGCAGGTGCGGAAGGAGGCTGGGACTAAATGCCGACCTGAGTTCTAGCTCTCGATCTGTTGCTCAGCATCCCAACACTTGAATCCTGTGGCCTCGATGTTCATTTCTGTGAAATGCGAGGGGCAGAAGTTGATTGAGGAGCCTTGGCATACCCTGGTTCTGGGACATTTCTGTGTTTTGGAGGGATAAGAGCCAGAATCACCAGATGTGACAGTATCTACAGAGATGCTTTAGCTTGAGACCAGCTCTATTGCTGAGGTGATGGTCCAGTCAGATGTAGATGCCCTTTGTGAGCTGGTGGGGGTCAGAGAGCCTCTCTGGACCACTCTTGACTCACCTCTAGAATAAAAGGATGTGGCTGCTTTGCTGGCTCTAGGTCCTCCAATTCCAAATATTCCCTCCATCAGCAGCTATCCTGAGGAAGAACCCTGTGGGATTACTTGGGCAGTGCCAGACTTCGGTGGTAGAACACACTTAGCGTGGTCCTGGGTCTCATTTCCTGAAGTGGGGCTGTCAGGATGGTGAGAAACAGGCTCCTTTTCCATCAGGGAATCTGTAGTTTGAGAATAAGCCAAATTTGGACATTCAAGGGGCTGTTGATACTGAATCTTTTGGAATTGGAGGCAATTTTACAGATATATATATATATTTATTATATATATATACATATATAATATGTATATGCCTAGAGAATGCCATGGACAGAGGAGCCTGGTTGGCTATGGTCCATAGGATCACAAAGAGTNGACATTCAAGGGGCTGTTGATACTGAATCTTTTGGAATTGGAGGCAATTTTACAGATATATATATATATTTATTATATATATATACATATATAATATGTATATGCCTAGAGAATGCCATGGACAGAGGAGCCTGGTTGGCTATGGTCCATAGGATCACAAAGAGTCAGACATGACTGAAGTGACTAAGCATGCAGACGCACATGAATATATATATATATATATATATATATATAAAAAACAACTTCATTTTTTCCATGAGCCCCAGAGAGACAAAATGAGCAACAGTTTAGCAAATTAATGGTTAAGCTCAGATTGGTCACTTTTAATTGAGTTTCTTCTACTAGGTCTAATCATACTTTCAAGGAGACAAAGAAAAACCAAATCATAGTTCCAGAGATTTCCAGTGCCAGCATTGAGTGGGAGTTGTCTGAGGTGAGGTGCAGCGTCGTGCCTGTCACATAATAGGTGCTCAATAAAAACGAGTCAAGATAATGACTGTGAGAATTTCTAGGAGATAAGTGTTACCAACTCTTTCTTTACCTTTTTTTTTGGTCACTCTGTGCAGCTTGTGGGGTATCAGTTCCCCAACTAGGGGTGGAACCTGGACCCTCAGCAGAGAAAGCACCAAGTCTCGATCACTGGCCAGCCAAGGAATTCCCTGTTACCAACTCTATCAATAGTAAGGTCTACTGTTCGTTTTGTGGATACGAACTTAGCAATAATTCTTCCAAATCAAATTCTTCATCCTTTAAGCTCTTTCAAACCTCTTTCTGTAAATACCTCAGAGGTATTTTCCTTTTGTTTATTATTATCATTATTATTATTTTTTACCATATTCTTATATCAGTCCTTTTGTCTTATAACAACAAGACCTAGATACATGCATACTATGGCTCATGTGAAAAAACTGGGTCACTTTCAAACTGATTTATGGGACTGGCCCAAGGGCAATTGTTTGTAAAGTTGACTCAGGATTTAAAAAGAAGACGTGCAAGTGAAAAATTATGTATCTTTATTGATTTAGGAAACTGCAGTGTCAAAAGTTATTTGCAAAAGTCTCGCTCCCTTTGTATTCCTAAAAAACTAATTTTCACTGTTATTAATTCACTACTTGTGTCCTAGATAAGGGTATTACAGATTTAATTGATTCTGAACTCACTGATTTTGAAGTTAATGAAATTGTTTATTTCAGTAACTTCACTTTCGTTTCTTTTCTTCACCATTAAACTTGGTGATATAAATCCAAAACTGATTTGCCTAGCAGCAGAAGGGGCTAAAAATAAGAGTTCTCAGTTCTCTGGAAATTTTCCAAATATATATCCTGGGTAATATACCAGTTCAAGACATTATTCTGGCTCTTTCTCTTGAAAGATATTTTCTTTATGATTCCAATCTGTCTTATCATTTAAAGAGAAATTTGAGTCCTTTGTTTTCATAAAGAACATTTGATGCCTTCTCATTGTCCCCATGAGAATCCCTAAACAGCATGGGAGTCTCAGCGCCTGATGATCTAGCTGCAAATCCACCTCCTTTTCCACATCCCTTCTTCTGCTCCTTGCTATACACTGTTTACTCCACGTCCCTCAAGTACACAGCAAGCTTGAGGGACAGTACTGTCTTAGTTATCTCTTGCTGAGTAATAAGTTACCCCAAAGCTTTAAGTGTTGGTCCATGGCTTCTGTGGGTCTGGAATCCAGGCGTGGCTCAGCTGGGATTCTCCTCTCACAAGGCTGCAGTCAAGGTATGGCTGGGACTATAGTCCTCTCAGGGTTCAGTTGGATCAGGATCTGCATCCAAGCTCATTCACTTGGTTGCTGGCAGGATTCCCTTCCTCCTGGACTTGGCTCTTCGTTGGCTGTTGGCCTGAGATCACCTTTCATTCATTGCCAAGGGTGCCTCTTATCCAAGAGAGCGTAAGAGCGAGAGAGAGAGAATACCAGCAGCCTGGAGGTCACAGTCTTTTGTTATCTAATCCTGTCACCTTCTGCTGTTTCTTTTGGCCTAGAAGCAAGTGGCTAGGGTCAGCATATCCCAACAGAGAGAGGGTTACACAAAGTCATGAACATTATGAGATGGAGATCACTGGGGGCCCTGTCAGAAGCAGCAGACATGGTATTTATGGTTCACATTTATGAAATACGTACTGTGCGGCAGGCATTCTGGTAAGACCTTTCTCATATGATCCTCACAAAAGATTCTTTTGAATTGACAATGTTTTAATCTTCATTCTGAGGCTCAGAAACTTCAAGTCACTAGAGGCACAGAAGGGTTAGGTAACTAGCAAGTGGCAGAGGTAGGATTTGATCCTGCTTGCCAGGCTGCTAAGCCTTGAGACAGGTTTCAAATTCCTCATTTCTGTGTTCTTAGAGGTCAGTGAAGGCTCTGTGACATAGGAGCCTGGGAGGTTCTGAGTAACAGCTGGATGAATGAATGGGTGAGGCTAGATCTGGGTCACACTGCAGTTGCTTTTGTCCAAACTCTGGTCCTAGTCCTGATCCAGTCTAAATAATAAATAAATCACCATGTGGTTAGATAAAGCTGACTTATATTTAATTATTCAGGAGAGCTCTGAATTTTAGCTTCTGGGTCCAAGAAAGGAGATAGGGTTTTGTAAATTGTTCTCATGTGGCAAGCAGATTTCATTACTACAGAGAACTTCCAAAGGATATTCAGGAAATTAGAACACCAGAACCCAGGATCAGAGATTATGGAGTTATAGGAGAGACTGCCATGAGTTCAAGAGGAATATTAGTACAGAAATTGGAAGGTGGAATTGGCAGCTAATTGTTGGCAGGGTTTTTAATCAGACTTCCTCTTTTTAAAGAATTAGATTTAAGCTAGCAGGCACGTGCTTAGCTGAACTGGAGATAAACTGGTGGTATGTTTGTGGCAGAATGGGTTGAGGAGGCGTGGGCAAGCATGGTCCTGGCACAGAAAGATGGCTCTTCCTGTGCCCAGCAGACCTTGACTCCCCAATCCTTTTTGTAGTTCTCCACAGTCAGGATTCACTGAGGTGTTTGGGCTCCTGTAGGAACAAGGCAGTAGGACCCAGATGTCCTGGCTGTTGGATAAGCCTGCCGTTATATGGGCCCTGTGACGCTTAGCATTTGAGGATGTCCACGCAGTACCCAGCACTGAGGAGTAGATCAAGTGCTTCCTCTTAGGGTCTTTTATTTTATTTTTTTTAGTTTATGTGTTTATTTGATTATACTGGGTCTTAGTTGCAGCATGTGGGATCTTTAGTTGTGGCATGCAGGCGCTTTGTTGTAGTATGTGGGACCCAATTCCCCAACTAGAAATTGAATCTGGGCCCCCTTCATTGGGAGCATGGAATCTTAGTCACTGGGCCACCAGGGAAGTCCCTCTCTTAGGGTCTTATTCATGCCTTGTAATGAACCTCCAGGGTGAGACTGAAGAAGACTGAACACCCAATTAGCCCCTTCTCCAAGAGGAAACGATGTGGTAATCAATTCATCACGTTTCCCTGCTGACAATGGACCACGATGGATCCCAGTGTTAACGGCATCAGGCTAATAGTTGAGCAGCCACTGGGTTGGTGGGCTGTTAGGGCCAGGGTCTCCCAGTCTTGGGATCTGGGCTGTCAGCTGTCACCTCTCTGAACCTCTCTTCTGTATCCCAAGGGGAGTGCCCGCAGCCCCCACCTTCAGATACTTCTTTTTGTTGATGTGATTGTTTGTGTTCTGAATTAAGACCATGGATACAAATGAAGCTAATTTGTTTCTCTCTTTGCATCTGGCACAGGAAACATTCTGTCTCCGAGGTGCCATTTGCAACTGACCTCATACATTATTTATTGGTTTTATAATTTAGCCCAGCCTTTCAGATGCATGCAGGATGTCATCTGCTCATGGGTATTATTATCTCCAGTTTATAAATAAGGGAACGAGGCCTAAGAAGTGGGGGCAGGGGTTTTCCAGGGTCATGCAGTGAGTCAAGGGGAGGCTCGGAGGCAGGTTTTCTGACTCTGGACTCCAGGTTCTTTGGGCTCCCACGCCTGCCACATGCACGGCTGCCCACAGAGTCACACCCGGGGCTCTCACTGTCCTTCTGTTATCATGCAGTGATACCTAGGCGGTGCTCTGTTGTTGGGCTGTGAGCAAAGGGCAAGCTTAGGAGCCAAGTGAAGAGGGAAACTTAAAAAATAATCATTTATTTGGTTGCAGTGGGTCTTAGTTATTGCATGTGGGATCTAGTTCCCTGACCAGGGATCAAACCCAGGCCCCTTGCATTGGGAACACAGAGTCGTAGCCACAGGACCACCAGGGAAGTCCAAAGAAGAGGTAACCTTAGAAAAAGAAGAAAGCCAACAAGACAGCAGGGTGGAGGGGTTGTGTACCCATCTCCCATCTAGAGGAAATGAACGATTTAGTGACACAGGGGACTTGCCACCAGGTGCAAAAACAGGGAGGCGGTGCCCGGTCCCACTTCCTGGCTCCATCCCCAGGGTAGGTCGGGGCCACGTCTTTGTCCATCATCTTTTCTTCACTGGAGCATCTCATCTTGGCTGAGTGACACAGGCTGCTGTTCCCCCATCAACACCACTTAGAGGCGGGGGGCTTGGCGAGAGGCAGTTACTGCCCCTAGAGGTCTGGAAGGCAGGTGGGAGCGGCCCCGACAGTGGCATGCACGCTGATCATGTTCAACCTGAAGGTGAAGGCTGATCAACAGAACCAGAATGTGATAAGGAATGGTGTGTATGCCGTTTGGACAGAACCTCCTCTGGCGTGCTCTCTCTTGTCTTTTTGCCTCCTTGAAGTCCCCAACCTCCTCAGGATGGCCTCTTTGGTCCCTGGAAGCCTTCCCCTACTGCAGTGTTCATCGTTACCTGCGTGGTCTTGGCAAGTCTCCACCTCTCCCATGAGTTGGAGAGCAAGTGAGCTGGTGTCTCAGACCATGTCATCTCCAGGGAGCAGGGGGAGAGAGGAATTGTCTTTTCCCTGCACTGGGTCTGGCCAGCTCATTCCCACTGTGGCATGCATTCAAACAACCCCCAAACTGAGGTTAATTCTGCAAGGCCAAGACCCAGATTTGTACCAGACATCCAGCAAATCATCCCTGAACCCATCCCATGGTCAGGCTCCGGGGCTGGGCAGGTGTTGCAGGGGAAGAAAAGGGTGATGTCAACACTCAAGCCCTGGGCCTGGACCTGAGCAGCCCCAAAAGGGGGCGGGTCCTGTTCTCCCTCCCTGGTTCAGAGGACAAGCCAGCGATGCATGGCCTCGTGGCGGTGATGTGATGTTGAACTGTCAGTATCCTCAGCAGAGGTGTGGGAAAGGAGTGGGGAGAGTCCTCCGGGGCAGTGTGGGCAAATGGAGCAATGAGCACAATGCCGGCTGGGCTGCACAACAGCTTTCAGAATCCAGATGATGCTCTTCAGCCTTTCTCTAGAGAGAGAGCCTCACCGTTTTCCCAGAGCACCACCCGTGCTCTGCACTCCATGCCTAATTATCTGTGTTCCAACATCTCCGTTCCATAACGCGCCTCACTGGCAGCGCCCCTGCATGGCTCTCAAGCACTTGTCCACAAAGAGGAAGCTCTTCCGGCCTTTGTCTCCAGGATCTAAGTACCTTCTGCTGGCCCATTGATTAGAAAAGTGGGGAGGCTTCTGACTTACAGTTTGATGGGAGAGAAAGTGGACAGTATTACCAGAGAGGGGTTGACTCGATCGATGCCCAGAGGTCAGGAGGACCATGAAGACAGCTTGTACCAACTTGGCTTCTTTCATAATTCCATGTGCTCACCCAAAGGTAGACCCCCTTGAAGGACCCCGGCAAGTCAAAGTCTCTCTGAAGAGATTCTGAATAATATCTTTACAGATGATGCTACAGAAAAGCATCCAGAGAGAAATGACTCATTATTTCCTGTTACATTTACAGGACTCATTCTGGGGTTATAAATAAATTCCTCATCACTTGCTTGAAGGTAATAAAGCTTGTAGAGTTTCTGCTCTGAAGTTTTATGTCCCCAATTGCCTTTTTTCTGCCATCCAGCTGTATCTCACTTTACCTTACTCGCCACTGGTTGGTGTGTGTTTAAGGAATGAAAAATAATTTTAATATTTGCCAAGGTAAAATATAATTAAGTTGGTAGATCTGCTGTTTGAAAGGGCATGAACAGAATCCTCAGACTAAATAGAAATTATTTCTGGGTTGTCTTCTGTTTTTGATTATTTCTATTATCTATCTCTTCTATTACCATGGGTAATCAAGAAATGGATCATGTTAAAAAAAAAAAAGCCAAAACAGAACAAAGTAAACAAAAAGCCACTAATAGGAAACGAGATAGGAGGGAAAAAAGTGAATGAACCATATAGGTGCTTTGCCCATCATCGGTCTCTTTATCCACCCATCCATCCATCCAGTGTTTCTAACGTGCCTGCATATGCAAGGCATGATTCTCCTGGGAACTGCGTATCAGAGTAGAAATCCCACAAGCTTTAAAGCCACACTGGCCTGAGTTAGAATCCTAGTTACAAATTTGTGCTGGTTGTGTAATCTACAAAACTCAGGCTTGGCCTCATGTTGCTCAGCTATTAAAGTTTCCAAATCCTTTTCTTATAGGACTGTTAAATACCCGAACAAACACCTGATATCTGAAGGGTTCCCTACACCTTGTTTCACTCTTACTTATCTAGTTCCTGATTTAACTGATAATGCACCTTTAAGAAAAGTCACTTTAAAATGGAGCTTGCTATGACCTTCCTGTCTTGCCATTTTGTGAAAAGAAGTAACCGAAGAAAACGCCAGTAGATGATATGGCAAATAAGAGGGCCCCAGGCATCTTGCATGTTAACGTTTTCCAAGGATTTCCGAGTTCCTCAGAAGACAACACGAACTTTCAGAGCTTGAGCATCCTGGGCACCGGGTCAAGGCAAATGTCCTTGAGATGTCACCTGTGCATCCGGTCACACTGAGTCGGTCTTGGGAAGCTGCTGCCCGGGATCTCGGTCATGCTACATGCAGATTCCTCGGGGAGCTGCCATCGCATCAGATAAGCAGATTCAACTTCAGCAGCAGATGTGGTTTTGCATTCCCATGCCAGAAGCCCTCAGGCCTCATCAGGCCACCCACCTGGTTTGCTTCAGTGACCGCTAAGTGCCTGAGTGTCCTGGCATTCTCTCAGCTGGACATTCATCCCCTCTGGTTCCATTCATCCTCTGTTCCTGGGTTTCTCAGCCCAGGGTTTCTGACACTGTTGACCTTTTGGGTTGGGTAGCTCTTTGTCATGAAGTACAGTTCTGTCCATGTTTGGCAGCAGCCGTGGCCTCTACTCACTAGATGCTGGTAATACCCCCTCAGTTATGACAACCAAGAAGGTCTCCAGACATTTCCAAATGCACCCTTGGAAATGCACCTTTCCAAATGCACATACCACTGCTCTAGTATAACCTGCATCTCCTATTGTCACCAGGAACCTCATCCTTATTTTCTTCTCTGGCTTTTCCTGCTTGACTTCTTTTCTCTGGTTGAAACTTGGTTCTCCCTGGGTTGTCTCAGATGGGGACTGTTACTTCTCCTGCATCTTATCAACCCAAAGGTCAGGAGGTGAAGTAATTGTCCTCCTTGCTTCTCATCACTGCACTGGAACAGACCTTTCTACTCTGCCCACAAAATTCTGCTCCTCTGAAACTCATGCCATCGGATAGTGCTCTTCTTTCTTCCTGATGCCTCATCCACTGACGGCTGCATCTTTCTCCCTCATCGTGGGAGAATTCAGTACCTGATTGGCCATGTTATTCCTCCTCTGAACACCGTCCTCATTCTTAGTGTCTTTAGCATCCGTATTGATGACTCATCCAACTCCATGGCCTCTCACAGAGTTCCTGATCTCATCTTTATTGACCTTTTAATTTTCCCAATAAATGATGGAGCGCCGATGACTTGCCAGACACTATTCTAGCTCCAAGGGTTACAGAAGTAATTGGGTAGAGAAGATCTCTGCCCTCATGAAATTTACATTATAAATATGCTCCGAGAAGTGCAAGCAATAAGCAAACAAGAAAACTTCATTTTGCTGCTTGATATTAAAGGAATAAGGAGGCTCTTTTGGATAGGGAATAGTAGGGTTGAGGGGGTGAGTTTGCGTTGAAGGGTGAAGGATGTCCTCTCTGAGATGCGAAATGCTGAACTGAGACTTGAAAGGTGAAAAAGGGTTGACCAACGTAAAGAGCCAGGGGCGGAAGACACAGGAAGATGAAACCAGAAGTCCAAAAAGGCTTTGGAGTGGTAATGAGCATGGGGTGTTCAAGGAATAGAAAAGTGGCATAAGTGGCTGGAGCAGTGAGTAGAGAGGATGGCACTGGATGAGATATATTTGTGAAGTAGATGTATGCACCTTTGCTGATGTGATTGTATCTTGTGTGCACAAAGTTGAACTGATCATTCTCCTCCATTTATTATACTGCTGCTGGTCTGTGGCTGCTGTCTTT
Organism: Neotragus pygmaeus; assembly: GCA_006410875.1. NCBI lineage: Eukaryota > Metazoa > Chordata > Mammalia > Artiodactyla > Bovidae > Neotragus > Neotragus pygmaeus. The sequence goes on from SJYV01038288.1 coordinate 1,276,716, forward strand.
TACATTTTTAAATATGTTATTTTCCCACCTTATCTCTCATTTCCAATCCAATTCCCCTACCTCCCCTATGTTTCCATTTTTGTGTATTTATCTTCTGTATATATTATTCCATTCCACTTTCCATATGTCTTTTTATATGCACATATCCATGTTTGTTGTATTTCAAAGTATTTGTTAGTGGTATTGTGCGACTGATCTTGTTTCTCTTTAAATTTTTCATTCAACTTCAGTTTTTGAGGTCTCTTCATATTGCTGTATCTATTCAATTTCATTAACTAGAAATTAGCAGTGTTAATAATATTTGCTGCATAATATTCTTTCATATATACCTACACCTTTCAATGATCTGGTCATCCCTTGTGGCTCAGCTGGTTAAGAATCTTCTTGCAATGCAGGAGACCTGGGTTTGACCCCTGGGTTAGGAAGATCCCCTGGAGAAGGGAAAGGATACCCACTCCAGTTTTCTGGCCTGGAGAATTCCATGAGCTGTATAATCCATGGGGTCGCAAAGAGTCAGTCACGACTGAGCGACTTTCACTTTTCAGTGATCTATTTCTTTGGTGGCTACACAACTCGTTTCAGATTATTTACAATAAGCAACACTGTACCTATGCTCCCCAGTGAGAACACTCTGGGTTATGTCCCCTAAAGTGGAAATGTTGGGTCATAAAATATGAGCATTGTTTAATTTCACTAGTTTGATCTAAATGCTATAGCTGTGTACCCTTCTCATTAGAAAACCTCTGATGGCTCAGTGGTGAAGAATCCACCTGCAGTGCAGGAGACATGGGAGATGTGGACTTGAGCCCTGGGTGGGGAAGATCCCCTGGAGGAGGAAATGGCAGCCCACTCCAGGATTCTTGCCTGGAGAATCCCATGGACAGAGGAGCCTGGTGGGCCGCGGTCAAGCGGTTGCAAAGTGTCAGGCGTGACTGAGCACGCACGCATGTGACACTCTCATTAGCCAGGCATGGTTTTCTCTGTATTTATCACCAGTTCAGCTTAAAGCCCTTCCATGGTGTGTGACACTATTCTCTGAATGCTCAGTCGCATTAGCCATTCTGTTAGTTTTTCTTTTAAAGAAATATCTTCCAGTTTTTGTCCTGCTCCAAACTGAACTGGTTGATGTCCAGGGCAGCTGTCGTCCAAGGTCTCCCTTCACCCTCACTCTGAGGCTTTTCTTCTCTTCTTTCCTGCATTTGTGGGTTTTTACCTCTTCCTCTTTCTTGGGATACTCTCTCTTAAAAAAAAATTTTTTTTTGGAAGATTGTTGCTTTACAATGTTGTTCTGGTTTCTGCCATACATCAACAGGAATCAGCCACATACATATGTCCCCTCCCTCTTGAACCTCCCTCCCACCTTTCCCCACCCTCCAGCTGTCACAGAGCCCTGGGTTGAACTCCCTGTGTCACAGAGCAGATGCCCACTGGCGATCTGTTTACACATGGGAATGTATACGTGTCTGAATTCAGGCCGTCCTCTCCCTCCCACACTGAATCCGCAAGCCTGTTCTCTTATGCCTGTGTCTCCATTGCTGCAAATAGGCTCATCAGTACCATCATTCTAGATTCCACACACCTGCGTTAATATACTATATTTGTCTTTCTCTTTCTGACTTACTTTGCTCTAGGTTCATCCATCTCATTAGGACTCACTCAAATGCATTCTTTTTTTTTTTTAAAGCCAAGTAACCTTCCATTGCATAAAATATATGTAATGCTTCATAAATTTGCATGTCATCCTGGCACAGGGATCATGCTCATCTTCTCTGTATTGCTCCGGTTTTAGTATATGTGCTGTCGAAGCAAGCATACCCTCTTGTTTTTGTGGCACACATCCTCCTGTAGCTTTCTGAGAAATGATAGAAATTTTACTGTGAGTGTTCTATATCTGAAAATGTCTTTATAGGACTTTCACATTTAATGAAAAGTTTAGCTATGAAATTCCTGGTTGGAAATAATTTCCCTTACAATCCAACAGCATTGCTTATTGAATTCTAGCTTCTACTGATGCTGTTGAGAAGTTCAGGACTATTCTGATTTTTGGTAGTGAGTGTGTATTTTTTTTTTTTTTCTGCTCAGGAACTTTCGCATCCTCTCTTTGTCCCCAGTTCTGAAATTTAAAAATGATGGGTTTCAATGTGAGTCTATTTTTATCTCTTGCACTGAGAACTTTGTGAGTCTTTCAGTATGGAAACACAGTGTGGAAACAGGTTTTCTCTCCAGAGTGCCTGGTGTTTGGAGTTGAACTTCTTGAAATTGAAAGTGTTAGTCACTCAGTTGTGTCCAACTCTTTGTGACCCCATAGACTGTAGCCCACCAGGCTCCTCTGTCCATGGAATTCTCCAGGTAGGAACACTGGAGTGGGTTGCCATTTCCTTCTCCAGGGGATCTTCCCTTTTCTATATGTTTACTCTGCTTACTGAGGTTTCCTCAACTTCATCTGACAACACTTCTAGTGGTTTTTAAAAGATATTTATTTATTTGGCTGTCAGTTCAGTCAGTCAGATCAGTTGCTCAGTCGTGTCTGACTCTTTGTGACCCCATGAATCGCAGCACACCAGGTCTTCCTGTCCATCACCAACTCCCGGGGTTCACCCAAACTCATGTCCATTGAGTCAGTGATGCCATCCAGCCATCTCGTCCTCTGTCGTCCCCTTCTCCTCCTGCCCCCTATCCCTCCCAGAATCAGAGTCTTTTCCAATGAGTCAACACTTCGCATGAGGTGGCCAAAGTATTGGAGTTTCAGCTTTAGCATCAGTCCTTCCAAAGAACACCCAGGACTGATCTCCTTTAGGATGGACTGGTTGGATTTCCTTGCAGTCCAAGGGACTCTCAAGAGTCTTCTCCAGCACCACAGTTCAAAAGCATCAATTCTTCAGTTCTCAGCTTTCTTCACAGTCCAACTCTCACATCCATACATGACCACTGGAAAAATCATAGCCTTGACTAGATGGGCCTTTGTTGGCAAAGTAATGTCCCTNTAATAACTATTATCTTCTGGAAGTTGGGGATGAGGAGAGTTGACCTACCCTGAGAAAAAATAGGTCTGATCTTGCTTCTTCTCTGAATTGTTTTGTGACCTTAGATAGTCCTTGGCTGAAATAAGCCTCTTTTCAGCATGTGTAAGATAAGGGATTTGGATCAGCGCTTCCCTAATGTTGGTTCTGGTTCAAATTTCCTAGCATTTTAAGTCTATAAATAGGAATCCAAAACTCCGGATCGAAAGACGTAAAAAACCGCGAGCCCGGAGGGTGGTGGAAAGATGCAGAGATGCCAGAATACCTGGGGCTGCACTGGCATCCTCCAAGTGCTGGCTTTCCCTCCTTGTAAGATACAGGCAGAAACTTTACCGTTGAGTCTGGGGTGCTCTGACACCTAATTAGTTCATGTTTGTGAGGCACAAATGGAAAAAAGTACCTGTAAGAACTCATATCAATGCTAAGTGTTTAAACAGCATCAGTTGGGGCTCCTCTGGCTAATTGTGCTGCCGAGAAAAGGGGGCCGATGCTCTTAAAATTTTCCATCTTAAGTTCTCTCTGTCTGTGAGTCCTCTCCTGCTTTTCCTCCAGGGCTGGTTCAGAGCTGCTGCCTGATCAGGGGTCAGTACAAGTTAGCGCTTCTGTTTTCTCTCTGTTCCAGTCTAGTCTCCGTGGAAAAGCTCAGGAGGATACACAAATAAACACCCCAGGTGGGTCTCCATCCTCCAGAGGCTCCTTCCTGTGTTCAGGAAGGGCAGAGACCAGTCCCGTCCGACCTGCCGCAGGCGGCCACCATTCAAGGCAGGGTGTGAGGAGCTTGGTGAGGGCAGGGCTCTGGGGTTTCTGATGAGCTTCATAAGAAATTGTGGGGTGAATGTGAATGTGAAGTCGCTCAGTCGTGTCCGACTCTTTGCCACCCCGTGGACTGTAGCTCTACCAGGTTCCTCTGTCCATGGGATTCTCCAGGCAAGAATACTGGAGTGGGTTGCCATTTCCTTCTCCAGGGGATCTTCCTGATCCAGGGATCGAACCCAGGTCTCTCGCATTGCAGGCAGACACTTTATTGATCCAAATGCAGCTTCCTCAGTGCCTCAGTTATCGACTGCTGTGATAATGCCGTGTAACAAACCAAGCCAAAACTCAATGGCTTAAAATAATGGCATTTATTTAAGGAAGCTGCAGATTGGTGATTCAGACCAAAACAAAGCTTGGCCAAGCTTTGTTTTGAAGCTCAAAACAAAGTTTAGTATCTAGAATGACTAAACTGCTGGGTCCCCCCAAGTTTTGAGTAGTGTCCCAGAGTGGGTGGCTTCATGGGGGCCCCTCAACCCTGATCTTAACTCAGCACCCAGGCAGTGACACCCACCGTGTGCTGGCCGGTGGCTGGAGCTCTATGCAGGGAGGCAGACGACTTGCTGCTCAGAGTTGGTTGGCTTCCTCGGTAGTGGGGCAGGATCTCGGGGGAGCGATGACTCACTGAGAACAGGCTTCGTTGTTGCCCTGGATGCTCTTTCCTCATGCTCAGCATTGTGGGAAGCTTTAGCTGAATCATTGCCTCTTGGCCCAGGAGGCTGTGAGCAAAGGTGGGAGGTGAGTGATGTGGACAGGCTGCAGTGATCCTACAGATATGGCCAGGAGAGGCAGCTCCAAGATAAAACACAAGAGAGAAAATTCCAGATTTCACTTGACTTGTTGGAGTGGGGGTGGAGGAGGGCAGAGGAGAGGAAGGAGCAAGATGAGACACCAGGGAGGGACCCAGAGGCAGAGATGCAGTCATTTTTAAAAGCAAACATTTACTTACGACCGTGCCGAGTTTTGTTGCTGGGGTGGGCTTCCTCGAGCTGCAGCGGATGGCGGCTGCTCTCGGCTGCCGTGCCTGGGCTCCTCACTGCTGTGGCTTCTCTCGTTGTGGAGCGTGGGCTCCAGGTGCTCAGGCTTCAGTGGTTGCAGCTGTGGGCTCTAGAGTGCTGGCTCCGTAGTTGTGGGGCACGGGCTTAGTTGCAGCTCGTAGGATCTTCCTGGACCAGGGATCGAACCAGTGTCCCCTGCATTGGCAAGTGGATNGGGCTCCAGGTGCTCAGGCTTCAGTGGTTGCAGCTGTGGGCTCTAGAGTGCTGGCTCCGTAGTTGTGGGGCACGGGCTTAGTTGCAGCTCGTAGGATCTTCCTGGACCAGGGATCGAACCAGTGTCCCCTGCATTGGCAAGTGGATTCTTAACCACTGGACCTCCAGAGAAGTCCAGAGACATAGTCATTAAGGTCAAAATAACATGCAGATAGTTTTGTGACTCTTTCTTAAAACCACATTTTATTTGAAACTTATAAATTTCTGATTCTCACTGTTTCCTTGGCTGTTGGTCCTTGCTGAGAAATTTTGCTAAGGAGATTTAATTCTCCGGTCAACTGTTTCTCAGTGGCTGTGATCATCTTGTCACTAAAGGTATCACATAGGCAGCTTGCTCAAGTGCCGGGGACAGTTGGGTTTCTCAAAATCGAGGACATTTCAGAGCGTGAGTGAATGACTACGGCAAAACACTATTGATGTGCGTGCAATTCTTTCGTCTTAGTCCAAGGTCGTTAGTTTCGCCCTCTCTGCCCTTCCTCATTTATTCCTCAAACATTTATTGAGCATCTCGTATGCAGCAGCTGGGATATACAGATAAACAAGACAGGTATGGTCTGTATCTACTCAGTGTTGATGTGGTACGAGCTGAGAAATCCCTCATTCATTTATTTGTTCAATAAACGTTCCTGTGGTGCCTGGTATTTGACAGTCCTTGTGTTTGGTGTTGGGCCTATGGGGCTGAACAAGAGAGATGTGGGCTATGCCTTTGTGCACATTAGAATCTGGGCAGGGAGAGATGTCAGGCAACAATGTTCATAAAATAAAAACATAATGAACCTTGTTTGGAGGATGCTTAGTGGTCCACATACCAGTGTACAAAGGCGTCTTTCCTCATGGGTTCTGGTTTGATGGGTATGTTCAGCCGTGAACTGTTGAAGTGCATGCTTTTGTATTTGAATAACCTAACAAGGAGAGTATATGTTTCCTTCTCCATTCATTTGCAAGAGGGGACAGCTTACTTGTGAATCACAGATCTCAAGTTAAGGTCTTCCACCCTTTTGGCTGCTCTTCCTTATTACCAGGGAGACCCAGGTGCTCACTTACGATGGGTGGGAAGCAGGTCCAAGGCACAATATGAGTGGGGCTCTTTAAAACAGTGTTATTGGGAAACCAAATGTCAGTGGGAAGTTGCTGTATTCTGGGGCTGGCTTTCAGGCTGGGAGGTGGGAAGGCGTCAGATGCAGCTCCTGATCTCTTAGTGCCCACTACATGTGTCAGACCTCTGAAACTTCTATGTTATTCCCTTAACATGTATTTCCATTTTATAGATGGGGAAACTGAGGCTCAGAGAATTGACGTGACTTACCTAAGGAGCCAGGGTAAGAAATCAGGTTCTCGGACACCAAGTCTGATGTGACTGGAGGCAATCACTTGGAATTTGTGACCTCAACACAAGATGGAAAAGATACAAGGGCGTCCGAGAGTTGTGTCATTTTAATCTTAAAGCGCTGGCAAGCAGTGATTCTTTGAACGTGAAAAACAGTGAATTTTTTTAGAAGCTGGAAACACTAGAAATTTACTCTTTCCAAGTGATAGTTCTTGGCAACATAGACTTAAGTAGCATCTTCTTCCTCCTGTTTTCCTTCTGTTTGGAGCATGTGTGTTCCTCTGTTCTGAAAGTTTTTCTTGACAGAAGCAGAGCGGTTTTTGACAAACAACTTTAATATTCTTTGTGTCTGTTTGCCAGCTCTAATAATCCCACAAGCTTACAAGGTCACTGTGGAGATTAAATCTGAGTCATTGGAGGCAGATGTTGACACATCATTATTTCTGGAGCTGCTGGGGACTCTCATTCCCTGGAGCTATGATTCACTCTCCAAACGAATACCCCAAATTCCACCTGGCCTGCTGAGCCAGGGACTCAGGATGATAGGAGGAAAACAAGCCCACCTCGCCACTGCCTTGCTCTGTGTGTTGAGAAAGCCCTGCTTGCTGCTGGTGTGGACAGAACACGGGACCTGGGCTCCTAGCTCATCTCTACCACTGGCTATGGGCTATCATTTCATCTGTTCTTCACAGCCTTTCCGGTAATTGAAGTGTGTGTGTGTCTGTGTGTGTGCACACACGCACGCAGTTAGCCACTCAGTCATGTCTGACTCTTTGTGACCTCACAGACTGTAGCCTGCCAGGCTTCTCTGTCCATGGGATTCTGCCGGCAAGAATACTGGAGTGGGTTACATTTTCTACTCCAAGGGATCTTCCTATTCCAGAGATTGAACCTGAACCCATGTCTTCTATGTCTCCTGCATTGCAGGCAGATTATTTACCCACTAAGCTATACAACACTTTTTTTTTTATTTATGCAGGAAAATGGATTATCTTGAGTGTCCAGGTTGAAGAAATTTTTCAAATATATGCTCCAAGTGAGCACCATCCAGATCAAGACATGGAATATTTTCCCCACCCCACAAACTCCCCTCCTGCCCTTTCCTAATCAATAACCCTTCAAAGTCACCCTATTCTGACTTCTGACACCATGAATTAGTTATGTGTGTTCTAGAATTCCACATAAAAGTGATCAAATGGTATGTGAAAAGTCAAAGCGTTAGTTGCTCAGTCACATCTGACTCTTTGTGACCTCTGAGACTGTAGCCTGCCAGGCTCTTCTGTCCATAGAATTCTCCAGGCAAGAATACTGAAGTGGAGAGCCTTTCCCTTCTCCAGGGGATTTTCCTGATCCAGAAGTCGAACTCGGGTCTCCTGCATTGCAGTCAGATTAATTACCATCTGAGCCACTAGGAAGCCCCACAGAAAAGCAATCAAAGGCCAAGCACCCTTTTAAAAAAACTGTATTTTATGTTGGGGTATAGCTGATTAACACTGTTGTGATAGCAGGTGGACAGCAAAGGGATTCAGCCATACATATACATGTGTCCATTCTCTGTCAAGACACGTATCCTTTTGTGTCAGCTCTCTTGCTCAGCAAAATGTGAAATTTCTCCAAGGTGCTGTGTTATCAGTAATATGTTCCTTTTAATTGCTGAGTAGTATTCCATTGTATTGGTGTGCCACAATTTGTTTGTCCATTCTCGCGTTCACAGACACCTGGGCTGTTTTGAAACTTTGGTTATTATGAGTACAGTTTCTATAGATATTTTTTAATTTAAAATTTTAATTGAAGCATAGTTGATTTACAATGTTGTGTTAGTTTCAGGTATACATCAAAGTGATTCAGTCTATATATATGTTTCTGATTCTTTTCCATTACAGGTTGTTCCAGGATATTCAATATTTCCCCCTGTGCTACACAGTAAATCCTGGTTGCTTATCTGTTTTATATATCGCAGTGTGTATCTGTTAATCCCATACTTCTGATTTACCCCTCTCTACCTCCCTCTTTCCTTTGGTAACCATATGTTTGTTTTCTATGTCTGTGAGTCTGTTTATGCTTTGTACCTTGCTTCATTTGTGTTATTTTTTAGATTCCACATGTAAGTAATATCATATAATATTTGTCTTTCTCTCTCTGACTTGCTTTGCTTAGAATGACAATCTCTAGGTCTATCCATGTTGCTGAAAATGGTACTACTTCATTTTTTTTAAATGGCTGAGTCATAGCCCATTGAGTGTTTGTACCGCGTCTTCTTAAACCGGTCATCTGTTACTGAACATTTAGGTTGCTTTCATGTCTTGGCTGTTGTAAATAGTGCTGTGGGTATTCTGCACACATCTTTTTGTAGACTTAAGTTTTCACCTTTCTTGAATCAATACTTAGAAATGGGATGGTAGAGTCAGGGGGTAGGGAATACCTTCCACTTTATTAGAAACTGCTCAACAGTTCATACACGTCTCCATGGCAGTAAGTGCCCTCTGGTGTTACCAGGAAGGGGGAGGATGGGGAGCCTGGAACTGGGTCGATAGTGACCTGTTCTGTTGAAAGAACTCAGTCCTGCTCACCTGGCTCTTGGCTGAGTCACAGGAAGAGAGGAGAGAATGAGTCTCGGGGCTGTTCACATTTGCCCTCTTCAGGAGAGTTCTTGAATCTCCCCGAATCTCTGTTTTCTGTCTGTAAGATGGGAATGACAATGCGTATTTTGAAGAACGATTGAGAAGATGAGAAGTAATCATGTAAAATACCAAGCACAGGGCCTGTGATCTAGTAAGAGCCCTACAAACATCAGTTTTCTTCATCCCAAAGGAAGAAAATAAAATACGTATTGCTGTTGTGGGAGTCTTGGTGCTAATGGGCAATGTGGCTGGTTTGCTGGTGACAGCTCTGTGCCTGGGAGCCCTTGAACTTTCCCGCGACATTGTGCTTCCTTATCTAAAACCTGGGAGAAGGGTCTTACGATGATGGCCTCTGGAGATTGTAGTGAGCGTCTGGTGAGGGCAAGATGCATTCTACACATGCTGNGCAAATTAATGGTAGGGAAGTTAAGGTCAAAGAGATTTGTATTTCTTTGCACCAAATTCTGCCCTTGGCTTAGGAAAGTTACCACAACCCCTTAAGTGACTTGAGTTGGGATTTGATCCCTGGGTCGGGAAGATGCCTTCTCTGATATTCTGGAAAATTCCATGAGCACAGGAGCCTGGTGAGCTATAGTCCGTGGGGTCGAAAAGAGTCGGACATGACTGAGCAACTAACTTTTACTTCTCTTCCCAGCACCAGACATTCTGGGAAATAACAGGAAAATGAAAGATACAACTGTGAAACAATAATAACGAAGCCCAAACCAAGATGCTGGATTTTTGGATCTATGATTTGACTTGGATTTGAGGAGAGGAGGGTCATGGCAGTATTGTTATTCTACTGATTGGAAATGCAGGCCCATTTCCTGTAGGTGACAAGTGCAGAGTACAGATAACAATTGTGAGGGTCTGCTGTTTGGGGATGCATTTTTTAAATCCAGTGGTCTTTGCTTAGCCTTGTTAAATGGCATTTTTTTGTAGGTTACAGCAGAAGCAGCACCACAGAGGAGTCAAGAAAAGCTTCCTATACGGAGTGTTGCTTTTATCAAAACTTGCTGTGTGCCTTTGGGCAAGTCACCGAACCTCTCTGATTCTGGAAATTGAGTCACCAAATCTGAGTTTGGTGGAAGTGGTAGGCATTCAGGTTAAACTGGGCTTGTTCACATGGCAGGCATAGGGTTCCGCGACAGCGAGTGGAAGCCTCCAGGTCTCAACGCCTCCTCTCTCACTTTCTGTCGGTAAAAGCCTAATGCAAGGCCAGCCCGATGCAAGGAGCTGCAAAATAGCATGGTGACAAGGCGAGGGAAGCGAGAGGAGAACGATCGTAAGCCGTCTACACTGGGTTAGTGCTCATTCTGGGATCCTCAAGGAAGATGAATGGTTAATAATGTGGTGGTTTGGGTGTGCGATCTGCCTGAGTTGTGACCTTAGCCAGGAGCAGAGACAGGTTCAAACGGCAGGAGAGCACAGAACACGAGGAATCACGACTCGATCACCGTGTGACCTTGGACAAAATACTTAGCCTGTCAGAACCTCTGAGGTTCTTATCCTGTTTCCCTCAAACCTGTATTAAATCTGTTCTATTCTGGGTACTGGAGTCAGAGATGAAAAAAATGAGGCGACCCTTGTGAGTTTCTGCAGCTGAGTGTGTCAGTGACTGGGGAGGGAGGGACGCTGGTACCGGCCGCTTCTGCCGGGTCATCTGGTTTGCTCGTGTGCTGTGCAGGGCAGCTTTGAGCCTGGACCCTTGCCTCCCTGAAGGTGTCGAGGACTGGCAGGCAAGCAGTGTTCCCTGCACCTCCAGCAGGCCTTTCCCCACGGGGAACTTGCCCTTGTTAGCCCAGCTTCTGAATTGCTTAACCTCTTTGGGGCCCATGGCTTGGGAAGGGCTTCCAGTGTGTCTATATTTGGCTCACTTGTCCTGGCTAATTTTCAACTTTGTTTTCCAGCTGTGAAAAACATCTATATGGATGGCAGTAATTGGGAATTTAATAATTTTTTGATGTTTCTTGTGGTGCTTGGAAAATCCACTGAGAATGGTCTATATATTTTCAGTGTTTCCCCATTCTGTGCTAAAAGTCTATGCTAAAAACTCTGCATAAATTGTATTTTCTGCTTTTCTTTCTTTCTTTTTTTTTTCCTTAAAGCACAAAGCAAGCTAACTTTGAAGTCAAGTTTCCTTTTTAGTCAAGTGTGTGTACCGGGTCCTTATTTTCTCCTTTTGTGTTTATTGCTACCGTGTCCTTTATTACTTTTTTCTAAGTCATTCTAGAAATAAAAAAGATGGGGGAATAAAACCACTAGAGTCAGAGATTCAGACAATCTAAGCGTTGTCTCCCCATGAGAATTACTCTCTTGGCTGGAGTGGGAAGCTAGTGTTTCTTTACCTGGTGTTATTTGATTACTAGGTCATCAAAACTTTATCAGCTCTATTGCACTGACTCCCAGAAGCTTCAGAGTAACAGAGGAATTGCAAGTAGGGCTCTTATCATGTCACAGAAGCTCCAACTTCATCTTCAAAGGAGGCAGTGCAAAGGGGTGGATTTTTTTTTTTTTTTTGGAAAGAGCGTGAATGTGTCTGGATTAAGGCCAAGTTCTACACCTAAGGCACTGCTGGTTGACCTTGGGAAACCCGCTTCACCTCTCTGGGCCTTATTCCCTGCACCCTAAAGATGGAGCTGCTTCNGCAAAGGGGTGGATTTTTTTTTTTTTTTTTTTGGAAAGAGCGTGAATGTGTCTGGATTAAGGCCAAGTTCTACACCTAAGGCACTGCTGGTTGACCTTGGGAAACCCGCTTCACCTCTCTGGGCCTTATTCCCTGCACCCTAAAGATGGAGCTGCTTCAAGAAGTTACTGTAAAATGTTTTCATTTCAGATGTAAAGAGGAATGTCTCATGACTCAGTTCATGGATCTTAGGTTAAGACTTATTTAGGGCTCTGTGGGGTTTTATCATAAATATTAATATCAATGATATAGAGACTTTGAAAATGTTGGAAGTCTTGCATGTCCTCTCCCTTCTGTGGAGCCCACTTCCTCCTTTGAGAAACTCTAGGTACTGGGATCTTGGACTGGTAACTGCTGAGGTCTGGCTTGGCCCTTACTCATCTAATGAAGGATGATTGTGATGGACCTTACAGAAGCAGCGAGAGATGCAGGGGTTGGACGAGGGGGAGAGAGTAAAGGTCCAAGCCTTTCAGCCTGGGCAGCCTCTGAATGCACGGTGTGGGTCTACATGTGTCTGCTGGCTATAGTAGTAGATTCATTTTTCCTTGGGTCCACGTTCTCCGATGTTCCTATTGACCATACACATGGCCTCACCCATCATTTAGGGGTGCTTCTTGGGAGTTTTGGGGTGAGACATCTCATTTCCACCCCTCAGTCTACGTTCATTTTGCCCTAGTCCAAAACATGAGTGACAGATGGAATCTATGAGGTATGGCACAAGGGAATCAAGCAGTTAATTATTGCTACTTTTATCTGTCTGGAGAGGGAGGAACACCATCAGCACATTTCTGGGAGAATTTCAAAAGATGCCCATGAGCAGGAATGCTTTTTGTGACTGGATCTCACACCCTCCTTACACTATGGGGATCTCTTGGACTGCTGATGGGTCACTATCCTGGAGGGAGGCTGCATCTTGGGCCCCAAAGTCCAGGAGACACAGTGTCCCATGCTTTCACCCTTTCTGCTGATAGGAGTCAAACCATACCTACTACTGTTCACCAGCATTTGTTAAGGACTTGCTAGGGCTCAGGCAGAGTACGTCGACATCTGTCATCTCAGTTAATACTGAGAACATCCCTTTAGTATGCGTTAGTTGCTCAGATGTGTCCAACTCTTTGTGACCCCATGGACTGTAGTTAACCAGACTCCTCTGTCCATGGGATTTCCCAGGCAAGAATACGGAAGTGGGTTGCCATTTCCTTCTCCAGGGGACCTTCTCAACTCAGGGACTGAACCCAGGTCTTCTACATTGCAGGCAGATTCTTTACCGTCCGAGCCACCAGGGAAGCTACTGTATAGGTAGGATTACTGTCCTCATTTGGCCAATGTGGAAACGAAGCACCAGGCTTCTTTTGTCTTTTTCAGCCGGATGGTTGGTAGTAGAGATGTGACTCGAAATGAGCCAGGTAGCCTTGAGAATATTCCTCTGAAGCATCATGCTGTGCTGTGTCCACACACACGTATGATCATCTGTGTCTAACCTCCAGGATCCTGGGGATTCAAACACTGCCCACTGGTTCCTAGTTCTGCCACTCGTCGAAGCCCCTTTCAGTGCCTTGAGTCAGAGCTGCAGACGTGCTTAGAGTGCAGGATCTTCAGAGGCCCCCTAAGAATATACTGTTAGAGCAAGTAGATCGTAGCACTTCCTTCGTATTACCTACCAGACCTCCGTGTCTGCTCCTGTCTCATCTCCATGTTGATTTCTTAACTATCTTCCCTTAGACGTTTAACATCAGCCATATCAAAAAACACATAGTTCCTGAGTTCCCCATGCCCTCTGACTGCCTGGGATGCAGGCTCCTTCTGCATCATTCACTAGCAATGTTCTCTGTCCCTCCAGACTGACCAGATGCCCAGCCTGGGCATTCTCTTAACATTCTTCTAGATTTTTCCTGGTTCCCTGGAAGTCCTTGCTCTCTGTCAAAAGTGATACCCATGTGGCTTTTATGATGGCAAATTCACATGATCTGTTTCATATCTGTTCCCTAAACCTCTGTAGAACCCAGGCTGGGTACCATCCATCTAGCATCTTCAGAGTCTGGCAGGAAGATCGCTGATACACATTTGGCACACTGCCAGTGCCAGCCGAACCTGGGTAATGTGCTCTTTTCCAAGTGAATAGTTAGCTTTTATTGCTGTGTTATTAGATTGAATCACATGAAATTGCTGTTTTCATAAGTTAAAATTGCACAAATACTGGTATTTCAGATGTGTATTTTTCTATTCCCACGAGCATTTTCAATCTGTTCCTCCCCTCGGTTCCTCCCCTTCTGCTTCTCTACACCAAGGTCCCCCTGCATATCCTAAACTCATCTTTTCCTTTTTCTAACACTGACTGCTAAACTTCCAGAATGAGTTGGTCCCATTACTGTTTCCATGTCTGCACCAGCCGTTCCTGCTTCAGTCTTTTGCTGTCTAACCCTCTCTCTCTCCTCCTGAAGCTGCTTCAGGTGTTTTTAAGCATCACGAAAGTTGCTCCGCTGGCAGGTTGATCCTGTTCTTCACCCTCTCACACTTTCTCCAGGCATGAAAAGATTGGGGTGACCCTCTTTTGAAACTCTCACCTTCTGTGCCTTCCATGGCCTGACTTTTAAAAAATCCTGCTAATTTATCCCATATTCGCTCAATTTAAAGTTGAAAGATAAAATGAAAACCCATCTTGCCCTTCAGTTGCATACAGCACAGAAGTTACTACAAGGTATCGTGACACACATCTTGGTAAAGTAAGTGTAGCTGATCAGATCTGTACGATTACCAGATAATCACACGTGTATTATTTTAAATAACTAGAGAGAGCAAATGCAGAGCGTCTAGACACGAGCCCCCAAAGATTTGAAGTTTAAAGAAGGTTCTTTATAATCTAATTCAGAGTATATATAAACGTTACTTATATTTATGGAACCAAATTAAAGAAGCTATAGAAATAAGGGGTGTTTTTTTTCCCTTCATTTCAGGCAAGGCTTTATTGGGGCCCCTGCTGCAGCAGAGAAGATCGAAGACAAATAGCAGTTTCCCTTGCTTACTTGCTCACTTCCCAAGCAGGGAGAGAGAGGGGGTGGCGAGGTTTTTCCTTATATGAGGTGAGGGTACGGGTGTGTCCAGGGCTGGAGGGCTGCCTGAGGTGGCCACCCCCCTGCTCCAGTGGTATTGAGTGCAGGGGCCATGCTCAGTACCCAGCTTTTGCTCCCAACATCCTGCTTTTGCTCCAGGCTCTTCAAAAGTGGCAGTTGGGATTTTGGTCTCTTTGTATCTTTTGTCCAGAATTTGTCCCAACTGTGCATGCCCCCGGGAGGGTTTTTATAGAATGAAGAATTGAAGCAATAAAACCATGCCAGGACACTTCTACCTTTCCTGTCTATCTTCTTCCATGGTGGAGAGCTCTCCTGGCTCCATCTCTCTTGGCCATGTAATTGACTGTTCTTCCCATCCCTGCCTGAGTCCTGCCGCTGGACATCCTTTTCTGTCCTCCTCCCCTTGGGAGCCTTGCGCATCTACTATTTGTGAATATCTGCACATCCAGCGGTAACGTGTACTACAGGTGAGACTCACTCTGGCTTTGGGGTATCAGTTCAGTTCAGTTCAGNGGAGATCAGTCCTGGGTGTTGATTGGAAGGACTGATGCTGAAGCTGAAACTCCAATACTTTGGCCACCTGCTTCAAAGAGTCGACTTATTGGAAAAGACCTTGATGGTGGGAAAGACTGAAGGAGAGACCATGACAGAGAATGAGATGGCTGGATGGCATCCCCGACTCAATGGACATGAACTTGGACAAATTCTGGGAGATAGGGACAGGGAAGCCTGGTGTGCTGCAGTCCATGGGGTCGCAGAGTCAAGACATGACTTTGTGACTGAATAACAATAACAATGGTGGTAGCTGAAAAATCTAGAAACAATGCAAATATCAAAACGATTTAAACTTGGTCCATCCATTCTGGAGTAGTGTGCAGTCATTCAAAATATTTAGAAGACTGCAGCAACTTGACATATCAAAGGGGTGAGGAAGCAGGTTATAAATTAGAAGCGAAGAGGAAAAGATGTCAGGGACAAAATTAAAAAGCTATGAAGAATCTTTTTACTTACTCATTGAACAAACATTAAGCACCTTACATCCTAGGCACCAGGCCAAGGGCTAGAATGCCGCCAAAATGAAAAGTTCCCTGTAGAAGTTAGAACAATAGATTGAATATGATAGAACATTACCCCTTCTCACACTGAGCCACGGTATTCACACGTTTCAGTTTAAGTTGCCGTTTACTCTGTCTTTGTAATTGTTTAACGTAGCAGCAATTTATTATTACTGCTGCAAAGTTCCTGATTCTTCGTCCTCCCGCTATTGATGTCTCCGTTTTACGCGTACCTGCCAGTGTATATGTTTGGTGCAGTGGGACAGAATTCCCGACCCATCTGTGCCTCTCTGTCTTGCTAGAGGGGAGATAAATGGCTCTAATCCAAGCCTGACTTTGGTATGTGACCAGGGGAAAGGGGTTGTATTAGAAGGCAAGAAGAGGCCTGGTAGGGTCCCACCTTTTTACCAGGCTCTTTTGGGGGGGGGGAAGGGAAGTTCAGTTCAGTTCAGTCGCTCAGTCGTGTCCAACTCTGTGACCCCATGAATTGCAGCACGCCAGGCCTCCCTCTCCATCACCCTGTCCATACTCCCGGAATTCACTCAGACTCACGTCCATCGAGTCGGTGATGCCATCCAGCCATTTCATCCTCTGTCGTCCCCTTCCCNATGGATGGATACATGGATGGGTGGGTGGGTGGATGGATGGATAGATGGATGGGTGGGTGGGTGGATGGATGGCTGGGTGGATCAATGGATGGGCGGGTGGATGGATGACTGGATAGAGATAGAAATGACAGGTAGAAAAATAGATAGGTAGCTAGGTAAATGCATATGAATTCATTCTAATGGAAAGTAACTGAGAAGGCTTAATGGGCTTCCCAGGTGGTGCAGTGATGAAGAACCCCCTGCCAATGCAGGAGACACCAGAGAAGTGGGTTTGACCCCTGGCTGGGGAAGATCCCCTGGAGGAGGGAATGGCTGCCCACTCCAGTATTCTTGCCTGGAAGATCCCAGGACAGAGGAGCCTGGCAGGCTACAGTACATGGGGTCGCAGGGTCGGACATGACTGAAGTGACTTAGCATGAGAAGGCTTACTAATACGTTATATTGGAACTATCATAAATCTGCGGGTGTCTGTTCCTTATAGAGCACAAATAAAGCTAAGAGAAGAAAGCTGTGGGCACACACAGCTTGTGTGCACGCGCGTGCCCGGCCGCTTCAGTGCAGTCCAACCCTGTGTGGCCCTGTGGACTGCAGCCTGCCGACCCAGTGTCCAGAGGTGAGGGGAGGGGTGATCGGGGGAAGGACTGAGGTCTCCTTCCCGCGGGGGTTCACAGAGAGGCCGTGTGATGCGTCGCGCTGCCTGCATAGTGCTACGGGGATGCGCCGCCTGCATGGTGCCATGGGACGCGCCACCTGTATAGAAGGACGTCAGCATGCATTCGTGGTGGGTCCTCATGGCCCAGGTCCCTTTCCTCACTGGGTATCAGTTACTCTTGGGCTTCGTAACTCCAAAGCCTTGAAATGGGTTTCTTCAAAAATAAAGAAAAAAAATTTAACAAGGTGAGTATAGAGGGAACATAGCTCAACATGATAAAAGCATTTATGATAAAACAGCCAACATAATCCTCAAGGGCGAAAAGCTGAAGGTCTTCCCACTAAGATCAGAAACAAGACAAGGATGCCCACTCTCACTCCATCTGTCTAACACAGGAAGGCCTAGCCACAGCAATTAGGCAAGGAACAGAGGGGCTTCCCTAGAGGCTCAGTGGTAAACAACCTGCCGGCCGCTGCAGGAGACACGGGTTCAGTCCCTGGTCCGGGAAGATCCCACCTGCCGCAGAGCAGACAAGCTGGTGGACCACAGCCACCGAGCCCGGACCGCGGGGCCCGCGCTCCGCACCCAGAGAAGCCTCCACAGTGAGAAGCCAAGCACTGCAGCCAGGAGGAGCGCCGCTCGCTGCAGCTAGAACAACACCGTGCAGCTCAGTCAGAGACAAAGAACTGTTTTAAAAACAGAGAGAAATGAAGGGTATCCACCTTGGAAGGGAAGAAGCAGATCTGATTCTTCTTTCCCTCCATCCCCACCCCTCTGGGAAGAAGGCTCCTCTCTGGATTGACACCTCCCCCCATCTCTGAGGGTGTCTCTGGCCCATAGCCCGGCCCCTGCAGATGGGTGGGGCCTCCTGAACTGCTCCCACCTCTTCAGGAGACCGTGAACAGGCCTCTGGGCTCGGCAGGCTCCAAGACGTCTGAAAGGATGGAGGCAGAAGCCCAGGGCTTCTCTGTGAGCTCACAGGCCCTCCTGCAGGTCAGACCCTGCTCGGCCTGACCCCGGGGGTCCTCTGCAGTCAGAGGAAGGTCGACGGTTACTCTGGATGGAGTCATAACAGAGCCATGGGGGATGATCCGGCCGTTTTTCACACCCTGGTAGCTTAAATCTGCCCTTCCCCTTTCATCCCCAGAGAACCCCAAGAGCAGAGCAGCTCATTCCAACAGCAGGCGGCAGCCTCCCAGTGGCTGTGAAACCAGTGCAGCGGCTCGTCACCAGCTCCTGAGGAGAAAGGTCGGCAGGGAGAGATGAGAGTCCACACGCGTGGCTGAAGTCAGTGATGCTTGGTGACGCTCTGAGTGCAGGGTCCTGGCATAGGGGACAAGCTTGCTTTCTCACCACAGGTGCAGCGAGACTCATTGAAGGCACAGCAAGGGAGGTGCTGACACCCGTCCTCACGGGACCTGGGCGAAAGCAGCCAAGGGCACACGTGGCATGCAGGGGAGGGACAGAGCCCTGCTTTGCCAGATCTCCAGGCGTGCTCCGAGCTCCACCGAGCCCCTGGTGCTCGGCCAGATCTCCAGCCCGCCTTCCGTCAGGCCCCGCAGGTCTGGGCGGTGAGACGCGGCAGGCGGGCTGTTTCCGCAGCTCACTGCAGCCAAAGCTCTCAGACCTGCACCTTCCGGGTGCTTCTGCGGCTCTGGGGGCCCAGCCTCAGTTTGGGGAAACTGTCCCCAACTGTTCAGGAGACGGTGAACGTGCCTCCGGGCTTGGCATGCTACAAGACGTCTGAAAGGATGGAGGCACAAGAAATCTCAGCTTTCAGGATCCGCCTCTGCAGAGGAGCTGGGAGCCAAGCCCTCAGCCATGCAAGGCTCAGTTAGAGGCCAGGCTTCAGTGCCCGATGCTGGGAGCGCGCATATAGGCCCGTCTTCAAATGGCAATTTAGCAGTAACTACCACAACATAAAACTGAGATCCTACCATCCGGTCCCATCACTTCATGGCAAATAGATGGGGAAACAGTGAAAACAGTGTCAGGCTTTATTTTTGGGGGGCTCAAAAATCATGGGAAATGGTGACTGCAGCCATGAAATTAAAAGACGTTTACTCCTTGGAAGGAAAATTATGACCAACCTAGACAGCTTATTAAAAAGCAGAGACATTACTTTGCCAACAAAGGTCCATCTAGTCAAGGCTATGGTTTTTCCAGTGGTCATGTATGGATGTGAGAGTTGGACAATAAAGAAAGCTGAGCACCGAAGAACTGATGCTTCTGAACTGTGGTGTTGGAGAAGACTCTTGAGAGTCCCCTGGACTGCAAGGAGATCCAACCAGTCCATCNTTTAGGTGGTCTGGTATTCCCATCTCTTTCAGAATTTTCCACAGTTTATTATGATCCACACAGTCAAAGACATTGGCACTTCCCCAATTGTTTTTTATATTTCACTGAAGTCTCATGAAAATCCCTAAAGAAGGAAAGTTCACTGTTATAAGAGGTTCATATTTTATGTAAACAACATAAGTCCCAGGAAAAAAATCCAAAAGAACATGCATCAAATGTTGAAGGTATCTTTGATTCTTTTTACTTTCACGTATATAACAAACTTGTTGCAATATGCATGTATTACTGAATTCTAAGCATCATGAAGGATATTTTACCTGAATTTTTCTCTAAGTTCTGCCAACAACATTNAAAGATTGAGGGCAGGAGGAGAAGGGGACGACAGAGGATGAGATGGTTGGATGGCATCACTGACTCCATAGACACGGGTTTGGGTGGACTCCGGGAGTTGGTGATGGACAGGGAGGCCTGGCGTGCTGCAGCCCATGGAGTCACAAAGAGTCAGACACAACTGAGTGACTGAACTGAACTAGAACATAAATACATGTGATTCCACTTCAAGAAGTTCCTCTCCTATAGTGTGTGATGAAATGAAGAACGGGGCGATCTGGGACATCGTCTGCACCAGCAAAGTGGGAAGGACTCCGCAGACAGAGATGGAGTGAGCCCCTGGCTGCATCCCTGTGATAGGGGACCACCAGTCCACCTGACCGAGCCCTCCATGGGCCGAGACAGAAGGATCCGCAGGGGTATTTTAAGTGAGAAAAGGGGAAAGCTGGGCAGTGTGTATATTATCACCCTATTCGTATTTTTACAGGCATTACCCTGAACATATGCTTAGATAGTTTTTGGCTTGCCTGGAAAGATACACTCAGTTAATAAGAAGGGGGCCAGGTGCTGGGGGCTGGCCTGCACTGCTCTGCTTACATTTTCACCACAGAAAGCAAGCCATTTCCTCCTCCAGGGGATCTTCCCAACCCAGGGATCAAACCAGAGTCTCCTGCATCTTCTGCATTGGCAGGCGGGTTCTTTACCACTGAACCACCAGGGAAGTCCCAGAGAAGGATAATCCCTTTAGTAGCTAAAGGAGATAATATAAAAATCTGTTAAAGAATTATATTCAGTTCAGTTAATTTTTGCAGAATAATTAGCCAATTTTCATGTATGTTCTTTTGCCTCCCTGTTTGGACCCTTGATCATCCAGCTCTGTGATGGAGGTTTATGAGTATCTCACATTCTGGGCTCTATCCTATCAGACAATTCTATTTTCAAGCCATTTTACAACATAAATGTGACAGAAACGTACACATCAAACTAATGAAGTAAAATGAAGAACAAAATTCAAACCCCACAGAAGCAAGTTACCCCTACAGAATAAGTTTCTGCGGGAAAGGATCAACATTAACACCCAGAATGTGAGGATCCAGGTCACCCTTTGTTCTGAAAGTGTCAGAGCGGGTCTGACCCCCATTTCCAGTTCCCTCCTTCCCTGCCTGCCTCTGCGCTAAAGGTTGTGTAAGCTAAGGTGTGCAATAACCTGCCACCTTTGCTCTTGGGGCAGCTACAAGACACCGTTCTGGCCAGTGAGGTGTGGGCAGAAGTCCCTGAGAGACAGAGTCCTTCTAGAATAAAGTGGGAGACAGAGCCCCTCTAGAACAGAATGGGAGACAGAGCCGCTCTAGAACAGAATGGGAGANCAGATGCCATGATCTTCGTTTTCTGAATGTTGAGCTTTAAGCAAACTTTTTCGCTGTCCTCTTTCACTTTCATCAAGAGGCTCTTTAGTTCCTCTTCACTTTCTGCCATAAGGGTGGTGTTATCTGCATATCTAAGGTTATTGATATTTCTCCCGGCAATCTTGATTCCAGCTTGTGCTTCTTCCAGCCCAGTGTTTCTCATGATGTACTCTGCATAGAAGTTAAATAAGCAGGGTGACAATATACAGCCTTGACGTACTCCTTTTCCTATTTGGAACCAGTCTGTTGTTCCATGTCCAGTTCTAACTGCTGCTTCTGGATCTGCATACAGGTTTCTCAAGAGGCAGGTCAGGTGATCTGGTATCAGTAGGATCCAAACCAAGACTGTTGTCCCCCAAATCACCTTCTCTTCCTTTCATTTCCCCTTTCGACAGTGCTTTTTACCTTTTTTGCCTCTGGGTCCACCTCTGTAGCATTTCCACAATTTTTGCCCCACGGTCTGTTTCTTGACTGTTTCTTCTAGTATCCTAACTTTTCTCCACCAGTCTGTCAGGTCCACACACTCACATGTTGAAAAGTCATTAGTGAGCCAGACTTAATGATGTTTGCATTTCCCACAGTGCCCTAGCATTGTGCTCAGGGTAAATAGGCCTTTGATGCATATATATTGAGTTCAAAGAAATTGATCTTTTAAATGACAGGCACAATTGGACTGCGTTGTCCTAAGCTTTGATAAATATCACTAGGAGAAAGGAAAAGAATCCCTCATAAATTGCCACCCCAGCACACTGTTCCAGTCACTGGTGTATTCCGTCATGCATTTCCCCATTCCTATTTTTAGATCAGGTTGACAAAGTTTTTATTGTTACCACAGTGGTCCACCCAGAGGGCAGAGTTGCTTAGCAAGGGCTGAATCCTAATCATTAATGTTGCTCACAACATTTTTCCAGCGCTCTGCCTTCCTGTTGGGATTGCACTTCCCAATTCCTGGAGGTTAAGTGAGGACTTGTGCCCGGAACTGGCCGATGATCATTTAATTGTTGATCCCTCAGAACATGCTCTCCGTGGCTGTTCCATCACCCTTGGTCCTCAGCTGACAACATGACGCAGAGAAGCCCCCAAGTGACCCATGACGGCCATGAAGTAGGAGAAAAATAGCTTTATTTTCAGCTGTTAACATTTTGGGTCTATCTGTTTCTGCAGCAGACTTTAACTCGATTGGAGATGTAGATTGCTATTTCTGGGAGAGTCCCTGATTTAATTTTTATTTTTTACTTTTATTGCATTAATTTTTTGGTGGCACTTATACCCAGGACACAAGTTTTTGTTTTCTCGGTTTCTCCTGGGATATCTTTTTCTTCTGTGCAGCCTCCTCTTCTGGTTTAGGGAAGAGCTACTCTTTCTCAGTCAGGATCATTTCAATGTGGCCGGCTGATCCAACCATGAGCTCTGTAAGTCCCCCTCTGCATCTTAGGGGCTTTGTTCACCTGGATATGTTCAGTGACCAGAGAATCTACATCTAAGCTCTTCAGTTCAGCATCACTCTCTGCATTTTTGCGTAGGTGTGCAGGAAAAATTCAGCACTCTGTTTAGGCCGCTGACATTGCATCCAGCCCCACTGTTTGGACAAGGCCACCATCGTATGAGGGCTTCCCTCATATCTCAGTAGGTAAAGCATCTGCCTGCAGTGCAGGAGACCTGGGTTTGATTCCTGGCTCAGAAAGATCCTCTGGAGAAGGAAATGGCAACCCACTCCAGTATTCTTACCTGGAGAATCCCATAGACAGAGGAGCCTGGTGGGCTACAGTCCGTGGCGTCGCAAGAGTCGGACACGACTTAGCGACTGCACCACCACCACCACTGTGACCACGGATTGGCACCCTTGCTTCTTAAAGGGACATCCTGCACTTATGTGGTGGCTTTTCATTTGCTTTTCCTTTTTATATTGGAGAATCCCCGCAGCCAGGAGAGCCTGGAGGGCTACAGTTCATGGGGTCGTGAAGAGTTGGATGTGACTGAGCGACTAAGCACACCCACAGCACGTAATCGCTTTACCATGCTGTGTTAGTTTCTGTCGTACAGCGACGTGATTGGTGGCATTTTGTATATGCATACCCTTACAGGCCTGGGTAGTTTCATGAGTGTTCTTAAAGTGAACATGAAGATTTGAACAACCTCTTGATTTTCATGATTTTGAGGGGTTCTTGGGCAAAGTGAATTGCGAACCATTTTTCGAGGTCATCTCAGGCCACTTACTGGAAAAAAAAAGGGGAGATTCTCTGATTTAACACCATTCCACTCGACAGGGGATATGACCTAGGTCATAATGAATGGGTCTTGGCGAGTGGCTGGAGCTGAGGTTGGCTGACTCCCTGGACATTCTCCCCTGCTCACAGCACCCTGGGCCCAGCGGGAGGCTGGCCTTGCAGGATGCTTTCCTGCATTTGCTTTCTGTTTCCTGGTGGTATTTCTGCTGCAGAATGTGTCGGGCCAGACTCTCCCTGGATTCTGGGTCACTGACCTGCTGTACTTTTCTACCTTGACTGGTGATTTGAAAGAACCCGAGGGTCCACTTTGCAAGCCCTCTGCCGAATGCCGTGACACAGACATAGGTGCCCACCTCAGCCCTAGGGCTGCTGGAAGAAAGCTTCCTTTTCCAGGTGATGGAGTGGAGGCAGCAGCCTCTCTGTACAAGTGAAAGTCCAACAATTCAGCTTTGGAATTATCCGAGGGTGACCGGATTCTCAGATTCAAAGGTATGAGGATAATTAGGACTCTTGTTAATCATTCTGGATCTCCTTCCCCACCCCNTTCCTTTTCCAGGTGATGGAGTGGAGGCAGCAGCCTCTCTGTACAAGTGAAAGTCCAACAATTCAGCTTTGGAATTATCCGAGGGTGACCGGATTCTCAGATTCAAAGGTATGAGGATAATTAGGACTCTTGTTAATCATTCTGGATCCCCTTCCCCACCCCCCAGTGACGCGATTCACACAGATTAATTACTGCCTGCTATAAATAAACGCAGAGAAAAGCAATCTGCATCGCTGAGGCAGAGGGTAACTGTCATTTAATACATCACAGCTTTCTGCACACCTGTTCTCCCTGCACTGTTGCCATGGAAACCACACTCTATAAGAGAAGCTCTGCATAATTAGTGTGGATAGAGGTCTATATCAATCAGAATAATTTGAAAGAATACTAAAAACCCAAAGGAGCAGCCAAAACTACTTGTCTCAATAGGAAGGAATCTGATCTCTACTGTGTGGTAAATGAGGAGGCAGTTACAGGAGAAAATCAGCAAAATTAGCAATTCTAGGTCAGCTGAAAAACAAGGTGCCAACCTTTTCCTCCACGAGAGAGGAAGAAAACTTTGTCATCGAGTTTGACTCTTAAGTGCTCTTTCGAGCCACACAAAGGAGATACAAAGCCAAACAAAGGTGTGAATGTATGTTGAGGTGATGGAGCTCCAGAAGGGTAGGAGGGCTCTGCACACGTGGGATGCCCCCATTTCTGTGGTGGGCAGGGAGGCTGGGGCTTGAGACTCCAGCTGTGGGAGGGGCTGGTGGCTGAGGGAGTGCTCCTTCAGGAGCAGTGAGCAGCTTCCAGTCAAAGTCTGGGATTTTATGAGTGGCTGGAATCACCAAACTGCTTCTTAGTAGTGGAAAGAATTTCAGAAAGAATCTAGTTCCAATGTACTAGTTTTTCAAACTCCTAGTAGTGGAAAGAATTTCAGAAAGAATCTAGTTCCAATGTGCTAGTTTTGCAGGGAGGAATGGGACTCTCACAGAGAGGCAACTTGCCTGAAGTTCCAAAATAGCTGTTGGCCAAGCTCTCTGGTTCTCAGCAGAGAACAAACCCAGTGGTGGTCCAATCAGAAATTCTTTTTTTTTTTTTAATTTATTTTTATTTATTTATCTGGCCATGCTGGGTTTTAGTTTTGGCATGTGGGATCTAGTTTCCTGATCAGGGATGGGACTTGGGCCCCCTGCATTGAGAGCTCTGAGTCTTAGCCACTGGACCACCAGGGAAGTCCCTGGTGGGAAATTCTTTGGTTCTTTATTACCAAGGGGATGAAATTGAGTACCTGGCACCAGAAAGCATTTGGACTTTGGCATTTACAATTTTTGACAATTTCCCTTTGGGTGTGGATATGCAAATTCATTCATTCATCCCTGCAGTATGTATACATTAAGTAAAACAGGATCATATCAAGTTTTTCTGAGAGACACACAAACTTCTTGCAAACTGGAAATTTCCAGATCTCTTACTGGATCCAGGTTTCTTTTTTTTTTTTTCTATTATTAGCTTTTATTGGAGTATAGTTGCTTTATAATGTGTTAGTTTCTGCTGTACTGCAAAGTGAATCAGTTACATGTACACATATATCCCCTCTTTTTTAGATTTTCTTTCCATTTAGATCACTACAGAGCCCGGAGTAGAGTTCCCTGTGCTGGGTCCGTGTTTATATTGATTGATAGTCATTCGTTCACTCAGCATTTATGTACTGAGTGCCTTCTCTGAGCCCACTCTATTCCAAGTGCTTGGGAAATAGTCACTGGTAAAGCATGAAGACCTCTGCCTTCACAGAACTTGCATTCTAGTGGGGAGAAACAGACCCTAGGTATGGAAACAAATAAGTACGACGATTTTATTTTTTTGTAATTAAAAACCTTTTTATTGAACTAGAGTTGATTTACAATGTTGCGTTAATTTCTGCTGTATAGCAAAGTGATTCAGTTATACTTAAATATATATATATTTTCATATTCTTTTCCATCATGGTTTATCACCAGATATTGAATATAATTCCCTGTGCTATACAGTAGGACCTTGTTTTTTTTTTTTTTTTCTCCTGTGCTATGGGGCTTGAAGGATCTCATTCCGTTACCCAACCAGGGGTTGAAACTGGGCCTATGCATGAAAGTGCCAGGTCCTAATAACTAGAGCACCAGGGAACTCGCTAGGACCTGGTTACTTGTCAGTTCTCAAACTATATAATAGTTTGCATCTGCTAATCCCCAACTCCCAGACCATCCATCCTCCAATTCCTTCCCTCTGGGCAACCGCAAGTCTCTTGTGTGTCCCTGATTCTGCTTTTGTTTCATAGACAGGTTCCTTTGTGTCGTATTTTAGATTCCATATGTAAGTGGCGTCAAATAGTATTTGTCTTTCTCTTTCTGGCTTATTTCGCTCAGTATGATCATCTCTAGGTCCATCCATGGTGCTGCATATGGCATTGTTTTATTATTTTTAATGGCTAGATTACTCCACTCTTACCAGAAAGGTGGGGAGAAAGGATCTGAACTAGTGCCTAGTTCTGATTAATGTAAATGACTTCCAAGTTGCTCCCCAAACTTCCACTCCTCTATAGTTTAGCCGACTCTTGATTTTCAGCACACTGGGCCTTGTTTTGGAGGTCAGCCTACAAATGCTACTGTCCTTCTTGCTTCTTCTGGTCTATGTTCTTCCTCTTAGAATTCATTCTCTGAATATTTACTGTGTTCAGAAGCCACTCACTTCTCTAAGCAGACTTCATCCTTTCCGAGTTTGGTGGTGGCTTCGTCACTAAGTCGTGTCCTACTCTTGTGACCCCATGGACTGTAGCCTGCCAGGCTCCTCTGTCCATGGGGATTCTCCAGGGAAGAATACTGGAGTGGGTTGCCATTTCCTTCTCCAGGGGATCTTTCCAACCCAGGAATCGAACACAGGTCTCCTGCATTGCAGGCAGATTATTTACCGACTGAGCTACAAGGGAAGCCCCTTTCCAAGTTAAAGATTTATATATTGTCTTTTTCTTTGTGTGAGAGGGTGCTTCCCAGGTGGCTCAGTAGCAAAAATCTGCCTGCAATGCAGAAGACTAGAAATGGCATCCTACTTCAGCATTCTTGCTCAGAAAATCCCATGGACCAGAGGAACCTGGTGGATTACAATCCATGGGGTTGCAAAAGGGTCAGATGTGACTGAGTGACTAAACAGCAACTTTTTCTTTCATGGTAGAGTATTTATAGTTATCCCGGGCCTGCTAATCTTAGCTTTTATGCATTGTTTGGAAAAATGATTATCCCTTGAAAACTAGAATGGATAATGGGAAAACTGGAAATAGCCTTGAAACTGGAATGGGTGTTTTAGTATGGATGCCAACTTCAATGGTGTTTGTCAAGTAACAAAGTATATCTTGAAACTAGGCCTTCGTTCCTCTTTATTCCAGAATCTTATCAATGGTTATTTAGGCCAAGGTTAAGCACAAAAGATTGATTTTCTGTTTATTCCTTTGGCTTTTCATATTGATTGTACATTTGTCCTGTTGTACCAAATATGGTTACATATATATATGTACATGAATAAAATATGTTTAATAAGCATGCATAAAATATATGAGCTTGAAAACTGCTCCCTGGTGGAACATTAGTGTCTTGGTTGAAATATCTAAGTGACTTCCAGAAGAAATCATTAGTTCCACTCTAGTGTACTTTGTTCCTGTGTAGGAGTTCATACTCTAGACAACAATGATTCTTAATTTTTTTGTCATTGTTGTTTTACAAGTCCCCTGAGAATTCTAGTGACTTTTATGTACAAGACAGAATGTGTGCTTAGTTGCTCAGTCAAGTCCGATTCTTTGCAACCCCTTGGACTGTAGCCTGCCAGGCTCCCTTGTCCATGGGGTTTCCCAGCAAGAGTACTGAAGTGGGTTGTCACTTTCTTCTCTAGGACAGGACAGAATGGATTAAAACAAAAACAAAATCAGCTGTTGGGTTGGTTCCTAGAGGGGCAGACAAGTCTTTTGATTCAATTCCATTATTACGGTGTGCTGCTGCTGCTGCTGCTAAGTCGTGTCAATTGTGTCTGACTCTGTGCGACCCCATAGACGGCAGCCCACCAGGCTCCCCCATCCCTGGGACTCCCTAGGCAAGAACACTGGAGTGGGTTGCCTTTTCCTTCTCCAATGCATGAAAGTGAAAAGTGGAAGTGAAGTCGCTCAGTCGTGTCCGACTCTTCGCGACCCCATGGACTGCAGCCTACCAGGCTCCTCCGTCCATGGGATTTTCCAGGCAAGAGTACTGGAGTGGGTGCTATCGCCTTCTCCAGTAGGACCTTTAAAATGAAGAAATACAGTTCTGGGGGTAGATTGCAAAAAGGCTCCCTATTACCCACCTCTCTCTGTGTCTTCGCCCCTTGTAAAGTGACCCTGCAACTCCTCTCGTTGAGAGATGAAGTCCATTTCCCCATCTCTGAATTTGGACTGGCCTCATCACTCACTTTGCCTGTACAGTTTGGTAGAAATAATGGTTGTCAGTTTTGAACCATTAGGTCTCAAGAGTTCTTGTACTGTCAGCTATTCCTATTTGGATTCTATCTTCCACCCATGTAGTCAAGCCCAGGCTAGCTTGCTGGAGGATGCAAAAGAATGTGGATTAGAACAGAGTCAGTCTGAACATTTCAGATGAGGCCACCAAAGGTCAACAAAACTTTCCTCAGCGGCCAACTATAGATACATAAGTGAGTGTAGCCAAGTTCCGATAAGCCTCACTCAGATTTGCGGAACCATTAACCTATAGACTCATGAACAATAGTAAATACACATTGTTTTAAACAACTAAGTTTGGGGATATTTTGTTGTGCAGTGATAGCTAGCTGATACAGATAGACCCACAAGAAAGTGAGCTTTTTGAGGGAAAGACTGATGTCTGATTCTCTAGTTATTATGTGCTTCTTGCACTCTATTATTAAATATACATTAAATTTGTGAATACAATGTGATTAATTCTATTTCCTGGATTGGAAGTCTTTCTAGTGGCACAGATAGAGGGATGGTCATTTCCCTCACAAACTATGTCATTTCTATAGGAGAGGAATGGATTCTGTAGCAGAGAGCTAGTTTTTTCATAACATCTGCTCCTCCTTTCTTAGTTCTAGGCCCTTTGTTTGCAATTGGACATATGACTTCCTTAAATAAAGATTACATTTTCTGGCCTCTTATCACAGATATATGTATGACGAAGTTCTGGCCAATGGGATGTAGTGAAAGAGAAGGGGTGTGCTTTCAATTGGACATATGACTTCCTTACATAAAGATTATATTTTCTGGCCTCTATCACAGATATCTGTATGACTAAGTTCTGGCCAATGGGATGTAAGTGAAAGAGAAGGGACGTGCTTTGTATTTCCTTCCCTCATTTCTATTGGATGGGATGCAGATGTGTTGGCTGGCATAGGGCAACCATATTGGAAATTGAGGTAGTAATATATGCTGCAGTTACAACAGCAGCAGATTTAAGGATGCTGAGTCTATGATCAGTGTTCTTAATTGGTGACTCCCTCCCTCTTCCTTGTAAGAAAGAGAACTCTTCATTCCTACTCAGTTATCTATGTCTGAATCAGGTGCATGTATATCCATTGACTTATTTCACGTTTCCAGATAAGAAAGAATAGGGGTGACAGCAGACGAGGATGGACTATTTCAATTCTCATTTCATTTCACATAGACTCCCTGCTGTTTGCCTAGTTCTGTTGTCCAAGATACTAAGTTGAAAAAACAATGAGTCATGTTCTCTCTGGATATTAGAGATGAGATGTGTGCGTGTGGCCCAGGCAGTTAACAACGCAGGAGGTCTAAGCCAAGCGGCCGAATGAATTCTCTCGGGCGCTCCACGTTCCCTAGGGCCAAGGGAAGGCTGATCAGGGAGGTGCAGAGTGGATGGCAGCCTCATGAATGAGGCAGACAGGAGTCCTGGATCTTGGGCTCCACCCTAGCTCTCGCCGTCTCCCCAACATAACTTTGTCTTGGTGGGAGAGGGCATTCTGCCAAAGAACAAGGGACTTCTGCAAGGCCGATGGGGATGTGCGGAAGGGACCTGCTGAACAGTAGTGAGGGGCAACGTGGGCAGGGGAGGTAAGATGGGCCCGGAGAGGAGTCCCTTCAGCACTTAGTTGAGGACTTTGAACCTGAACCTGTGGGTCTGGCCTTAGGGGTTTCAGAGGACAGCTGCAATCTAAGAACCTTATATTTTAGTGAGACTAGTTGTGTGACTTTGTGAAGGGACTAGAATCGAGTGGGGCTGAAGGAGGAGGACAGAGACGTAGGTACCGCAGGTAGGGGTGATGATGGTCCAAGCCACATGGCATTCTTATGAGATGGGGAGATGAAGAGGGATAGATTTCGCAAAGAAAGCGGCAAAACAGACCTGTTGTCTGGACGGCAGGGCTTAAAAAGATGTAAGAGCTCAGCTAGCCTTGTTTCTTTTGGCTTGTTCTTGTTTTGGTTTTCCTTTCTTTTGGAATATACTTGATTTACAATATTGTGTTAGCTTCTGCTGTACAGCAAAGTGAGTCAGTTACACATATACATATAGCCACTCTTTTTTAGTTGAGGCATGTGGGATCTAAGTTCCCTGACCAGGGATCGAACCCAGGCCCCCTGCAGTGAAAGTGCAGAGTCTTAGCCATTGGATTCCCTGGTGGCTCAGAGGTTAAAGCGTCTGCCTATGATGCGGGAAACCTGGGTTCAGTCCCTGGGTCGGGAAGATCCCCTGGAGAAGGCAATGGCACCCCACTCCAGTCCTCTTGCCTGGAGAATCCCATGGATGGAAGAGCCTGGTGGGCTACAGTCCATGGGGTCGCAAAGAGTCGGACACAACTGAGTGACTTCACTTCACTCTGAGATCCTTTTCCCATATAGGCCATTACAGGGTATTAAGTTCAGTTTGCTGTGCTCTACAGTAGGTCCTGATAAAACAGATGACTAGTGAGGACCAGCTTGCCTTCTTTTCATGCATGGAAATGGAAAGACGGGCATTGCCAATGAGAGAAATGGGCCAGAGAGGCGGGCTCCAGTCTGACGAGGGTCGGGACCGATGTCCTTAGTTTAGAGACTCTTGTCTGTGCATTGTAACCTGACCATCCTCAGGGGATCTGTTCAGTGGGCGGTTGGCAGTGAAGGGTGGGGATGAAGCTGAGGATGAAAGTGGAGAGCGCTCCCTGGCTGCTCAGCAGAGGCAAGCGGACTGACACCTGGATCATCTCTCCCTAGAATTAGACGGCCAAGTGATGGAACGCAATCAACAAGGGTAAAGACACGTTTATCTGCAAATCTTTCATTGCTAATTACATGGTACCAGGTGTGGAGTAGCTGGCAGGCACTGTTCATCTCTATCCTCACCCTACCGGGCAGCACACCAGCAAAGAAAGGCGGATGAAGAGAGGGAAAGCCTCAAAGTGGAGTGTGCTCCGGCAAGGATGGGGTTGAACGGTTGAGAGGACCTCTGTGACTGCAGGCAGCCACCGGAACATCTCTGAGGTTCTGTTTGCTCTGCATAAAATAAATAAGAGTAGTAATAAATAAGGGCTTCCCTTGTAGCTCAGATGGTAAAGAATCTGCCTGCAATGCAGGAGATCTGGGTTCTGTCCCTCAGTTGGGAAGATCCCATGGAGAAGGGAATGGATATTCACTCCAATATTCTTGCCTGGAGAATCCAAGAACAGAGGAACCTGTCAGGCTACAGTCCGTGGTCTCAAAGAGTCAGCTACAACTGAGTGACTAACACTTCCACTTCCAGTGGTATATAATAGTAACATCATAAAAAAATAGAAGTGATATGATAGTAATTCCTATGCTCTGTATCTATCATGGCATGCATTACTCACAGCTTAATGTCTTAAAAGGCTGATGCTCATTTGTTGTTTTTGTGAATCTGCAGTTTGGGCTGGGTCCGGGGGGACAACGTGTCTCTGCTCCAGAAGATCCGAGTCCTGTGTCGGGTTGGCTGGAGAGGCTGGGTGGGTTGGGTGCCCCTCTGCTTGGGGTCTGAGGGCCTGCCTGTGTGCTCACTCCATCAGGGCCCCTCACAGGTCCAAGAGTGAGAGTTCCAGGAGACAGAAAGTAGAGGCTGCCGGTCTTTTAAGGTCAAGGGCTGAGAGCTGGCATAGCTGTACTCCCACTGGATTCAATCGGCCAAAGTAGCTGTTGATTCAGGGGAAGCAGACACACCCTCACCTCTCAATGGAGTGTCCCTCTTTTGTAGTTTTTTTTTTTTTTTTTAATTTTTGGCTGCACCAGGTCTTCACTGTTGCACATGGCACTTCTGCAAGCAGAGTTTACTCTCTGGTTATGGTGCTTGGGCTTCGCTTGTGGTGGAGCATGGCCTGTAGAGCATGGGGTCAGTAGTTGCGGTACACAGGCTTAGTTCCCGGACTAAGGATCAAGCTCGTGTCCCCTGTGTTGGCAGGCAGATTTTCAACCACTGGACCACCAGGAGTGTCCTGAAGTCCTCTTTAATTGTTGAAGAGTAAATAATATAATGGACATGGTAGGCTTAACATCCCATGGAGAACATAAGAGCTCAGTAAACAGTGGCTATCGTCATGACTAGAGGTAGCGTCGGGATTATCAGAGAGTTTCAGGCCTGAGTAGAGGTGCTGGATTCAATGGCCAGGAGGCAAATGAATGAACAAGATGGACTTGCTTTCTTGGATGTGGCAGGAGTTGGGGTTGGCCACTGTGCACGTGGTAAGGAGTGAGTTGGTGGCAATTCCAGAAAGGCAGCACTGGGGTGAGCAGTTGAATTAAGGAAGGACAGGGAGAAACTGGAGAGTTGCTGTGGATGAGCAGAGGCAGGGTGGCGAGGCGTCCGGAGGATGCTTATTCCATGGCTCAGGGACAGGGTGGCACAGAGTGGGAGGCAGGCATGTGGGGAGGATGAGAAGAAGGAGAGGGAAAAGGAAGAGGGGAGAGGCAGAGGGACTGAGAAAAAGTGTGAATATCTGTGTGTTTTAAAGGCCAAGTTTATTCTAGGCAAGCTATTTATTTAAGATTTGCATGCAAATGAAAACAGCCAGGATATAAGCTCTTGAGAGGAGGGAGTCTGAGCGGAAGAAGGGTTTACAATTCTCATTACAGGCTGGTAGATAGGCAGCTGTCTGGGCCAGGCTAAAGGCAAAGCTTCAGCTGGGAGGGCATCTGTTAGGGCAGACGGAGAATTATATCGCTTTTTGTTATTAGAAGCAGGAAGTGTGGGTTCGATCCCCGGTTGGGGAACTAAGATCCCGCATGCCACTTAGTGAGTCCAAAAATTTAAAATAACATAATCAGTAGTTGGGGACATCAATTTTATACCTAAAAGTGAAGGGTGACATACATGCCTCCACTCTTAAGAGTTAATATGAAACGAAGGCCCTATCAAGAGTAATTTTGGATACTCTAAGAGCTAAAATGTGTATGATTTTTCTTTTTTTTTTTTCAGAATTTATTTTATTTTATTTTACTTTAAAATACTGTATTGGTTTTGCCATACATCAACATGAATCCACCACAGGTGTACATGTGTTCCCAATCCTGAACCCCCCTTTCTACTTAATTGAGTAAAAAGGAAAAAAAATTAAATTATAAAGTTAGTGTTAAGAAGTCATGCCAAATTCTGCTTTTCCACATGACCCTTAATGCTTCTTTTAAAATCGAAACTGTGAATGTTTTAAAGAATGAAGTGTTGGTATCCTTGCTTTGTGTGAGCCTTAAGACTGGACTTGGCGAGCCTGGAGGGCAGCCTGGTGCAGTGGGCCAGGCCCTGTGTCCTGAATGCTGGCCCCAGTGGGCGACACTGGTCCTGAAATTTCTCCCTCACAGACTCAGCTCTTTGGATAAGGGTTCCTCCCAACACCCAGCCACCTTGGACAGACCTGGGTCTTGCCTAGCTGCCTGCTATCCTGTTTGAATATCCCTGAGGATTTCTCCCTGGGAAATTCCCTTTGTCTCTGACACAGGCTTTTGCATGGTGGAGAATTTTTTGATTAGTTTGTTCCTTACTGTATCCCCAGACGCTGGCCAGGAGCTGGCACTGGATCATTTGTTGCATGAATGTAAGAATGAAGAAGGAGGGACTTCTCTGTGGTACAGTGGTTAGGACTGTATGCTTCTAATGCAGGGGGCACAGGTTTGATCCCTGGCTGGGGGACTGAGATCCCACCCGCCACACGGTGAGGCCCCCCCAAATTAAAATAACATAAAAAGTTCAACACTGAAAAAAATAAAGAGGAGAAGAGTTTCTTTAAAACAAAACAAAACAAAAAACAATGAGGGGGCATCATAAGGGAGCTAGGTGTGGAAGGGGAGCCCTGGGAGCAAATACTGGGCATTTCACAGGCTGTGGCAGCCTCTGTAGGGGGTGCCTGTCTCAGGCTTCCCAGGTGGCCTAAGCTAAAGCACCCACCTGTCAATGCAGGAGATGTAAGAGACTTGGGTTTGATCCCTGGGTTGGGAAGAGTCCCTGGAGAAGGGAATTGCAATCCACTCTAGTATTCTTGGCTGGAGAATGCCGTGGACAGAGGAGGCTGGCGAGCTACAGTCCAGGGGGCTGCAAAGAGTCGGACATGACCGAGCAACTGAGTATGCACGTTACAGGTCAGAGTGAAGCAGTTCAGATAAATGGATGGCCAAGTCCTTGAAAAAGGGATTTCAGTGTCCTTGGGAGGAAACATGGAAGAAAGGAAAGGTTAGTTCCATGGATCCTGGGTATTTTTTTTTTTTTTTTTCCCCTTACAACAACTGAGAAGTTTATATTTCTATTTGAAATGCAGAGTGAAACTGTGTATGGCCCTTTAAAAAAGTAGAACGTATTTACTTATGCACAGACCATATGGGACTCTGGAGTGGGTGTTGATGGGACCAAAATAGACTCTCTGGATTCACAGCCAGGAGCAGTAAGGCTGGAGCAAAGTTTCTCTTTCACCTTAGAAAACTTGAATTTATTTTAAACAATTTAAAATAGAGTGGGTTTTCCCATTATGAAATCAGTGCAGGCCTATTATAAAAATTTGGAAAAAACACAGAAAAGACAAAGTCTTGTCATGTGAACTTTGCTGGAGTGCAGGCAGGTTACTGGATGGTGGCTGCGGGGATGATACTTGAGACCATGGGAAATCAGAACCTTGGGGACATTTTGAGGCAACCTTGAGAGGTGGGCTGTGGCAGGACCACCTCTATCTTCTGGGGTCTGTAGGTCCTCTGTTGGGCTTGGGAAGGGTCTGGACTCTCACCCTGTTCCTGTAACTCCAAGTCACAGTACTCGAGTTTCTACAATCCCCCAAAGAAGACTGGGTCTCTCCTTGGGGGCAACAAAGCAGACTGGTGTTTTGCAAAGAGCATCTATATTCTGCAACAGTAGCAGCTGCTGGAGCGGGTGCAGGGACCACAGGGACAACGAAGCTGTAACCGACCCTGAAGGCCAAGAGGGCTTATCCTTTCATGTAGCAGCTCCACAGAGGCCCTTCTCCATAGCGGGCCCTGAGCTGTGGGTACAGTGGTGTGTGAATAGGCGTGATGCCTGCTTCCACAGATATTATGGTTTAGTTTCTGTTGGCTGAGTTTTATGCTGTAGTCTCACCATCTAGTCCTATCCAGCTCCATCTTTTAGGAAGGGATCCTCATCACCTTAATTGACCTATTCCAGAATCTTTGCAGTTGTCCTTGAAATAGTCACTCAGTCATGTCTGACTCTTAGCAACCCCATGGACTGTAGCCCACATGGCTCCTCTGTCCATGGAATTCTCCAGGCAAGGATACTGGCGTGGATTGCCATTCCCTTCTCCAGGGGATCTTCTCGACCCAAGGATTGAGCCTGCGTCTCCTGCATTGCAGGTGAATTCTTTACCCTGTGAGCCATTAGTCATCCTGTATTTACTTTGCCCCAGAGGCAGACTGAAGGAAGCAGCGTGGAGATGGGTAATGAATGCAGACCCAGAGGTCCTTTCCCTGCTGGTGATGAGCAGGGTGTGGAAGCCGGGTCCAGCAGCAGGATGAGTGAGAGCCAGCCTGATTAGTATCCCAGTCCTGCCCACCACGGGACCCTTTGCGTGTCCTCCGTGATTCTCTGTCCACAAGTTTCTCAGACAATTGGTGTTCTCATTGTATCTCCTCTTTTGCTCTCAGAAATCTTGAATGCGAAGGGGATAGTGACAGTTTAAACAGGTATCTTACCCAGGGGATTTACATCACAAGAAAGATCTAAACACCAAGGCTGGCTTCTCAGTGGTTAGGAGAGGATTTTGGAGACAAAGTTTTGACTGAAGGAGAACCCTTCCCAGGTGGCTCAGTGGTGAAGAATCTTCCTGCCAGGACAGGAAATGCAATAACATGGGTTCAATCCCTGGGTTGGGAAGATCCTCAGAAGGAAGAAATGGCAATGCACTCCAGTATTATTGCCTGGAAAATTCCATATCCAGAGGAGACTAGTGGGCTACAGTCTATGGGGTTTCAAAGAGTCAGCTGAGACTGAGGACGCAAGCACACCCAGGAGAACTCTGGATGCAAAAGGTGGAGGCCTGGGGGATAAATTTTGCTCACAATGAGCTCATTGCCTCAGAAATTCAGCCCTAAGGAAGCATTTCAAGCATCTCCTGAGTTCCCCATTCCCTTTACAGCAGTGTAATGATAGCTGTGACTAACACAACTCCTCAGCTCGGATTTCCTTTAACAACTCTCAAACTTTCTGTTGCATCATCCACACAAATCCTGAAAATATTTTAGAAGCACTGCCATTTTGGCATGTAAGTCCTACCACTCATTGTCTCATACCTAGAAGTAATGGAAAACTGTTTTGTCCGTTTATGTTCTATAGAGTTTGGAGAAATACAGCTATTGGATTTTTCCTATATAGCACCACCGGCAGCGCTTGGATCACCACCAAGGAAGGGCTACTTGCTGTGTGAATCAGAGGTCCTGGTTGTTCATAAGTCCTGGAATAGCTCCAACTTCACATAGTCCATCCTGACCATCAAATGCATAGGTTCCGAAGTTTGGTTTTGAAAATATATCCTCATAGCTGGGAGGCAGTTCGTGTTTTGTAGGGACAAGGACTTCATCCCTGTTTCAGGCTCCCCAGGGGGAATTTGAGACACTGCCACTTGCATTCCAGAAATTGCTATGAGATTTCGCGCAGGGGAAGTGGGACTTGCCCTTTTTATTTATTATCTTTTCTTCTATAGTGACTGCATTTTTTTCCCCCTCTGAAGACAGAGGCTTTCGTGAGATTGAAATGCAGCAGTGGTTCAATTCAGACGATAGCTTAGGAAATAAATGGAGGCTCCGGTACCAGTTAAGCTTGAATCCAATCCTGGGGTTGTTTCTTTGGGAAGGAAGATCCTTCCCTTGGTCAGGAAGTCAGCTCTCACTTGAGTGTGGGTCCTCTCACTGAGGTGGGTGGGCCTTGGGAGGTACTGCAGCTGACCCTAATCTATCAGTGGGTCATTTCCGAATTCCTCCTTATACCCCATTCTGGATGCCATTTTGGAAAGTATGTGAATCCATCAGGACTCCTGGTTTTGTTTTATTTTCCCTTGAAAATTTATTATATAAATATTCTTGCAATAAAAGTTTAAGAAAGATAATGTGAAATTAAAAAATATATAATTATTGTTTCTAGACATTGTCATCATTTTTAGATATATCCCTCTAATCAATTTTTAAACTGATTTTTTGGTGACTTTTGTGAATAGATATAATTTTATTTTATTTTTGTAAGTTTTTTTTTTTTTTTTTTTTTTTTNCTGTAATATTCAGCAGTCAGCCTCCCGTACTGTCCTCTCTTTTACTTCTCCATGCAACCTTGTAGTTGTTAGTCCTTGGAGAGAAATTGTCAGATGGAGGGGCCCTTAGTGTTTGAATCTGATGTGTGTTTTTTTTTTTAATACACACATTTGCTAATTCTTTTAAAAATGACATTGCATTTCTCAGAAATTGCATCTTAACCCTCTTCAGAAGGATTCATTTATATTTTATAAGAATGTTAGCTCAGAAAATAACCTTGGAAACCATGTGTTTCAATTTCCTTATTTTCCAAAAGGAGAAACTGAGACTTGGGGGGTGAGGTGGGGGGTGGAGGGAGTGACTTCTGAGACCACCAAAATGACATAACCAGAGCCAACGTTTTGTTTCACCCAGACTTACTGTTTGGATGAACTCGCTCTCTGACGTCCAGGACGACTGGTGTTTGTGTCTCCTATGTCACCAAAATGCCTAGTCCGAAAATGCACAAAGTCTGACGAGAAATAACTTCCCTTTTTGTGTTGTGTTGTTTCCTTCTATAACTGTGTGGATATAAAGAGTGGGACCCAGACCTGGGAAACAAAATACAACTTTCAGTTGCCCAGTCATCTTCTCATGAAGCTCAGGGGGGCTGGCAGGAAGAGTTGGGGTCCCCAAGTCCGAGCACCTTTAAGGAGGGGCTGATGACTCAGAGGGCCAGAGGGAACCCACGGCTGGAGAAGGCGGTCCGTGAGCAGGGGCTGGCCTTCCAGCCTGGGCCTGGACTAAAGGCCCCTGCGGGACCCAGGAACTCCCCCGTGAGCTTCACTGCTCTGCGTCTGACCCGGTCTCTCCACACCCACCATCCAAAGGTGTGGACGAGAAAGCAAGGGAGAGAGAAGAGAGTGTCTTCAACTAAATGGGGGGAATGAGTGGTCCACCCCGTCCCCAGTGGAATGTATCCCTGTGGCCTGATGGATTTCTGCTGAAGCTGCAGGACCCACAAATATGCAGGGAGGTGACAGAGCCTGGAGATCAGTGAACGTCTTCAAACCCAACCTTGCAGGCAGCACTGGGTCTGAATCACCAACAGAGGAAGGAGAGCATGAGCCGCGCCCCCCCCCCCATTTTAAAAGCCCNCAAATATGCAGGGAGGTGACAGAGCCTGGAGATCAGTGAACGTCTTCAAACCCAACCTTGCAGGCAGCACTAGGTCTGAATCACCAACAGAGGAAGGAGAGCATGAGCCGCGCCCCCCCCATTTTAAATGCCCTCAAGAAAGGTGTTTTTCAAAATGTTTTCCCCTCAAAACTATTATAGCAGGGAAACCAAAGAAAAGAAAGCTTCAAAATGACTTTTCATAATGTTTACCAAAGTCCCCTTGGAATTACGAAGCTGTGTGAGAATCCTAAGTCACTCTGGCTTTATTGGGAGACAAAAGGCTAAATATCCCTAGGAAGGAACAGATAAGAGCGTGAACATTTCTTGCATTGACTTGTCCACAGGATCTTGGCAACGCTCTCCATCAGTAGCTCGTCCCCGACAACAACAAAAGCCAGTCGTGTTTCCTAGGCTTCATCTCTGACAAGGTAGACAAGGTGGCATCCTCCCCAGAGAGACCTGTTGAATGAGTGGCTACAGAGATGTGTGGGCGCAACAGGCTCAAAGGGGAAAAGATAACGGAAGCAGGCGTGCCCCTGGAAGATAAAAGCAGGGGAAAGGAAGAAAGAACAAGAGTAAATGACAGTGAAAACCAGCCCAGAGCCAAGAGCTGGACAGGTTCTGGCAGAGAAAGAGATGAATTAGGAGGACTATTCAGTGTGTTAATGGCCAAAGTATTTGACTTTAGAAACAGCAAGAGTTATTTCTTTCTGAAGGAGTTGTTAACAGCTTCCCCTGTGAGACCAGCTGGTTTGGAGAATCCCAACATGGCTATAAAGAACTAAGGGCTTCCCAGCTGAAGGAGCTCAGAGCTCTTCCAAATATATTCTGGGACCTGGGGCAGAAAGGGCCCCTTAAGGTGGGGACAGAGGTGCACAGTCAGTCGTGGACCATGATGGACAAGGACATGAAACTGGAACGGCCGCTTCCTACCCAGGCAGTATGCCAAGAATGGAGAACACAGGCTGCGCAGGGGAAGGGTTTTCTTCCGGTCCCATCTAAACATGAAAACGCCTGCTGTGGAGAGAGGCGAGTCCACAGAGGAAATCGGTGTTTTAGATAGCCTATGCTTCCTGAAGCTTGCTAGTTTTGTATGTGGTAACAGGAAGATGAGAACTTGGTTCTGGGGTATCTGAAAGGGTTTCTCTGCACCACTCATGGGGTGCATGAGTGAAAGGGTCCACTCATCCTAAGGACATAGCTGGTGGGGCTCCATGGGCATGTAACTTTGGGAACAAAGCAAGTTGGATAAACCAGAACTCCGAAAAGCTTCTGGACACTCAGAAGCCCCAGTTGATGCCATGCCTCTCTTGGTCCCATTAGATGTGCACGCCAGTCTCCCCAATCGTGTCTGACTCTTTTCGACCCTATGGACTGTAGCTCGCCAGGCTCCTCTGGCCATAAGATTCTCCCTCAAGAATGGAGGATGGGATCTGTTGTGTCCTTAGGATGAATGAAATTTTCAGGGCTTGTTGGAATGCTATGTATTTTCCCAGCCTGTAATAAAATTACAGTAATAAAAATTACTAACATTTTTATTCTGAGAGGCAGCACATGATTTTAATTCAGGTCAGAAGACACAATCCTAAAACAACGAATCTTTAAGAAAAAATTACAGCTTTTATTCTAAAATAATTGTAGATTTGTATCCACAGTTGTAAGAAGGAAGACAGAGAAATTCCACGTACTCTTTTCTCAGTTTCCCCTGTGATAATACCTTGCAGAATTATAGTACAACATCACGAACAGGATCCTGACCTTGATACGATTCACCAATTTGTTTGGACTTCCCCAGTTTTAGTCGGACGCATTTGTATGTGTTTTTCATTCTGTACAACTTTATCACGTGTGTAGGTTCAAATGTCCACCACTTCTGTCAAGATGTAGGACCACAGACATCATAGGGTATAGGACCCACACCGCAAAGATCTCTCTCTTGCCTGGTTATAGACACACCCCTTTCCTCCTTAACCCCTGCCCACTGCCCACCTGTTCTCCATTTATACAATTTCCATTTCTATTAATTTGTCATTTCAAAATTCTTATAGAAATGGAATCCTATAGAATACAAAACTTTAGGGACTGAATTTTCCACACAGCATAATTCCCTTGAGATCCACCCAAGTCGTTGCCTGCATTACTTGTTTCGCCCTTTTTATTTCTGAGTAGTAATCCACACTAGATATACTGCAATTGGTTTAACCATTCACTCTAAAATGATACAATTNTTTTTTTTTTTTTAATCCATCTCTGTCTCCCCTCTTTGCAGGGGAAAGAGGGCTCCCTGGGAAGCTTACCCTGCTGCCGACTGATGCAGGGGGCTTTCTAGGAAGTGCTCTTGGGATCCATACCTGTGGAAGGGCAGGGGCAGGACTGGGCGGAGGGGGAAGCTGAGCTGTGATGAAGTATCAGTGATCCTCAGGATGGTGCCTCAGGTAGCTCTGAAGCTGGGATCGCCCCTCAGACTTGTCCCAAGATCAGATGAGAAGGTTCAGAAGGATCAGCCAGTGGAGTCAGCTGCTCTCGAACGTATACATGACCGTGGGCAAGGCAGTCGCCTCAGGGGCCTGAGTGCTGAGTGTGGCCTGCTGGGAGCTCTCCTCCACGCAGTTGGGGGAATGCATACATTGGTCCTACAGGGTGACAGTGTGTCCCAAAGGAAGCCTTCAGAGATCAACTGATTTAGGGGCATTGCTAGGCCCATGGGGGATTTTTTTGCAAGCGTATTTCACCTGCATTTGTGAACGTTTTCTGTTCCATCGGCACTTGCCTCCACCGCCACCTGTGATTTAGGAAATCTGCCTCACGCTTAGCCTTCTGATTTTATAATTAGCTTTCCAGAATAATAACCCCATCCAGGTGTTTTGTAACACAAAACAGCAAGGGAAATTAATTTCAATTAGAAGGGGAAAAATACAAATTGAAGTGGAGTTGTGGAAAGAAGCAAACAAAAAAAGCCCAACATGCGTTTCTTTGAGTGTACTTCATTTACGTGATTAAATGCCCGCAATGCGGCAGTGGTGCCCTTTAAAGATCGACATTTAAAAAATACATGACTCCATGGAGTTTGGAGCTGCGCTGGCTGCCCAGCACACATCTGGAGATGAAAGGGGTGGGGAGGGAGGGAGGAAGGCTGAGTGGGAACCTCAGAGACACAAACAAGCGCCCTTCTTTTGTGTTTTCACACTTGATTTTTTTTTTCTTAGCCTAAGAAAATGAGCCTTATAAAAACGAATTCAAGTTAGTTTCCAGCATTTTGAAGGGATATTGAGGGAACTGAGGGCAAATGTTGACTTACGGGCTTTATTGAACGAGAAAAATTTCAACTTCTTGTCTTCTCTCTCTCTTGAATGAGGAAGTCCTGGATCTTGTTTTCTCAGGGTGGCCTGGCTGAATTTCGGAGGAGATCGTGTATCTCTGGGCAGAGGGAGCTCTCCTCTCGGGGAGCTGGCAAAGCTGGCAGGAAGCAAGAGAGAGACAAGCTCATAAAGGAAAAAACGGACCCATTTCTCCACCAAGACCCATGTCACTAAGAAGCAGCTGGTCCTCGGGCTTCTGGGAGGGGTGGTGTGTGGCATGCCCAAAGCTTTGACCCCTGCTTAACATTCCAGATGAACTGACCCATTTGTAGATTGAGTGGTCAGGAAAGCTTGGCATGACCAAGGCCTGTCTTATTTATTTTTAAAAATTTTACTGCAGTACAGTTAATTTACGAGTTGATTTCTGGCACATAGCAAAGTGCCTAGTTACACACATATATATGCATTCTTTCTCATTATGGTTTATTACAGGGTATTGAATATAGTTCCCTGTGCTATACAGTAAGACCTTGTTGTTTATTAATATATATATATTAGTTTACCCCTGTGAATCCTAAACTTTGACTCCATCCCTCCCCCACCAATCCCCTTTGGCAACCACAAATCTGTTTTCTATGTCCATCGAGTCTGCTTTTAGATAAGTTCACTTGTGTTTTATTTTAGATTCCTCATAGACGCGATAGGAGATGTTCTCTTAAACGGTTAAGTCTCCAGGAGGCTGCCACACCATCTCTCAAACAATTACACAGCCTTTTCCCTGGAGACTTTTTCTGACTTTCCAGTTCTGGTCTCAGACAGGAAACTGAAAACTGTCAAATTTATTCTTCTTGATCTGCCCCAAATGTTCCATTCTAACATTAGCTCACACGTAACGAGGGGAGTGCTGACATAGGGAAAGCGTTAAGGGTACAAGGAACTGGGCTTCTCTCCTCGCGGTTAATAATGACAGCTGGGGAGTGGTCTGGCCTGGAGGGACACACACGTGTGAGTCATGCAGAAGATGAGCCCCCTTAGCTGAAGTTTTGTGGGCTGACTTGGGCTTCCTCATGTTTTTGCAAAGGACAAGAAGCCCACTTTTTGCTCTGTATAGCTTCCTATATTTATTTATTAAAAAAAATTAAAACATAATTTTTTTTTACCTTGTGGCATGGTATGTGGAATCTTAGTTTGGGGAACTAAGGGATTGACCTGTGTCCTCTTACACTGGAAGCATGGAGTCTTTACCACTGGACCACCAGGGAATTTACCAGGTTCCTACATTTTCTGATGCTTGTCATTATTCTGTGTGTTTAAGATTATAGATTGACGATTCTGGAGCTTTTTGCACACCTGTGCACCAATCTGTGTAACAGGGCATTGATTAACCTCAGTGCTACTAGAACACATTTACCGTCTCATTCCTTTGAAAACAGGACCTATCACAAACCTGACTCAACACAGATCAAATTAGATGGTATGATATACTCATAATGGGGACCTATATTCTTGCCTGGAAAATCCTATGGACAGAGGAGCTTGGCAGGCTACAGTCCATGGGATCGCAAAAAGCTGGACATGACTTAGTGACTGAGTATGCACGTATCAGAGAAGGCAATGGCACCCCACTCCAGTACTCTTGCCTGGAAAATCCCATGGATGGAGGAGCCTGGTAGGCTGCAGTCCATGGGGTCACAAAGAGTTGGACGCGACTGAGCGACTTCACTTTCACTTTTCACTTTCATGCATTGGAGAAGGAAATGGCAACCCACTCCAGTGTTCTTGCCTGGAGACTCCCAGGGACGGGGGAGCCTGGTGGGCTGCCATCTATGGTCACACAGAGTCAGACACGACTGAAGCAACTTAGCAGCAGCATGCACGTATAGCACAGGAGACCCTACTTAATACTATATAATGGCCTACATGGCAAAATAATCTAAAACAGAGTGGATATATGTGTAACTGTGATTCACTGTGCTGTACACCTGAAGCTAACACAACATTATAAATCCACCATACTCAAATGAAGAATAGATCTTTGCAACTCTGAAAAAATAAAAAAGAGAGTGAGATCATATTCCACTTTTCAAATAACCTGTCCACGTGGTCTTTTTCTCAAAGTGTGGTCCAGGGTCTTTTTCTCAAAGTGTGGATTCTACTCATCTGTCATTCTCTAGGTAGAGAGGTCATAAGAAACTTCGGGGCTGTATTCACACTCTCTGTGATGTCTGTGGCCCCTTCCTGCCCTAATACCCACAGGCACANTTTCTCAAAGTGTGGTCCAGGGTCTTTTTCTCAAAGTGTGGATTCTACTCATCTGTCATTCTCTAGGTAGAGAGGTCATAAGAAACTTCGGGGCTGTATTCACACTCTCTGTGATGTCTGTGGCCCCTTCCTGCCCTAATACCCACAGGCACACGGGAAAGACCGAAGTCCATTTTTCTAGTTAACCAGGATATGTATCCATCATTGTCAGCCACAATT
Source organism: Neotragus pygmaeus (assembly GCA_006410875.1). Taxonomy (NCBI): domain Eukaryota; kingdom Metazoa; phylum Chordata; class Mammalia; order Artiodactyla; family Bovidae; genus Neotragus; species Neotragus pygmaeus. Next base: position 1,321,286 of record SJYV01038288.1, read on the forward strand.
TAATCTAATTTAAAGCTGTAGGCTCTTAGGTGTTTAGTCCAACTTTTTCTTTTTTTAAAAAACAAATGAACTGAGTGATTAATTAAACTGTCTTTATCCTGAAATCTGGATCAGCACGGCCTTTCATGCATTACCTTGCATGTTCATCTTAGTTCATTTATTCAAAAATATTTTTGAGTGTTTATTCTTTACTGTGCATGTCCTAAAGTTGCCATACGTTTGGGATTTCACACTCACATGGACCCAATAGTCTTAGAACCTCTACAGCTTGGAGTTATGAATTCTCCAGGAGCAGGCTTTTTGAATAAATGTGGTTTCCTCACTCAGTTGGGAATTTGCTAACATTTTCCTAGCTCAGTCTTGGGTGGCGTCAAGGGAGAAGCTGCCCACAGAAAGCGTTTCTTCACTTTCTGGTTATATTTTTTCAGATTGTTTGCCTCAGGACCAAAGACTTTTCTCCTATAGCAGCCATTTGCTTTGCAATTCACTATATATTCTACTTAGTAAATAATCTCTGTGAGTATTGGAAGAGCAAAGTTTATGAGTTGATCTAATTTTATTTTCTTATTTTTCTTATTTATTTTATTTATTTGACTGTACCGGGTCTTAGTTGTGGCATGTGGGATCTAGTTTCCCGACCAGGGACTGAACCAGGGTGCCTGTNGTGAAATAGTTCCGATTTATTACAGAAGTAATAGACAAGGAAGAGACATTTTAAAAAGACGGTAGGTAAACACAAACTTGAGAAAGATATCAAGACAATTACAGCTTTTAAAGTTAAAAGAAATTTAAAGATGCAGTAGTAGCCAGCTTGCAATCTAACAGTAATCAGCCCCAATAAGAATGTGAAGGGGAGTGACCAACATGTCAAAGTAGTAAACTCCTGAGTTCACCTCCTCCTGTAGGCACACCCAAAGCAAAACTGTTCACAAAACATCTATCAGTGAGAATGACCTGGATAGTAGCATAAAACATTTTCACAACAAAAGATATAAGTAAGGAACCACAATAAGATAGGTGGGATGGGTAGAGATGCAATATAGCCAACATTCTCACTCCTGTGAAGCCACAAAGGAGCAGATAATCATAATTGCAGAGATTCTTCCCAAGGAGAGAGGAAATCAAGCCCCACATGGTGGTCCCCTGCCTTGGGGTTATGTACTAGGAAAATGAGTCCCAGAATATATTAATTCAGATAGCAGGGCTTGTGTACATAAGAACTGGGAGGCTGTAGCAAATAGTGACTTGGTTCTTAAAGAGCACATAAACAATCTCACATGCTCCAATATATAGTACAGAGGCAGAAATTTGGAAGCAGCCTGGGTTAGGCATATTTACTCATCTTTGGGAACCTCCTAGAGGGGCAGGAGGCAATTGGGACTACCTCTGGGGACAAAGATTCTAATTGTATCCATTCTGGAGAGATTTTTCCTAATCTACTAGTATTGAGGTCATACCAGTGCACCAAGTTTCACTGGTTACACTGGTTTTAGGACCCCCCATTACCTGTGATCAGCCTTCCTGGGACACACACCCACCAGCTGGCCAAGACCAGACTGAGATAGTCCAAGCCATTGAGCCATCTGTCCCAGGAGTTGGCCCTATTCACCAAAGGTGAGAAGCTCCACATAAGGAAGGGGCTGGCAGCTAGCCAGCATAGGGCTCAGCCCAGTTTAAGGAGTACACACAGCATTTCACATCAACACAAGAGAAGGGCCCACTTATTCCATGTAATAAGCACTCCTAGATCATCTAGCTCTAGTAAAAAGACGAGATTCTGCTATTGAACCCATAGGAAATAGTCTACATAAGGCCACTTCTCTGAGATTGGGAAGACCAAACCAGTCAGTTCTAAAGGAAATCAACCCTGAATACCATTGCAAGGACTGATGCCAAAACTAAAGTTCCAATACTTTGGCCACCAGATGGGAAGGGTAGACACATTGGAAAAGAATCTGATACTGGGAAAAATTGAAGGCAGGAGGAGAAAGGGTTGACAGGATGAGATGGTCAGATGGCATCACCTACTCGATGGAGATGGGTTTTAGCAAGATCCGGGATTTGGTAAAGGAAAGGGAAAACTGGCATGTTGAAGTCCATGGTGTCACAAAAAGTTGTATATGGCTGAGCAACTGAACAACAACAACAACGAAATGTCCCAAATATATTGAAAGAGAAAACAGTGAAATAGCCCCTTAATAAATGTTCTTTTGTTGGTTTTTAGGAAGGGCTGTGTCTTCTGGTAGTGTCTATGTTAACCTGCCTCTGGGAGCTAGATATAGTCTGGTACTTAGACAATGCTATGTTGAAGAAGGGGTAAGAGGAAGGGTGAGGAGAAGGACTTTTGGCAAATGTCTGCATTGTCTGGAATACAGTTTTAGATTGTAACCATAAGGCTGTGTATACATTTTTATAAAGTATCTATGTTTATTCTAGAAAAGGAACATTATTTTGCAATATGTAGACATTATAGATGTCCTGAGGTGACAATGTACAATAAAAAGTAAAACTCTTCAATTAACCAATTTGTAAATATCTTTGTTATAATTAATTAGGCAGCATCTTGGACATGGAAATGTTAAACCATATCTGAAAAAAGTACATCAGGACTTGCTCATTTAGGTTGGCAGCGCAGGGGAAGAAAGAAGTGTAAAGTAAGGGCTGTATGTGGATGTATTCATGTTTATATTTTTATGACAACTATTGATGTGTGTGTCCCCCTTGGCTGTACTATAAGAATGCATTGTTAAATAATTAATTCAATGGAAACATACCTCCTTGCAAATACTTTAATAGTTTAGATCGGATAATGAATCCTCTTAGAAGCATTATACTTGGTGTACTGTATTGTTTTATGTCTCATTTTTAATTGAACTTTAAGGGGATGTGGTATTTTAATCATAGCTTTGTCAATATCTTTATCCAGAGGCCTGTTGCCATTTTTATATTCTCTGAAAATTTTTTCACCAAGAAAGGCAGTATTATATTTTTCCTCTGAGATTGAGTTGGTGTGGTATATTCTTGGTAATCAAAGTATTAATAGCTTTGGGACCTTGAAATGGTAAATATTCATGATGTGTGAAATAGCATGTTACATAGCTATATGATCTTTATTACATAAAAATGTGAAAATCACAAATGAGACCTAGAGGACATGTCAGATGGCAAACTGCTTGTGATTATGAATGATTTTGGTTT